>BPTQ01000008.1:162123195-162514014 GCA_019973895.1 Chrysanthemum seticuspe | reverse complement strand
TTTTTTTTTTTTTTTTTTTTTTTTTTTTAACATGTGGGGCATCACCCCCACACTTAGGTGGTAGAAAGGGGTAAGAAGACAGAAATATGGGTGAAAACCCATATAGTGCGTGCTACTGTTTTTGATTTCCGAGTCGCTAGCTTGACTCGATCCCCGCATTCATTGGTTCATGGGGAAAGCAAAGTGGAAGAAACAATCTCCATCGGACTTTCAGTCAAGATGTTTGGACAAACATTTGAAGCACGCGAAAGTTCCACACCGATGAGATATACAGAAAAAGTCCCGGCTCACAAATGATAATTGAAAATGCCGGGATCAAAGATAGTGTCCTCACTCCCGAAGGAGTGAAGAAGAGAGGAAGTCACCGAGTAGGTGAAGAAAAGAAAGAAAATCATGATAACAATCATGACTAGATCTTCTTCCTCGGGATTAAGTGCAGTTGCACTTATTTGGATTTTCTTGGTAGAGCTCTTTGGTTTGGAAGGCATCTCGGTGGGGAGGGTGGGAAGATTTGTCATAACTATGCAAATTGAGATTCTCTCCCCCCGATCATGATTTTTGCCATCCAAGCAATCATACTCCAGCGGAGATATGATATGAGAAAGTTCACCGGCGAACTCCTCATGAAGAGAATCATTCACATGATGTGAATTTGTGAACTCTTGTTCCATTGTGGGCTCATCACTATCCTCAATCTGAGTATCAAAGAGTGGATTCTCAGAAATTAAAGTGAATTCAGAGTCGAATTCAAATAGAGGATTGGTGAAAGTAGCTTTGAATGTTTCGGGAACAAAGTGATCAACATTCTCGATTGGACTGTTGGGATAAGAAGTGAGTGAATGATCATTATCAATGAGACTTTCAGTCTCTCCCAGATCAGCTTCGAAATCAAAGAGTGGATTGATGTGAGTGAGTTCACCGGAGAACTCCTCAAGAAGGGGATCAGCATCAGATTGTGGAAGTGATGCCTCAACGTACTCGATGTCTCCATATGAAGCACAATCTTCACTAAGATCAGAGAAAGTCTCAAGATGATCATTTGAACACTCAAGAGGGAAAGGGATATCACACAGATGATTAGAAATTCCCTGTGACTCTCTCGGGATTGGGATAAGGTCCTCAACACTAGACGATTCCATTTCTGGAATAGTGCTAAGAAGCTCATCCCCCATGTTTAGAGAGTGAGTGGGAATATCAGGTGTGATAACAACAGACTGAGGGAGATTAGATGGACTAGCATACATATGTTTTATACTTTCCATTTGTTCTTCTGCTAGTAATTCCATCATAGTCTTTTCTCCCTGATTCTTCATGGAAGGAGTTTCAACTGATGAACTTGATGAACTGTTATAAAATTGTAAGATATCAAGGATATCTTCATCATCATCGTCATCAGGAATGAAACGGAATCGAGAGCTAGTTTTGGCCGCTTTTTCTTTTGCAATTGACTCCCTAACAGATTTTTTCAAACGCAATCTGGGAATCTAATTTAGCAGCCCGCTCTTCGGCTAACAAAACTTCCATTGATTTTTCATTTGGATTATCATGGGAGTGTTTAGATTCCTTCAAATCTTTCACTAAATCCAAAAGATCAAGGAGAAGATTTTGAGGAAGTGAATCAGGCTGGTACTGTAGAGGTTGGTCATGATATGAAGAGCCGTAATCGTTACAAGGAAATGGGTTCCCTGTTTGACAATCCGAGCTAGAGTGAGGACCTCCACAATACTGACAACAGTAAAACTGATGTGGCTGTGAGTGGTATGTGTTGTAGTCATAATTGTTATCAGGAACCTGCTCATAGACAAGCGTGTTTCCTGATTGACAATCAGAACTGGAATGTGAACCACCACAATACTCACAACAGTAAAACTGCTGAGTCTCACAGTGTGGTAGCTGATGGAATAAATCAGTTGTGTTATGGTAGGAATAGGGATCTTGGTTATAGACAGACCCGTTTCCTGATTCCACCATGCAACAACTGGGGCAATTGCCACCATTATAAGGACCACCACACCATTGACAATCAAGAGGGTGAGGATAAGACATAGAAAGAATCAAAGGTTTTCAGAGGGGTAGGGATGAAGAATCAAATATGTGAGAGGGTAAAGATGGATATTTTTGAATTTTTGGATAAACATTATGCAAAAACAAAGAATGAAAATCTTTTTGGGTTTTTGATGTTTAAAAGAAAATATAAACACATACAGATGGATGGTATAAACAAAGAGTGAATATCCAAATCACTAATATGCTAGACGGAAGATAATCAGCACAGCTCCCCGGCAGCGGCGCCAAAAATTTGATGCGTGCAAAACCGTCAAGTTTTCTCACGCAAGCGTAAGAAAACTTAAAACAACTCAAGCACGAAATCAATGCAGATCTGAGGAGAATAGGGTCTCCCTGGGTCGTTATGTCCCAGCGAGCTGTGCAATGGATCACCTCACGTATAGTGATCGAGGAATTTGGACGGAAAAGGAGATTTGGAATTATTATAACTACGGAGAAAGGACATAAACTACAAGGGCTAAAATGAAAATTAAAGGAAATTAAAAAGATTAAAAATATTAAATAAACGCTATCACTATATTTAAAGTGATGAACGTTTAAAACCTAAAACGTACGTTTAAATTAAAAACTACGTAACGTACAAAATAAAAAGTGAAACTTACACAATATTAACCCTAAAAATATGAAAAATACATTTTTACAATCCTAATGATATAAGAAACTTTTTAGAAAAAGAAAACTATTTTTATAACTATTTATCTAATTATTATTAATTAAAAACTATTTTTAACTATTTAATAATTACCTAAAATACAAGAAATTAGGAAATAAAGCTAGAAAATTAAAATTATGAAATGGAAAAGTCTAAAATATCAAACTAGAATTTTCAAAACTATTTTTTTATTTTTCTGATTATTTTTCTATTTTCTATGAATTTTAAACTATTAAAAACTAACTAAATTATTTAAAAATACAAATTTAACTAAGAAAAATATGGAAAAATATTTTTTTGGCTTTTTATATTTATCTTAACTTAATAAAAATGAAAACTTATTTTTTTGAACCTTTTCTTAATTTTTTGTATTAAATGCTATTTAAAAAGCCTTAAAAACTAATTTAAATTAAGAAAAATAGTAAACAAGCTTGGAAAAATCTGAAAAATTCAAGAAAACTCTAAAATAATACTAGGAAGCTAGGAAAAATGGAAAAACATGGGCTTGTGTGGGAGAATCTAAGGCTGATGTTGAAGTGCTTATTGAAATAAGCACTTTGATAAGCAAATGGAATCTAAAAAGCACCAAACCAAATCAGAAGCTCTAAAATGCTAAAAGAACCAAAATGAAACTTAAAACAACTATCCTACACTTCTAAATCACAAGCTCAAAGGATTTGATGAGATGAGCTTATGTAGCAAAACAGTAACTGGGGGTCTACTTTGGACAAAGAAATAAGCACTCAAATAAGCTAGAACCAGGAAAGCAACAAATGGAACCTAGACTAGACCTGGGTGAGAGTGTTTAACCCAAGAATCAGGCCTAGGTGAGCTAAGGTGAGCACTACACAAGCTCTGCAAACACTGCATAACCCCTGTGCAGACCTGATGTCCTGCACAGGGGACTTAGTACCATTTTAACAAGCATTTTTGACACTTATAAAAAATTGACAAAAATTTGTAAAAATAACCATAAGAAAGTAGACCAACAGAATTTTAAAAATCCACAAGATTCACTTAGATTGGCTTGGAACTGAGCAAATGAAAAATCCTTCTCAATGGGCTCAAAACCACTTTTACACAATTTGACTTTTTTAAGAAACTGAAAAGTTGACTTTGTTGAGTTTAGAACCTGATTTAAAGGACTTAGATTGATGTAAATACATGAAATGAAGCTACTACAAGCTGTAGCTAAGTATTTTGAAAACAAAATAAGCTTTTGCTTATCCAAAAGTTTAACAGATTTGCTAGTGAGACAGATTAATGAGACTTTTGACTATGAGTGTTTGTAGATGCAAATTTAAGCCAGAATTGGATATATAAGGGCTAAACAATCATGAATCAAATATGATTCACCACTGCACTACCCTAGATAACAGAGAAATCAGCAATTCCAAACACCCTAGTTATAACTGATTAACAACTAAAATGATAGAAACACTACTCTAACTTGTACCAATGATTCCACTGAGCTTAATCATGTTTAATATAACTAAATAGACACATTTAAACTAATAAAGATCAAGGATAAACAGATAAGCAAAAACTAAAAATTGACTTGGAATGAAAAGTGATATATAAACTCACTTAGGTTTCCAGCTGTTTGCAGACTAAACCAAAACCCAAAACCACTACCTAAGCCATTTCCAACCAAATACCACTGTTGCATCTACCATTATCCATTTCCAAATCCAATAGAGCTCACAGTTGACTTTTGTTGACTAATTCACAAAATGTTTGAAACTTAAACTTAAGCTCACAACAAGCTATGAGGAGCTTGTATAAGCTATAATGAACTTGAAAAGAAGCTATATGAAGCTTAAGTTTATGAGATGGAAACTAAAATTTTCAACAGTTAACTTGGAACTTGAAAATTAAAATAGAACTTGGATTAACACTTGAAAAGGTTCTTAATTCACTATAACAACTTACATTAATACAATTTATCTTGAAATTACAACATCTAACTTAAACTAAAACATTTTAAAAAAAACGACATTAAAGGAAAAAAAATAAAACTAGCTACCACTCCCTCCACTTCTCCTCTTTCTTCCTTTTTATAGGTCCTGGAGGTCCACAAAGACTTTCCCACCATGTTTGAGAGCCATTGGATGGCTATCTTTCATCTGAGCCGTTTAATCAAGTTTTGGCGCCAAATTTGGTTTTTTTAACTGTTGGGGTTGAGTGATATGAGGGGGGGGGGGCAATTAATGATTCTTGGATATTGGTGTAGGATGAGGGGACATGGAAATGTGAATGGTGAGGAGGGGGGTTGAATGGTGGCTTGAGTGACAGGGTAGCAGTTGGGATGAAGGAGGAAAATATGGCGCCAAGTGGGTGTCTGTTTGACCAAGGATTGACCAGGGAAGTATTAATAATAATGGGGGGTTCACAATTCAAGTGACAGGGGTCCAAATTGATGAAAGGGTCCAAAAATGGGTTTAAAGTATTAATAACTTAGGGACCTTTAGTGTAAAATCTGAAAATAGAGGGACCATTGCTGCCAATTCAGAAAAGTTGCTCAAAGGACTAAAAATGACAAAGTTTAATAATGCAAGGACCAAAGTTGCCATTTTCAGATTTTCCAGGGACCAATTCTGCCAATTTTCAAACTTGGAGGACCATTTTTGTAATTTTCTCAAACTTTTGATATTTTTCACCAAAGGACTAAATTTGACAACTTATGATTTAAAAAAGGACCTTTGGTGACTTTTCTTTTGAAATTTTGACTCAGGGACTATTTTTGACAATTTTTGAAACTTGGGGGACTAAAACTGCAATTTTTGCAAATTTGATACGTTTTTCATCTGATTTTGATATTTTTGCATTTAAAACACATAAAACACTGATTTGTGATATTTTGACCATTTTGATGCGTTTTTGAGTGTTTTCAGATGATTTTGCAGTTTATAAAGTACAAAAATGATGAGTATTTAGACACTCATCAAGCTCAAAAGTAGACCCAGAAACTGTTCTTGTAATTAAAATCAAATAAGCCAAATCTTGGTAAGTTAGCATTGCAGAGGTTAAGAGTAGTTGTTTTAAGTTGTTTTTGAGTACTCGTATCATTTTGTAGCTTCTGTAATCAGCTGGTACCATTTGGTGTTCATTTGGCTTATTTTAAAGTGCTTATTCATAAGCACTTGGATAGCAGTTTCAATTTCTTGTACACAACACCCTGTTTTTCCATTTTTCCTAGATTCCTAATATTATTTTAAGCTTAACTTGAATTTTTCAGATTTTTCCAGTACTGTTTAGTATTTTTCTTGATTTAAATCAGTTTTTAATCATTTTTAATTAGCTTTTAATCCAAAAAATTAAGAAAAGTCTCAAAAAAATAATTTTTCATTTTTCTTAGATTAAGATAAATATAAAAAGACAAAAAAATATTTTTCTAGATTTTTCTTAGTTAAATTTGTATTTTTAAGTAATTTAATTAGTTTTTAATAGTTTTTAATTCCTAGAAAATGCAAAAATAATCAGAAAATTATAAAAATAGTTTTAAAAATTCTCTTTTGTTATTTTAGATTTTTCCAAGTCATAATTTCATTTTTCTAGCTTTATTTCCTATTTTCTTGTATTTTAGGTTATTATTTAATAATTAAAAATAGTTTTTAATTAATAATAATTAGATAAATAGTTATAAAAATAATTTTATTTTTCTATAAATTTTCTTTTATCATTAGGATTGTTAAAATATCATTTTCATATTTTTAGGGTTAATATTGATTTAGTTTCACGTTTTCATTTGTACGTAACGTAGTTTTTAATAAAGTTTTATTAAAACATAAAAAAACAAAAACATCATTTTAAATATAGTGATAGCGTTTATTTAATATTTTTTATCTTTTTAATTTCCTTTAATTTGCATTTAAGCCGTTGTAATTTGTTGGCTTTCTCTGTAGTTATAATCATATCAAATACTCTATCCGTTCAAATTCCTCGATCACTATACGTTTGGTGATCCATTGCATAGCTCGCTGGGACATAACGACCCGGGGAAACACTATACTCCCCTGATCTTCATTGCATTTGTGCTTAAGCTGTTTTCAGTTTCTTACAGTTGGCCATTCACAAGTGGTCAGCTTGCGTGAGAAAACTTGACGGTTTAGCACGCATCAGTGGTCTTGGGAAGTTCGCCCCTTCTGCCGCGAGTATTTCCTTTGGGGTTTTTGTCAGCGGGGTGTATCTGTCGTTATCCCTCCCGCTCCCCTGACCGCGATAGCTTCTATTACGGTTGCTACTCCGGTCATTGGGCTGTCTCCCAGGTTGTTCCTGCGACCGGTAGTTGGAGTAGTTTCTTTTGCTATCCGCTGCGGCGGCTTCTCCTTGGACGAAGGACCTAGAGCATTTCATGAGTTCATCAAAAGTTTCAGGAATCTTGTCATTCAATCTCTTGATGAGTTCTGGGTTATTAATTCCATTCATGAAACCGGAGATCTTTAGCACTTCCGGGCATGCTTTAACTTGCATGCATTCATCCTTAAAACGCTCCATGAATGCGCTCGTAGTTTCTCCTTGGCGCTGCTTTACCCTGGCAAGTTCGACAGGGTTTTTAGCGCACTTTTTCCGTTGAGTAAAATTTAGGCGGAACGCCTTTCTTAATTCTTCAAAACCATTTATACTTCGTCGTGGAAGTTTGTTAAACCAGTTCCGCGCGCTTCCCACTAGTGTGGAATTAAACATATGGCACCACACTGGTTGTGGCCAATTCTCAATAGTTGCGGCTGATTCGAAAATTTTTAGGTGATCGTCTGGATCACCTGTTCCGTCATAGGTCTTGACATTAGCAGGCATGCGCCTCTTTTTGTTCTCTGAGAAATCGCTAATGCGTCTAGTGAACGCGTCCACCTTCTGACGACGCCATGGGAGAGACATGTCCTCCTCTTGGTCATTGTGTCTGCTTCTGGACTTCCAATGTCCTGTATCACTATCTTCGTTGTCCGAGGAGTTATCGGAGGACGAGTTTTCCTTCCTTCGGCGTTTGCGCCGGCTATCTCCAGAGTCTGGACTGGAAGGACTTTCACTTGGGGAGTACCTCCGCCCAAGTCTGTCATGCACTTTACGGCTACCCAGTCTATCATAGATACTGGTACGCCGTTCACCTTCATCACTATCGCTCAAGTGGTGAGAGTGGGATGTCTCATCATCCTCGATCCTCCTTCCGATCCTGTTGAATACTGGGGGTCGGCGGCCGTTTCTTCCGCGCTTCTCTTTCTGACGGCGCAGTGGGGAAGTATCGTATTCAGAATCAAAATTTAGTCGGGCTTGCAAGTTCCGACCTGATCTCTTCTTGTCTTCCTCTTGCATGAGAGCAGCTAAGACTTCGTAGTTTTGAGACACGAAATCTTCTGGCGCCAGTTGCGGCGCAACTCCTTCTAGAGCGAGCGCGCTTGTTTCTACTGCTATGCTCTTATTCCGATTTGGTGCATCTGGTGCCTTTGTCAGGTCAGTTTCTAGCACTGATTGAAAGGGAGTGGTGAGGACAGTGCGCAGTGGATCTACTTCACTGGCGGTAGTTGCAGTGGCTTGGGTTGTCCCCGAGCGCGGTTCCACCAGTGGGAAGATCAAGCCTTGTCCTGATCCCTTGTTTTTGGCAGCGCTGGTTGTCCCAGCGGTCTGTTTAGGGGTCGATCCGCTTTGCGGCTTCTTTCCCATGAGGTCTGACTGCGATCGCTGATTTCCATGCTTCGTCATTCTAGTCTTGGTTCTCAGTGAATGGTCCCACGGATGGCGCCACTTGTTGATACAAAAGCTGGGCGTTCCTTGCTGGGGCTCCGGTTCTTGTACCAATTGCTGATTGTTATCTGAGACCTGCGCACTAAGAGACAGAAAACACCGTTAGGCTTACCGTGGGATTGTCTCCCACGATTATCCTCCGGCGTGAGAGTAAGTAATCGGTTTAGGGTTTAAGGAGTGTTAGGGTTATGAGATCGTACCTTAAACGAGGGATGTGATTCCCTTTATATACGCACGGAATCCTTGTTGGTTCCGTGTTCCCCAACTTCGGCGTATCCCGCCTAAGTCGGTTGGGAATGATAATCCTCTTATTTAGAAGATATCGGATATCTATTCCGTGAATAGCTTTGGGCTTGGGCTTACATGAGCCCAAACGCTAGTTGGCTTAGCCTAGGTCGTACCGGACCAAGCTAGTATTGGACTTTAGTTGGGTCCGTGACCCGGATATAGACTATACGTTATCATTGCTTGTTTATGCATTTTTTGTCATTGCTCAAATGTTTATTTAGTTTTCTCATTCAATTCGATCTTTCACGATTTTGCTCGCTCGGATTGCAAGGGGTATTAGGCAATAGATTATAAAGCCCGAACCCGCCTGTAAATTTGAGTCCATTAAGATTTCTAGGTTTCATCGTATTTTGATTATGAATATTTGATAAATAATACAAAGTATACCACAAGGTTTTAATGTCTAACAGTTATTTATCTTCCAACCAACTGTGTTAAGATACTTTGCCATATTTTATGAGGTAAAAAGATAAGTACTACTTGAAGTAATTATTTAAGAATGCTATATTGACAAAGCGATTATGAAATTATATTTACATAATGACTTTACAAGTGTTGTATTTCGATTATATTGCATCATAATATCTTTTTTCTCTTTTTACACTTCACTTTTTATGTTGAAAAATCATTGTGTGAAAATAAATTTATAAACTTTATGTGGATTTCTATTATTTAAAACTTTTATAACATAGGGATTAGGTATTTATGACAACGAAGTTTGAGATAAGTAGGTTTACGGTAGGGCATGTCCTTGTCAAGCTAATTACTTTCTATTTATTTAATACAAGCCGAATGTGACTTAATTCGTTATTTTCACAAAGATTGTATTGTAGTAAAACAGTAATTAGTGGTGGTTACCGACAATTAATGTTTGTTGAGTAGTAATCCTTTTGGAAAAAAAGGTTAGAAATAGTCCATGCCTATGTGAAGACAAAGAATTGCCGTATCCCCTTCATAACTTTGTTATTTAGTGTATTTTTAAGAGTGAATTACATAAATCGTCCTTGTGGTTTGGTCAAAATAACGGATTTTGTCCCTATACTTTTTTTTTCAGTGCGTTTCGTCCCTGTGGTTTACAAATCTTACGGATTTTGTCCCTCGTCCAAAAATGTCCGTTAAGTGTTTTGCGCTGTTAGTCCTTCGTTAGTGCAGTCCGTTAAGTGTTTTGCACCGTTAGTCCTTATTTTTTAAAATGTAGTTTTTTCCCAATTAGTCTCTCCGTTAATAATAGTTATCGCCCGATTTTTTACGTTTTTGTCCGTTTTTATCCGTTTTCCCCCCGTATTTTTCGTTTTTTCGTCCGTTTTTTACGTTTTTGTCCCTTTTCGTCTGTTTTTTTACGCTTTTGTCCGTTTTTGTCTGTTTTTTTATCCAATTTCGACCGTTTTTTTTACATTTTTATTCACTTTCGCCAGTTTTTTTGTCCGTTTTTTTTCCGTTTTCGCCCGTTGTTTTACGTTTTTCTTACATTTTGTCCGTTTTTCTTTCGTTTTTAAAATTTTTTCCAAAAAAAAAACTGGAAAAAAAATATTTTCGAAAAAAAAATATCAAATTAAAAAAAAATTGAATAAAAAATTGAAAAAAAAGAATTTGAACAAAATATTTTTTTCAAATATTTTGAAAAAAAACACGGACATATTTAAAAAAAAAAACATATTTGAAAAATATTTTTTTTATTCAAATTTTTTTTTGAAACGGACAAAAACATACTAAAAACCGATAAAAACGTACGAAAAACGGACAAAACGTAAGAACAACAGACAAAACATAAGAAAAACGGACAAAATGTAAGAAAAACAGACAAAAACGTAAAACAACGGGCGAAAACGAAAAAAAACGGACAAAAACGTAAAAAAACTGGCGAAAACGAATAAAAATGTAAAAAAAACGGTCGAAATCGGATAAAAAACAGACAAAAACGGACAAAAGCGTAAAAAACAGACGAAAGCATATAAAAACAGACGAAAAGGGATAAAAACGTAAAAAACAGACGAAAAACGAAAAAAACGGGGGGAAAACGGATAAAAACGGACAAAAACGTAAAAAATCGGGCGATAACTATTATTAACGGAGGGACTAATTGGGAAAAACTACATTTTAAAAAATAAGGACTAACGGTGCAAAACACTTAACGGACTACACTAACGAAGGACTAACAGCGCAAAACACTTAACGGACATTTTTGGACGAGGGACAAAATCCGTAAGATTTGTAAACCACAGGGACGAAACGCATTGAAAAAAAAGTATAAGGACAAAATCCGTTATTTTGACCAAACCACAAGGACGATTTATGTAATTCACTCTATTTTTAATGACTTTCATTTTTTTATTATTATTATTTATTTAATTTTAGCCCATTTACTCTATGCACCTTTCGTTTTTGACTCTCCCATAATAAAGCGTCAAGTTCAGTCATTGCAATCAAGATACATTTGCCCGTGTCGGGTGAGAAAAAAGTCATTTTATAGCTACGAAATTGAGTTTTTATTTAAATTATGTATAACAAAAAAACTAAAATCTCAAACTAGTTACATGTGTATGATTGTTGAAGTAAAAATCTGTGATTACTCCAAGCAAGCGAATCCTTCGGTTAACCCTTCGGCTAATCTCCTCGGATTGAACTCGTCGGACCTGTGAACACGAAGGCAACACGCGTTAGCCTCGCCTAGGGTTTTATCCCTAGACCCAGCTCCGGCGTGAAAATGAGTATAATGGTATGTCAGAGTAATGTGTGTAAAAAGTGAATAGAAATAGTCTACCTTGAATGTTGTTGCTTAGCTCCTTTTATAGATGAGGAGCTTTTGTCCTCACCCGAAGGTCACGTGCGCGACAGTGACTCTTTCAGGCGGGAGTTGACTTTACTCTGTTTGGATTCCGTCTGGAACGGGTCAGTAGTCCTGACCAAGATTCCTTTCCTCTTATGTATGGTGATGTCAGGTGTCCGTTAGGCCGGGGAGTATGTTTGACCCCTCGGTATATGCTGGTCTATGTTTGTTTCGTCTAAGTTGGAATGCATGCTTTATTCGGAGGATTGTATAATGTGCCGGGCAGTTTTACTAATCTGCCGGGGAGTTAGGCTATTCGGCGGTTTGCTGATCTGCCGGGGAGGTGTATGTTGGGACATACGCCAACATGTCCCCCCCCCCCCAGTATCATGTTAATGGTGTCTTCATTTGCATGATATTGGAGTATGTGGCGACCTTCGGTGAATGTTGTTTCGGCCGTTTAACTTTCTTTTAAAATAACCTCAGCCGTTTTTTTTTTTTTTTTTTTTTTTTTTTTTTTACGGTGACACGTCAGCAAGACACGTCAGTGATTTGTTGCAACGGCGTGAGGACACCTGGCAGTGGGTGGACCTTGTGTGGTGACGATTTTGCCACGTCATCTTCTGACATGATGAGACGCTTCAGCTACCTCCTTTGTTGCCTATAAATACTGTGTTTTTCTTCTTTTTTACCACCGTAAAATTTTTCTTTTACACAACTCGTGTGCGTTATTTGGCCGGACGATTTATTTGCTCTTCGTCTACTACCCAGGTATTCTTCTAGTTTATCCTCTTTAGATTTTAAGGTTTAACCATTCTGAAATAGCCTAACTCCCCGGCAGATCAGCAAACCGCCGAATAGCCTAACTCCCCGGCAGATTAGTAAAACTGCCCGGCACATTATACAATCCTCCGAATAAAGCATGCATTCCAACTTAGACGAAACAAACATAGACCAGCATATACCGAGGGGTCAAACATACTCCCCGGCCTAACGGACACCTGACATCACCATACATAAGAGGAAAGGAATCTTGGTCAGGACTACTGACCCGTTCCAGACGGAATCCAAACAGAGTAAAGTCAACTCCCGCCTGAAAGAGTCACTGTCGCCCACGTGACCTTCGGGTGAGGACAAAAGCTCCTCATCTATAAAAGGAGCTAAGCAACAACATTCAAGGTAGACTATTTCTATTCACTTTTTACACACATTACTCTGACATACCATTATACTCATTTTCACGCCGGAGCTGGGTCTAGGGATAAAACCCTAGGCGAGGCTAACGCGTGTTGCCTTCGTGTTCACAGGTCCGACGAGTTCAATCCGAGGAGATTAGCCGAAGGGTTAACCGAAGGATTCGCTTGCTTGGAGTAATCACAGATTTTTACTTCAACAAATTGGCGCCATCCGTGAACAGTGTCCATTCCTCCTGAGTTGCGGAGACGTTGCACACTTCCTTGCTCTTTCCTTCTCTTCTTGTTTTGCTGACTGGTATCTCGTTGATAAAGTCTGCTAGGACCTAGCCTTTGACGGCGTTTCTGGGAAGGTAAGTGATCTTGTATGCTCCCAATTCCACTGCGTATTTCATCAGCTTGCCCGAAGATTCAGGTTTGTTTAATACATCTCGGATGGGTTGGTCTGTGATCACTTTGATGTGATGTGCTTCAAAATACCTCCGGAGTCTTCTCGAGCAGTGCCGTAGTGCTAAAGCCAATTTTTCCAAAGGAGCATAATTTCGCTCGGCGTCGTGGAGTGTTCTGCTAACATAGTGTACCGGCATTTGTTTCCCCTTCCTTTCTACCATTAGGACGGCGCTTATGGCCTCTTCGGCTGCTGCTAGGTATACGAAGAGATCTTCTCCCGCCACCGGGGCCGTTAGATTGGGTAGCTCTAGAATCACTTCTTTCATCTTTTGGAACGCTTCTTCGGCTTCCTTGCTCCACCGGTACTCCTTCTGGTTATCTTTCGTGACATTTTTCAAGGTGTTGAAGAAGGGCAACGCTTTCTCAGCCGATCGAGACAGGAATCTGTTCATAGCTGCCAGCTTTCCACTGAGGCTTTGCATCTCCTTGAGTGTTTTGGGAGACTGCATGTCGGCTATCGCCTTTGTTTTCTTCGGGTTAGCTCTAATTCCTTCGGATGTCACAACGTAACCGAGGAATTTTCCTTCTTCCACCCCAAAAGAGCACTTTTTAGGGTTGAGCTTCATGTTGATCCTTCTGAGGTTATCGAACGTTTCAGCCACGTCGGCCAACAGATCTACTTCGTTTCTGCTTTTGATTACCATATCATCGACGTATACTTCCAAATTTCTGCCGATTTGCTCCTTAAAACTTGAATCCACCAGTCTTTGGTATGTCGCCCCGGCATTCCTTAGGCCGAACGGCATTTTGGTGTAGCAAAAGGTTCCATGCTCTGTGTAGAAGGCTGTTTTCTCCTCGTCTTCTTTGGCCATCTGGACTTGGTGATATCCCTTGTATGCATCGAGGAAACACTTGTATTTGTAACCCATTACCGATTCGATTTTCCAATCGATTTCTGGGAGTGGGTAGTAATCTTTGGGGCATGAAGCATTGATGCTTTTGAAATCCATGAACATCCTCCATGACCCATCCGGTTTTTTTACCAATACCGGATTGGAAATCCATGTAGGGTATTTCACTGCCCGGACAATTCCTGCTTTCAGCCATTCTTCTACTTCGGTGTTGATTGCTTGATTCTTTTCAGCCGAGAAGGTTCTCTTCTTCTGAGCTATTGGTCTGTCATTCACATTGACATTTAACTTGTGTTCTATGATTCTACGGGGGACCCCTGTCATGTCCGCCGGCTGCCAGGCGAATATGTCCTTGTTGTTCTTCAGTATTTCTACTAATCGCCTCTTGCATTCTGGGGAAAAATTGTCCCCGATAGTGATCATTTGCTCTGGGTATTGGGGATTTACCATTACTTCTTCTGTTTTGTCATTAGATCCTTCTTCGTTCGGAGGGTCTTCTCTCCCTTTACTGTCCAACTCCTTTGTTATGAAATGTCTTTCTAGCCTTCTACATTCTGAAATGACTATTGATCTGGTAACCAGGGTTGCCACCCCCCCTGGCGTTGGGAATTTTATCATGGAATGGATGGTCGAGGGGATCGCCCTTAATTCTCTAATACCTGATCGTCCCAGGATAATGTTATATGGGGAGGGGGATCTTATTACTGCAAACGTCATTACAGTTCGGCGGTAAAGGCCATCGTTTCCGAAACACACTTTTAGGTCTATTTTCCCGAGGGGCTTTATCGTTTCTCCTGAAAATCCCACTAGAGGTGTGTTCGTTTCTCTTAACTTTCCTTTGATTTCTGGGCATAAGTTTTGAAAACAGTGTTCGTACATAACTTCCACGGCTGCCCCTGGATCTACATAAACTCTCCTTACGGTGTATCCTTCAACATCTGCTTTGATTATTAGTGGTTCTTCGGAAACGTCTCCCGGCAGAACGGGGGGGAAAGCTATAGGGACGTTCATCCAGTCTTCTTCTCGGCAGTTGCTCTTTCGTTTTCTGTACATTCTTCCTCCGTACACCATGTTTATCACCCTTCCTCTGCCTGGCTGGTGTTCTCTGGGTGGGTTCCTTCCTCTTTGCCTCACTTCTTTTAGTAAATGATCCAACTTGCCTGTTTCCGAGGCTTTTCTGAGGTGTTCCTTGAGCTGGTAGCAGTCATTGGTGAGATGGCCCTTTTCTCCGTGATAGTCACAGAACTTGTCTAAGTTTTCTCTTCGTGGTGCTCCTCTCAGAGGCGGTGGTGGGGGTAAGTTTAGTTGAAGTTCCGTAGCCAAAATTTCTTTAGGGGCTTTTGAAAGGAGGTTCAGATCTATGGGTCTGGCCTCGTTCCTATGCTGGTTCCTCTTGTAATCACTTCGGTGGTCGTACCTGTAATTATCAGTCTTTGTCGGATAGTAGGGGTTGTACTGGTTTCGGGGCTTTTGTTCTGTCCTCCGGTCTCCTCTTCGTTTGTCGGGGATGTTTGCCGCTCGAGGGGCTCGATCTGGCTGGCTTCCTGTGCATATCCTGCGGTTCCATTCCCCTTTAGGGAGCTCAGTAGTGTTGTAGGCCTCCTCCGAACGTACAAAATCTTCTACCCTCTTCATCATTTCTGTGACTGTTTTGGGGATCCTGTCTGAGAACCGTTTTACCAATTCCGGGCATTTGCTTCCGTTGGTGAATGAGGATATTTGCATTATTTCAGGCACCCCGGGGATGTAGCTAGCTTCGTCGGTCCACCTTTCCTTGAATTCCAGCAGAGTTTCATGAGCTTTCCGCACGATCTTCGTGAGCTCCATCGGGTATTTTAGGCATTTCCTCCTGAGTGCAAATCTCTCTAGGAAATTATCTCTGAGCTCCTCCCAGCTGTCAATGCTGCCGTTGGGTAATCGCTCGAACCACCCACTTGCTGGACCGTCAAGAGTTTGCTGGAACATCCAGCACCATACCGGCATCGGCCAACCGCCGTGGTTAGCTGCTCCGGAGAAACGAGTTACATGGTCATCCGGGTCTGAGGATCCGTTGTAGAGTTTTATGTTCTTGGGCAACTCGTATCTTGGTCCGGCGAACTCTACTATCCGTCTCGTGAACGGGGACCTAGGGGCATCTCTGTATGGCTTGTGTAGATCCTCCATGACTTGCTTTCCTTTCGGATCTGTCTCTTGATCTGCTATGGCGGGTCCCTCGACCTCGTCTCCAAAATCTATTCGTATGGGTTGTAACGGGCTTTTTCCTTTTCCTTGGGTGTTATGTTGCTGTATCAATGCCTTCAACGATGATATGTGGTTTTGTATCTGCTCTTCTAGGCTAGGTGGATTGCTTCCGGGCGGTGTTTCCGTGGAGGTACCTGGGGGTGTTTCGGTGGTAGGACCTGCCATTTTCTAGTCTTGGTAGTTAGAATAGCGGGTCCCACGGATGGCGCCAATTTGTTGAAGTAAAAATCTGTGATTACTCCAAGCAAGCGAATCCTTCGGTTAACCCTTCGGCTAATCTCCTCGGATTGAACTCGTCGGACCTGTGAACACGAAGGCAACACGCGTTAGCCTCGCCTAGGGTTTTATCCCTAGACCCAGCTCCGGCGTGAAAATGAGTATAATGGTATGTCAGAGTAATGTGTGTAAAAAGTGAATAGAAATAGTCTACCTTGAATGTTGTTGCTTAGCTCCTTTTATAGATGAGGAGCTTTTGTCCTCACCCGAAGGTCACGTGGGCGACAGTGACTCTTTCAGGCGGGAGTTGACTTTACTCTGTTTGGATTCCGTCTGGAACGGGTCAGTAGTCCTGACCAAGATTCCTTTCCTCTTATGTATGGTGATGTCAGGTGTCCGTTAGGCCGGGGAGTATGTTTGACCCCTCGGTATATGCTGGTCTATGTTTGTTTCGTCTAAGTTGGAATGCATGCTTTATTCGGAGGATTGTATAATGTGCCGGGCAGTTTTACTAATCTGCCGGGGAGTTAGGCTATTCGGCGGTTTGCTGATCTGCCGGGGAGGTGTATGTTGGGACATACGCCAACAATGATAGATACTAAATATTTAAAATAATAATATTATAAATGACAATAATGATAACAAACGAGTAATTATCATCTCAAATTTTATTTCTGCTTCATCTTCTTACCTACAAAAACGTTCACATTTGAAATTCAGTGTTTATCACTCTTCATCTCTACTCTTTATTTCTCTTATGTAATCGTTTAAAGTTAGGAAGATATTTATGAACAAATTTTAAGAATATAAATTATTTCACATAAAAAATATAATGAATAATACAAAAGTAAAAGACCTTAATTACTAAAATTTACGGAGTACCGACTTTAGATTTTAAAAATTATTATAAAACTTGTAATAGTGACAGTGTTAAAAATAATGTTATGCCAAAGAAAGTGTTAACAAGGATTAAGATAATACTGTGACAAGTGATCAAAATATAAATTTTATACACTTATCAGGGTTAATCTGTTATGTGATACTTGACCTTTTAACAAAATATTTTGAATTTTTTTTTTGTCCCATGTAATATAGCACCAAAAACTTAATGTGACACAAAATAATTTATTACAATAATTGAGTGCAAGTACGACATGAATGACAGCCTTCGTGGTTATTAAAATACTCGTATGATAAACATGTGTTCTTAAAATATAAAAATGTGGGTATCTTTGGAACGTGAAAAGATAGTCTCTTTGACCCCACGTAACTTTACGATTTTTCCATTTATTTCTTAGTATAACTAACTTGATATATTTAAATGAGTCACTCTAGGTTGATTATCATCTGTAATTTATTGCCATAACTTTTTACTAAAATAACTAATGCGAAGGACGAAGAGACTAATAATTTATTTATTGATTTGATTTAAGCGTTAGGTTGGTAATAAGTGACTTCATACATATTAAAATAAAGACCGTCAACGCAAACCAAGAGTGAGAAAAATATCTATAATTATAGCTAAAAGATAAGCGACTGCTCAGTTTTTTTTAATTACTTGCAAACTGAGTCCCCAATATTAAGAAGAAAAAAAAAGTATAAAAGGACTACGAATTTTGATAAGCTATGTTTTATAATCGTTTAGTGGCCCATGCGGCTACCATATGTGACGTTAAATTATACGGCAATATTTATGTTTATTTATTGAATAACTAAAATACTTTATCCATAAAATTAATATTGAAAAGTTAATTACTACTCTACAAAAGTTTATTATTCCGTACATGTGAATCAACGTATTTATACTTATGAATATGCTTAAGTTGTTCTCTTTGCTCAATACCTTCAATGGCGACTTTCAAGTTCTGCCAAATTGTCACATCACATGCAATCACTAACGAAAATGAAAGGGATGAGTTATTAATACGGTGGCTATGTTTTTATTCATACGGGGGCTATTTTTTTTTTTTTTTTTTTTTTTTTTTTATATCAAAAAACTATAAACCTGAAAATGCGGAACTGTAAATATAAAGTTTAATAAGCCAAACGCTTGAAACTGTCAGAAATACGGAACAAAAACTGACAAAAAACTGTGTTGTACTGGAAAAAACGGGGGGACAAAAGGGAATATTCCCTGTCAGGCTACCCACTAGCCACCGTATGAATAGTATGACCCAAATGAAATTTTATTAAAGTATGCAGTTGTGAACTTGTGATGCCGTGCCAACTTCTTTTTGTTTGTTTTATAGTGGTACTCCTTAATAAATGGGAGATGATTTGTACACTCTCAAAAGTGATTGGTACACTCAAAATAATTATGTTTGGACATTTATACCCTCACAGGGATGAAAATGTAAGTGTAACTATGAGGGTATAAATGTCCAAATACAATTAATTTAAGTGTACCAATCACCTTTGAGAGTGTACAAATCATCTCCCTTAATAAATTTATCCACCATAACTATAATCACTAACGAAAATGAAATTTTAGTTATACTAAGCATTCCAGTTAGTTTGAAAAATATTTATAGCAATGTGCTTTATTTAACAAATTTTATTTCACATACTATACCACCTATCTCTCAATATATATTTCACAAATGATTTCAATGGGGCTTAAATATACAAACTCTTAGTTGTTAAGCAACTCACATATCACAAAACATAAAGCCTTGGTTATTTATATGTATCTACTTTTCGTATAAGGAGTTAGATTCGGATTATTCAGCACGCTATTGATATGCATGCAAATATGCAATCTAATATTTGCTCTATAATGTTTCAAAAAAATTTGAAAAAGATTTGTCACGTCATCTTTTATGGATCTTTATCCGTTTTGTTTTCATAGTTTCATCACAAACATTAATGCTAGAAACAATAATGGTGTTATCTATCAGTTAATTAATGAAACCTCATTTTAAGTTCATCGATCAGTATCTTAATCTGAGTTATCATATTTGGATGATACCATACTTACCATATATATGTGTGCACATTTTGAGTAATTTCTTTCCCAACACGTCAATATATACCATTTAACTAGATTTTTATAAAAGCTAAAATAGTCCAGATCAATTATCTATTAGTGGATATTTTTTTTTATCCCATGTGATAATTAATAATACCTAAACCATGCAAATTTTAAACGGGCCCGACACAGGTACATATTAGATCTAGTAAAAAAATAACTAAAGAGTAACGAAGTTTGACAAGTGTTTCCGCTCATACTTTTTTAGTTATATTTAACAACTCAAGTTTAAAAAGTGTTCTATTTTTGTGTAAATTGCAATATTTGAATTTATATAGCCATTTAAAAGATGTATACTTTTTGTGACGTGGATTTTGTTTAGACGACATGGACAAGTGATTTGGCAAATATTTCTCTTTTTATGTCATAAAAGCATTGTCTTGAGTTTTGACCTACTAAATTATGTGATATTAGTATACTAGAGGCACTTTATTTTGCTTACTCACAAATTCATGCTTATCAAGGGACAAATCCCCACCATCCATCTAGTTTGATCTAATGGTGGGGATTAACATAAGATTTAAAAAATAAACCTAAGTCAATGTTTTTTTCTTGTCTTTTTATCTTTCTTTTTTTATTCACATTTATTTTTTGTCTTTTTTTTTAAATAAACGTTTTTTTTATTTAATTCACGTTTTTTTTTTTTTTTTTTTTTTTTTTTTTTTTTTTTTTTAATTCATTTTTTTTAAATTCACGTTTTTTTTCATTCGCTTTTTTTCTTCGTTTTCGTCTATTTTCATACGTTTTCGTCCGTTTTCATACGTTTTTGTCCGTTTTCATACATTTTCATATGTTTTCGTCCGTTTTCATACGTTTTAATCCGTTTTCATACGTTTTCGTCTGTTTTCATCAGTTTTCTTTCGTTTTCGTCAATTTTTCATACGTTCATCCATTTTCAAACGTGTTTTTACGCTTTCATACGTTTTCGTCCTTTTTCATACGTATTCGTCCATTTTCTTACGTTTTCGTCCTTTTTCATACGTTTCTGACTATCACAAGTGATATTCAGAATATCACTTTTTGATATTCTGAATATCACTTGTGATTTTCTGAATATCACTTTGTGATATTCAGAATATCACTTTGTGATATTATGAATATCACTTGTGATTTTCTGGATATCACTTTGTGGTATTCTGAATATCACTTGTGATTTTCATGTTACAAAACATTAGTTGAAAATCACTTGTAATATTCAGAAAATCACAGAATATCACTTGTTGATCATCTGGATATCACAGAATATCACTTGTGATATTCAGAATATTATTTGTGATACTCAGAATATCACTTGTGATATCACAGAAGGCCACTTATGATATTCAGAGACATATAAAAACGGCCAAAAACGTTTAAAAACCGACGAAAACGTACGAAAACGGATGAATATGTATGAACTCTAAACCAAAATTTGACCATTTTCTCTTTATACGTGGTAAATATAAACTTACATATTTTTATAAGTTTCAAAATAAGCAAATTAAGCTTGTGAAACATAAACCGAAATCACATAAGCTCATAAGCAAATAAAATAAGATCAAACAATTACCCCCAAACTATGTAGTTGCTATTCAAATTATATATTTGTGATATTATGAATATCACTTGTGATTTTCTGGATATCACTTTGTGATATTCTGAATATCAATTGGGATTTTGATGTTACAAAACATTAGTTGCAAAATCACTTGTGATATTTAGAATATCACAAGTTATATTCTGAATATCACAGAAGTATCACTTGTGATCATCTGAATATCACAGAATATCACATAATATCACAGAATATCACTTGTGATATTCATAAACGTATGAAAACATTTAAAAACGGACGAAAACGTAAGAAAATGGACAAATATGTATGAAAATGGATGAAAACGTATGAAAGCGTAAAAACGAGTATGAAAACAGACGAAAACGTATGAAAACGAACGAAAATGGACGAAAACGTATGAATAATGAACAAAAACGTAAGAAAACGGACGAAAACGTAAGAAAATGGACGAATATGTATGAAAATGGACGAAAACATATGAAACCGTAAAAACAAGTATGAAAACGGGCGAAAACGTATGAAAACGGGAGAAAACGTATGAAAACGGACGAAAACGTATGAAAACAGACGAAAACGTATGAAAACAGACGAAAACGTATGAAAGCGAAAAAAAACGCGAATTAAAAAAAAAACGTGAATAACGTGAATTTAATAAAAAAAAAAAAAAAAAAAAAAAAACGAAAAAAAAAAAAAAAAAAAAACCTGAATTTAAAAAAAAACATAAATTAAAAGAAAAAGGCAAAAATAAAATTTATAAAAAAAAAAAAGACAAAAAGACAAGAAAAGAAACAGGGACTTAGGTTTATCTATTAAATCTTTGGTTAATCCCCACCATTAGATTAATCTAGATGGATGATGGGGATTTGTCCCTTGGTAAGCATCAAAATAAAGGTAAGCAAATGAAAATTCCTCTGGTATACTATATATTTGTTGATTTCTTAGGAACAATGTTTAAATGTGTGATTTTTTTCACTCGGCCTTTTGGGTAACCGACCCGAGCTACTCTTATTTTAGGTCAACTGACCCGTTTTATTCATTGTCGCTCACATCCTTTATTCTTTAGATCTAGATCTCCGGTGAAAAATCCGGCGATGCTTGGTTTGTTGTTAGTGCATCGGTTTGTGACTCGCTACAGTGATGCTTATCGGTCTCCGGGTAAAAAACCCGGCATGCTTTGATCCATAGAAACACTTTTTGGTGTTGGTACACCGGTTTGTGAGAGGGGTACAGTTATTTGTACTTTGAGAACAATATTTTTTGCGTTTTTGTGGATCTGCGTTAGCCACATGGTTCTGCCTACAGTGGTGACTCTTTTTTGGTCCATATATTTTGTGTGTTTGGTAGATATCACGTTAAGGTTAGCAATTTCAATTATTGATTATCAAAAACCCTAATTGCAGATTTGGTATTTTGAAGAAACGATTAAAGGTTTGATGTTTTTTTTTAATTTGTTTAGGGCTTATTTTCCTTGATCTTTATGGTGGTTATGGTATGCTGTGTTTAGGTTCGGTTGTGGGTTATTTTAGGTTTATTTATTGTGTGTTTCTTATATTTAGGTGTTAGAGTAGTTAGATGCTTCTGCTTGCCATGTCTTAGATTAGGGCTACGTATGTCTATTATCAATCATCAAAAATCCGATCTGCATTAAACAGTTTATACTAATGAGGGTTTATGTTTCATTTAGTTCTTTTTATTTTGTTAAACTATCCTGGGCGTTTTTTAATTTAAAGTTTGTATATCGGTTAGTGATGATAGAATTACGTCCTACTTTAATAATTCATGTTGATTTAGTCAGTGTAAAAAAAAACCGTCTCTTCATGTTGGTCGAATGGGATGTCATATCTTATGCTTAAACACTTTATGCGGATTAGATTTTGCTTAAATTGTATAACTTCTAAAAAGATTTTGTGGGTTTGCAATGCTTTCAGGTCTTGCTGTCGCAGGGTAGGTTTGCTGAGGTTGCATCAATTTTAACACTGTTCCTAAGAAATCACACATTTTTGGCATACTTAACTTGGCCGAAAAACATGTTTTCGGTGGTAACTTAACTTGGCCGAAAAACATGTCTTGGCAGGGTAACCATATGGTTGCAGCCATAGTGTTATTTTAGTGCGACCACCATTTGGATAAACAAAAAGAGGCGCTGTGAGTAGGGATGAATAGAATGGGTCGGTTAACCTAATGGCCCTCCACCCAAACAGGTCGGGTAAAAAAATATCTTTACTTTGTATTGATAACTTAAGTTGGCCAGAAAACATGTCTTGGCAGGGTAACCAGATGGTTGCAGCCATGTTGTTGTCTTAGTGCCACTATGCTTTCGGTGGCATCAATTTTTGTGCACATTAATTCTTCCATGACTTTTGTTTGTATGCCTTTGCTTTGCTCAAAGTGCGATACATGTCTTGGCAGGGTAATCATACGGTTGCAGCCATGCTGTTGTTTGAGTGCCAATCCAATTTGGCTGCCATGAGCTTTTCTGCAAATTAGCTCTTCCGCGACGTTCACTTTTATGTTGCTCTTGGTGAAATGTCCCTGTCTAAAAATTTGATTTCATGATTGTGGATTACAGAATAAAGGTACGATATGAGTGGGAATGAATACAGTCGGTCGGTTACCGTAATCGATCCGCAGCGCTAAATGCTGACCCTTTGTATTCCTTTTTTGAGGTTGTGATGAATTGGGGTTTCTTTGGTAAACGTTAGATCGCCCGTATCTTGGCAGGGTGGCATGAAATTGTTGCAGCCATGGCTAGTGTACCCTGTTTGCTCAGAGATTCGCCCATCTGAGCTGCCTGCCCACAAATCAAGATGCGCAATTTTACATTTGCTTGGGACCAGCACATAATAAATGTGTTTGTTTAAGCCAACAGTAATGGCTGTATGCAGCTGGATGTTTTAGTCGCATAATCTTGTGGCATCTGCAGTTATGCAGCTGTTTGATATAATAGTTATCGGGCTTATTGCTTGCTTATTGCGCTTGCAATTAGTGGCTGTTGGTATTCGTTGTCATGAGTGGGGATGCTTTTGAAGAAGATGAGGTTCACTGCATGTTGCGGGCCAACTTATCATGGTTGCGGGCACGGTTGATGCGCTCTTTTTCTTAACATGTTGCTTTTGTATCTGTTTGAGGTTGTAGCTGCTATAACTATGACCATTGTTTTCAGGCTGTCACTGCACCTATGTTTGGATCATTATATTGTCTAATAATTTTTCGGAGATATACCTGGTTGGATGTAAAAGGTAAAAGGCCCGTGTGAGCCATGCCTTAGGCACCCAAAACAAATTTAGCATGCTGGTGCTTTTATGACAGTAATGTTGCGCCTATGAGGTATGGCCATAATAGAAATTATGTTCCGTATTTTTGTTTCTGTCAGTTTGCCTTTTACGTTGAAGTTGGTTAAATGTGATTGTCTAAAACTTTCATTTCATTATTGCAGATTACAGATAGAGACAAGGCTCCCATGAATGTTGGTTTCTGTGATTCCACTATTTGCCGTTCGTGCAGGGTGACAGGCAGCTGTTGCAGCCATGGTGGGTGTATCCTCTTTGTTTGAATATTCGCCCATCTGAGCCGTATGTCCGACAAGATTCTCACACCTGGCTGAAAAAGCGAACCCAACAAATGTAAAAGTATATAATATACAAGTAACATATACCATGTCATAAGGTTAATGACGCAATGATGATGGGTTTCTCCATTGATCTGCTTCGTTATCGTGCTTTAGCACATCCTGTCTGTGGGCATGGCATCCCCATCCACATTGCGGTTGCAGCCACGACAGGCTTCTGGTGCCGCTGCGATGTTCGCAGTCCTGAGCGTCTCTATACCTTATGAATAGTGTTTTCCCGGGGAATTTTTTTCCCAAGCCTGTTTGGGCGGAGGCCCAATAGATTAACCGACCCGTTCTATTCATCCCTACTCACAACACCTCTTTTTTTTTTAAAGATACGCCTAGGTATATCTCCGGGGGAAAAACCCGGCATCCTTTGATCTAAAAAAATGCCCTTTTGCTGTGCTTATACCGGTTTGTGGGTTTGGTCAATCTCAGATTAAGGTTAGGTATTTCAATCATTGATTATCAAAAAAACCAACTGCAAATTTGGTATTTTTAAGAATCGATTAAAAGTTTTAGGCCAAAACATTGGTATTCTTTTGTTTTAAACTTAGACAGAAGGTGTAGCATGTTTGCATACCAAGATACTCCTATTTTGTGCCGTGCATACAACGTGGCTACAAAAGTATGCAATAACATACAAAACTGCTACTCTTATATGCCAAAATTTCGGTGTAACTGTAAAACTAGCCAAAGGGTGGATGCAACATATTTTGCACACCATTCCAGCAGTTACTACATATGAAGATAATGTATGTTTTAGAAGGTTTGGCCAGTTTTTTATGTTGCTCACTGTTGCACCAGCTATCTTTGCAATATTATGACTCACGCCGTTGCTACCTTGAACAAACTGTTATATCCATATTTTAGGTGTTAGAATAGTTAGATGTTGCTTATGGTTGTTGAAATATTACTTATGGTTAGATGTTGAGGCTAATAAATGAGCTTCGTACTTTGGTTTGGGGTTTAATGTTAAAGTCAGATGCGATTGGATGTTCTTTATGTTGTGACGCTTATGCGTGTATTATAAAAAAACCCGGCATCCTTTGATCTAAAAAAACGCCCTTTTGCTGTGCGTATACCGGTTTGTGGGTTTGGTAAATATCAGATTAAGGTTAGGTATTTCAATCATTGATTATCAAAAAAACCAGCTGCAAATTTGGTATTTTTAAGAATCGATTAAAAGTTTCAGGCCAAAACATTGGTATTCTTTTGTTTCAAACTTAGACAGAAGGTGTAGCATGTTTGCATACCAAGATACTCCTATTTTTGTGCCGTGCATACAGCGTGGCTACATAAGTATGCAATAACATACAAAACTGCTACTCTTATATGCCAAACTTTCGGTGTAGCTGTAAAACTAGCCAAAGGGTGGATGCAACATATTTTGCACACCATTCCAGAAGTTACTACATATGAAGCTAATGTATGTTTTAGAAGGTTTGGCCAGATTTTTATGCTGCACACTGTTGCACCAGCTATCTTTGCAATCTTATGACTCTCGCCATCGCTACCTTGAACAAACTGGTACATCCATATTTTAGGTGTTAGAATATTTAGATGTTGCTTATGGTTGTTGAAATGTTACTTATGGTTAGGTGTTGAGGCCAATAAATGAGCTTCATACTTTGGTTTGGGGTTTAATGTTAAAGTCAGATGCGATTGGACGTTCTTCATGTTGTGACGCTTATGCGTGTATTGTAAGGTGAGAACGCCGATGATGATAGTTCCCTGCATTTATGTATTTGGTAAGCGTACTTTATCGACTCCCATGTTTTGGCAAGGCACCCAAATCCAAATTGTGGTTGCAGCCATACTGTGCTCTGGTACTGCTCCCATACTCACAGGTCTGAGGCTATACAGATATTAAAAGGCATAATAAACGTTGTCGTTTTCAGGTCATGGCATGTCAGTAGACAATTTTTAAAAGACACGATAAATCAATTAGTGTTTTCTTCTTTAAAATCCACTTCTCCACTGATGAAGTCGGCTTTGCTAGCATGTGGTCCTGTGAATGTATGCACTTTGCCTATACAATATTTCATCTTAGCATTCAAAACTAAACATTCATTTTTTCACAATTCATATATGCCCTTGCACTTCACTACTTGCACTTCACTACAGGCATTACACTGTCTTTCAATGTATTATTGTGCATGTTAATTTTTGGGTTTCTTATTACTGTTGCACCTACTCAAGCACCCATACCTGTGTCGTTGCATTTTTATCAAACTTTGTTCCATCGATCCGGTGGAAAAGGCATCGTTGGTTGACCGATAAGTGCTGATACAATGGAAAGTCACTTTTGCTCTTCTCTTTTCAAATTCAGTTTGTGAAATTTGATTGGTCTGTTTGTTTTTTTTCGCAACACTTTCGGATCACTGGAGCACATTCTCATGCTATTTTTTTTGTTTGAACAGGAGACCCTATATATGATGCCACATCTTCATGCCATCCTAGAAAAAGAGGCAGGCCCCAAAAACATATGGCCAGGAACTAAGTTAGCCTGTGCCACATATCTGGTTATTGGCAAAGGTTGGTTCTCTTTTTTTTTTGCTCATTCTTGATGTGCTTATACTTATTGCGATGTTTACCGTGCAAACATCCAAATGCTGATGTTGCATGTTTTTTTGTGGTTGTTGTTGACAAGCGACACGTGCAGGTTACAGGAAGCTACATAGATTTAGACAAAAGTGGTCATATCAGTGGACTCTGTATGGCAATAGGTAATTCTTTCGCCCTGATTTTTTGATGATTTTTAAAGCAGGTGCGTTTTTTTTTTTTTTTTTTTTTTTTTTTTCTTTCTTTTTTTGGCTTTTATTTTTCTCCAAGTGTTTGGATGCAAAGTTGAGTGCACGTTTTTCTCATGCTTTATTTTTTTTCCCTTCAATGTAGGCATCCTTGCTTATGAACATGGTAAGCCGAATGTGAAACACCATCTTCACTGTTTCAGAGAAGCTGCAGGGAGAAAGGACACCTCTGCCACGATTACCGACGGAAGTGTCCACCATCGGTCTG
Source organism: Chrysanthemum seticuspe (assembly GCA_019973895.1). NCBI lineage: Eukaryota > Viridiplantae > Streptophyta > Magnoliopsida > Asterales > Asteraceae > Chrysanthemum > Chrysanthemum seticuspe. Next base: position 162,486,336 of record BPTQ01000008.1, on the reverse strand, counting down.
CAGCACCCGGTGTCCACCAACGGAAGGTGCGTTGATGTGGTTTGTTTTTGCACAGTACTTTAGTGTCGATCAATGAGATTCTCATGGTATTTTTTAAAATAGGCCATGCTCAGCTGTACATGATAGCAGATGTTCATAGCAAACTCGAAAAAGAGCAGGTATGGCTAGCTGGTGAGTTTATCCCAGTAATGTGGCGCCGATGAGGTATGACTATAGTACATATTATGTTTGCTATTTTGATTTGCATTCCTCTACACTTTACATTTAAACTGCAGGTTCAACTGTCATAATTTTCAAACCTTTTATATTTAGTTTTGCTCCTCATACACTAACAATAAACTTATTATAACAGGCTGCGTATTGCAGTGCGAGTGGAGCCAACCACTTATGGAGCAACCCCACTGGAGCCAACCACTTATGGAACAAGGCCAACTGTCACGAGATCAGTTTAAAAGTACATGTCTACGGCGCCATCATAGCAAGGCAGCCAGCTACGCGATATAGCAAAAACAGGTATGTTCAAGCAAGCTTAATATAGCAACATAAAAGTTTAATGCATTGACTTCTGAAACATAAAAAAACAGAAAAATTGTCCAAAGACAAAAAAACATGAAAATTAGCGAGTCTTGGTAAACAAATACTGGCGATCCTACCCATTCACACCATCGCTTAAACCCAAAAAACACTTCAAAAACACAAAAATAAAGGATGTCAGTACACCATCCCCTTCAACTTCTCTATAAATGATAAAAGCTCATGTGCTCGCTTTTGCTTATTCATCACATTGACCTGGATCGCTGCAGCTTCATTTAAATCTTCAGTTTGCAACTTATTCAGCTCTGAGATACTTTGCACAGAAGAATCAAACGAATACAAGAGCTCCAACTCTCCAATCACATAGTCCCGCTCAGCCACGCGAGCCCTAATGTCTTGTGCCTTTTTCATCAGTTCTGCTTCATCCGCCATAGTCATGGTCACCTCTCTTCCGAATCGAACAACCATCATATCCCTCACAAAGCTAGACCCAGCGGCTGCAGCAAGCTCTTCGCAAAAAGGCATTGGTGTCTTCATTCTTTTTTTTCCTATTTTTTTATTTGAGCTTTAGGCCAGATTTTTTTTGGTATGTGTTTTTTTGCTTGGTATGTATGTCTTTTAAAGGGAAAATTAGGGGTGGGTTATTATTGCTATGGTGTCATAGTACATGACTTATTAGACTTTTGATTTGACTGCCACTATAGAGCCTCCAAATGCAATGGAAAGTAATTATGGGTTTTGCTTCCCCATAAACATCCATCAATTAGCCAACTTTTGGCATACTTAGCATTTTTTCCCAAATGCACTACCATAAAAAAATGTAACCGATCTTATGAAAAAAAAATAAACAAACAAAAAACCAGATTAAAAAAAATATATTTATAGATATAAAATTACGGGAAAAAAAGGGGGGGGGGAGACATAAGGCTCAAAACTAAAAACATGAAGATTACAAAATTAAACCATTGTACGTAGAGAATAAAACAGATATATCTTAAATGCACGACACACAAACAAGTTCAGATCATTTGTTTGGTTGCAATCCAACTTTGTTGATTGAATGGCACGTCAAACCTAGGATCATTTGTGAAAATTATAGATCATCCTAGATCTGGCATGACATTCAATCAACAAACCTACATTGCAGGTGGACAAACAGTCTACAGTTTCCTGGTTGATATGTGTCATTACATCACGGCTTTCACCTATGAATACATAATGGGTCATATGGATAACAATTTATACTCGCTTTTTCATTGCAGGAGGACGGTGAAAGCAAAAGGAAAAGTGGCATTTGCATAAATATGTATTGGATCAGCAATTTAACATAGTAACTAAATTATCATACATACCATTATCCTATAATTTACAAAAGTGACGATGATTAGTTGTTTATCAGTGTCCAATTGTTTTATCAGCACATGTTAAGTTTCTTTGGGTATTTTTTTAGTGATTCCTTTTTTTTAGATTAAAAAACACACTATCTGTCGTACTATGAATGCCAATGAATGCTCATCCATCAAGGGCACTCACATTGGTTTTGAAGCTGAGGCTGCTCATATTTTTGAGGTACCTGAGGATGCTCGCATCGGGATGGCTCCTGCACATAGGCTGGCTTATCACATAACAAGATCTTTTACTGCTGCAGTGAGTAATTGATGCCGGTTTTACTGACCAGGTTTTAATATTTATAATGTCTCGTAATACATATGGTCTACCCTAATGCACTAACAGGCAGTGTACCCGGTCGTGTGTAGTGTAGTATTCGGTAAAACCGAGGTCCCCAAGAGCTATGTGTGTTGGATTATTACTAAGTCTAGGTGTCACAGATTTTAATATGATTTTGATAAGGAATTAATTAATTAACTACTAACGCAGATAAAAGGCAAAGGTTCAATCAATAGAGGAGAGTGGTGCTAACCTAGTTAATCATCCTAGCTAGTAATTTCTACGTCTAATTACTGCCAATTACTTCAGGTGGGGTCAAAGTCGAGAGGACAACATTTGGTCAATTCGCCCTAACCTATCAGCAAAGATGGCACCACTGGAGAAGTCAGGTGTCCCCTCATAAGTCCAGTTGTTCCTGCTCCCCTAAGCCGAGTCATTAAGTACCGCTACATGCTAGACTTATAATAGTGAGTGCCCGGGCGTTAGCAAATTAAACACTCACCCCCTAATTCTTAAGTTCATCCAAACGGTAGGTGATCAGTTGGTCAAATCGCACAAGTAGAAAGGGTCGTCAATTGGTCATATCTTCCCCTTCCCGTCTCAGTCTACTCACTTAGGGTCAGTTGGTCATATCTCCTAAGCAACTAGCCTCTACCGCCATTCAAAACTACCGAAACAAGGGTAGCTACCAATAAACGATGCATGCATACACTTAGAAATAATTATGCGGAAGTAAAATAAACGCAAACATAACAATTAAGGAATCATAACTAGGCCAGCACCAAGAGGTGCTTAGCCGCTCATATTAACCATACAAATCAATTCAATATTCAATGTTATGAAATACATGAATCGAAAGTAAAGAAAAGATAAAATGCTAATGCTTATCGTAGGGGAGTGATTTCTCCCTTGGAGACAGCTCCGTCTGCTCCTCTAGACCTGCATTTGGCTTCTTCCCACATTCTATGGTTGTGGTGTGTGGAATGGGATGCTTTGAAATGCTGGAAATCGTGGGGTAATTATAGGCCAGATCTGGGTTACGGCGTAACTAATAGAATAGTTATGCTGTAATCTTCTATTTCTTCGTAATTTGCACTAGATCTGCTGGTTACGGCATAACCTAATAAGTGGTTACGCCGTATCTTCAATATTTCATGGTTACGCCGTAGTTTAAACAAGAGTTACGACGTATTTATCAGCGGCGTGGAACTCATTTGACCTAATATAGTTATGTCGTAGTCTTTTGTGAGACTTACGCCGTAATCTTCTGATGAGTTGGCTTTCTGAGTCACGCTTTAGTTACGGCGTAATGTGAGAGATGAGTTACGCCGTAACTTCTTCAAAGTGAGCATACTCTGATAAATCTTTGATAATTCTCCAATTCCGCGTGTCTTTAGCTCCAATGCTCGTAATTTACCTGAAAGTGGAAAACAATGGAAAACAAGCGTAAATCCATATAAATGATATAAACTACAAGCATTATCGGGGGAAATTGACACTTAATATTCAGGACTATTTGATGTTATCAAATATCCCCCCACTTGAACTCTACTTGCCCTCAAGTTGACTTTATTAGAAAGATTCCTAAAAAGATATATCCCATAGCCTGGAAAATATAAGTTGACAAATCCCTTATGCTAGAATAAAATAAAGCCGAACACCTCACGAAATGGGGATAAAACGCTCAAATCTCTCAACTATTCTAAGTGTCAATTTCGGGGTGATCACTCAATCGCACAGTCATAGCATGTATTCTATCATAAGCTTGGCGGTTACACAAATCTCCACCACTAGAGTTAAGGGCTAAACAATTTTCGAAGGCAATATGGGTAGGCACGACAAAGGTTAAGGGGGTGACTCGTCATTACTAACATGTCACGGCGAAGTGGACAAAATCAATGATACATGACAAAATCCATGGCCAAGACACCAAAGATTGCTCGCTGCATCACCTAGACACGCTTCATGACTAAATGGTAGGATAAGACATGGGAAATATAAATGGTGTAAAATAAAAATCAAGCAGGTAGTCTAAATCTATAACCAAGTCATCACCGCTTACCGTCCGCCCAAAGTTCAAGCTTTGAAGTTAAGAAACCGGATCATGAAATACTAGTTAGATGTGTCATTAGAGGACGTCATGATGGGCACACTACCTTTTCTCCAACTGTTGGCATAATTACCAACTCCAATCTTCGAATGTGACCAAGGTGGCCTCCTCGATACTAAATCTATATGAAGCTCATAACATAGTGCTTATAACATTGCACTTTACAATAACTAAATAACAAAACAAAAATTTTTTTTCGAATCATTTTTTTTTCAACATGAATATAACAACGAAACATAATATCCCCCCACTTGAGATGAACAATGGGAATTTGGGGGGTCTTCAATGATCTTCAAGAATATGTCGTCGACGAAAGCGTGATTTCCGAACCTTTCCACTTGAACCTTGAATTTAGGCAAATGATGACTTCCCAATCACAAATAAAGACTACATGGTAGGCTAAGGTGTATAGGTGTATCGAAACAATATATTGGGTTAACAAATTGATAGGAATGGCTCAGATTGGTGTATCTAGGGGTATCTTGCACTAAAGGAGAGTGCAACAAAAAGGTTTCATATGGGGGTTGAGAAGTCGAGGTGACTAATTGATAGATACACAATGGTAGGATATTTGGGTGATAATCCTATAATATTGCCTTCTTAAACTGAAAAGTCCAAATACATCGAGCTAACTCAACATACCTCGTCTATGGTCTGGAAATGATGCAAAGGCCAAGTTCTAAAGTTTACAAGCTACCGGCACACTCATAATTTGGTGGATTTGGGGTAAAATATTGGAAATGGATAAGGCTAATCTCACCAAATAATAACAAGGGTTGTATGTGCTCGGCTAAGGTATAATCTAGTTAGGTTAAGAAAAACATGTCAAAATTTTAAAAATGGCATAATTTTTCAAAATAAACTAGAAAAACGAGGGCAAAATAAAGTTCAAGAGATAATTCTACTCCCGTCCCCCCACTTGAGTTGTACAAAGTCCCTTTTGTACTAAGCGTTAAATAAAGGTGAAGAGAAAAGTAGAATTAGAGCGAGAACTTCCCTGAAATTTGCTCCAAAAATAAAGAAGGCACACGAAGAAGAGACGTGCTTTCGTATAAACATCCATGAACAAACTTCAATCCCTGAAATCACACTACCGACAAGCATAATTCTAAAAAGAAAAAATGAAAAACAAACCTAATTCACTTTCGTAGGAATCACGGTTGCATTTAGCATATGCAACAAGCATTTTAAACCACTTGGTGTCCCAAGTGGACGAGTGAAGTCTCGTGAGGGTTTACAGGGAACACACCAACAAAGTTCATTTAAAATACTATCACAAGGCTATTGTGTTTTAAAATGAAAGAAGTAAAGCAGAGGAAAGTTACGTCGTAACTCCTTGAGGGAGTTACGCCGTAACTGGCAAAACCTGGCATACGCTGTAAGAGTGTAGCTACGGCGTATCCACGGAGATGGTATTACGCCGTAATCGGTAATGCATCTGAAATTCTGCTGCAAGGGGTAGGTTACGGCGTAACCACATAGATGAGTTACACCTTAACTAAGGTCAGATCAGCAAGCTGCAGCAGCAATCACTCCAAGTTTCCTGCAAAAATGGTTAAAAACACAAAACCCTACAGAAATTGAAATAAAACAAAAGAAAGGGATAATTCGGGTTGTCTCCCGAAAGAGCACTTTTCTTTATTTACGAGTCTTTAAGTTAGACTCAGAGCCGCAGGACTTTATGGGGGCCTTTGGACTTGGCCGACTTCCTCCATGTCTTTCTTTCTTGAAGATGGCTTGTCCCAAACACGTGGAGAAATAAACCGAGTTATGGAATATCGATTTTTTTGCAAACAATTAGCCTTTGCCCACTTGAAACGAAATTTAGTCTCTTCTTCCCATTTTAATTTAACAGCTCCAAACTTTACTCGTAACCAATTTTCAAATGAGATTCCCTTGTATCCAAATTCCTTTCTCTTTTCCTCGTTAAAACATGCCCATTCCTTGCGATTGAGCCAGTTAGGATCGGGGAACTCTCCTCCATCGCAGATCTTGTGGTTAGGGTCGCATGTAGGCCATGCCATGGTGAAATCATCAGACATCATGGTTGGTTCACAAAAATGAATGGTCCAGTCAATCTTGGTGAACCATTCGTTAAGAATATTATGCCCTTGTAACCACTTTTTCCTGATAAGTTTTTCGTCTTCCCAGCACCACCAAACTTCAGCAGCCTCTTTTATCATCCGAATGAGTTACTGTTCTCCTCTATTACATCGTTTTTGAAAAGGAGAACACGTTGGTAATGTAACTTTAGACCCATCAATCAAAGAGGTTTCAGGAGTACAACAGTGGAGTCTCCCAGTAACAACATAACTCGGTACCGAAGGCCGGAAATCATCATCTTCCCCTCCGCTGTTGTCATCATCACTTGACTCAGTTCCTTGCAAATGGCAAAAATATGAAGGAGGAAATCTATCGGAATAATCTAACTGAACCTCTGGTGAATCCTCATCTGTTACTATTTCATCCGGCTCATGGCATAGAGTTTTGTCCAATTTAAATTCTATTTTATCACTATAGTGCCCCAACGAGTCGATGAACGGTTTACCAAGATTCAAACGTTCCTTTGTTTTTTTCTCCATGTCCATAACTACAAATTCTGGGGCAGAAAAGAATCTATCGACCTTCACACAAGTACCACCTGTAATTCCTAACGGAATAGCCTTGGTTCTATTTGTTATTTCAACCACGATATCCGTTTTCCAAAGATGAATAAATTTGAGTTTCAAGAATATGGAAAGTGGCATGATATTTACGTTAGATCCAATATCTACTATCCCCAAGATGTCATAACTCCCAATTGAACATGGAATAACAACCCCGTTTGCGCTAATATCCTTAACCACAAATAAACTGATTTCTGACCTGGTTATTCTATCTGGAACGTAATTACGCCGTAACTCAGGGAAATAGTTACGACGTAACTGATCCTGGTTGACGACAGTCGCTTTTTCCAAACCTTCAGCTGTAGGTTCGCAGTCCTCACATTCCCCTTGTGAATTTTTATCAGCAAAAACAGCATTGCAAACTACCATGGGTTTGGTCCCCTGAATGTTACTTACCTCAACCTTTGCATTAAGCTTTTCTACCATGGCTTCAAGGTTTTTTAGGGTTTCGTCGTGTCTTGAGAGATTCTTATTTATGTTTTCCTGGAAATCCCTTAGCCACTTATCTTGTACCTTTTGTCTTTGGGCTGAACTTTCCAGGAATTTGTTAATTGTTTCTTCAAGGCTGGGCTTTCTTTCTCCATAAGGCCCACGGTTGTAATTTCCACGGTACCCATTACTATTTCGATTATCTCTGTAAAACGGTCGATTTTATCCATATTTGACTTCTTCAATTATATTTTCTTCTTCAACATGAGGACAATTCTTTGTGAGATGTCCTCCCCCACAGCTTTCACAACCCACTTGGATGGCATGAACGGTTTCTCTGACTTTCAGCATATCTCGACTTAGATTTTCAATTTTACTAGCGATTGCTGCAATTCCGTCAAAACTTGCGCTTTGGTTTCTTTTGCTTCCTCCGTCGTGCCATTTTTGTGAATGATAAGCCATTTTTTGAATGGCTTCAATTGCTAGAGTAGGAGTCATGTTCGGGATTGGTCCTTGGTAGTCCAGCATCTGTCTTGTAGTCACGTTGATTCCTTTGTAGAAGATGTTAACCTTTTGCTGGTTATTCAAATCATGTATAGGACATTTGTAAAGGAGATCGTTATATTTATCCCAAGCTTGATACAACGTTTCATCGTCTTCTTGCTTGAAATTATGGATCTCCAAGAGCTGGTTAGAAATCTTCGACGGAGGACAATACCTCTGGATGAAGTGCTTCTTAAGTAGAGCCCAAGTATTAACTGCCCCGACGGGCAATCTTTCAATCCATCTTCTGGCAGCCCCAGTAAGAGTCATGGGGAATACCCTTAGCATAACAGCATCATGAGACACGCCTGGAATGTTGAAAAGGCTCGTGATGTATAGGACATTTTCAACGTGCTCATATGCATCCTCGTCCCTGTTTCCAGAAAAAGGGTTAGCACGAAGCTCCCTCATAAATTGGTCTTTAATTTCAAAACGGACATAAGCTCCAATCGCCGGTCTTACGAGACCCGGCCCTTGTCAACGCCAAATATTCCCCAAGAGTGAGGTCATCAATGTTAACAACTTCCATGGTACATGAAAACTTGAATAGTGATCGTGAGAATTTTAGAAATTTTAAAACAAAACGAAAATGAAAGACTTAATAGCAATCCTAATATAACTCCCCGGCAGCGGCGCCAAAAACTAGGTTTTACTAACCAGGTTTTAATATTTATAAAGTCTCGTAATACCTATGGTCTACCCTAATGCACTAATGGGCAGTTACTCGGTCGTTTGTAGTGTAGTATTCGGTAAAACTGAGGTCGTCCCAATAGCTATGTGTGTTGGATTATTACTAATTCTAGGTGTCACAGATTTTAATATGATTTTGATAAGGAATTAATTAATTAACTACTAACGCAATAAAAGGCAAAGGTTCAATCAATAGAGGAGAGTGGTGCTAACCTAGTTAATCATCCTAGCTAGTAATGTCTACGTCTAATTACTTCCAATTACTTTAGGTGGGGTCAAAGTCGAGAGGACAAAATTTAGTCAATTCGCCTTAACTTATCAGCAAAGATGCCACCACTGGAGAAGTCAGGTGTCCCCTCATAAGTCCAGTTGTTTCTGGTCCCCTAAGCCGAGTCATTAAGTATCGCTACATGCTAAACTTATAATAGTGAGTGCCCGGGCGTTAGCAACTCAAACACTCACCCCCTAATTCTTAAGTTCATCCAAACGGTAAGTGATCAGTTGTTCAAATCGCACAAGTCAAAAGGGTCGTCATTTGGTCATATCTTACCCTTCCCGTCTCAGTCTACTCACTTAGGGTCAGTTGGTCATATCTCCTAAGCAACTAGCCTCTACCGCCATTCAAAACTACCGAAACAAGGGTAGCTACCAATAAACTATGCATGCATACACTTAGAAATAATTATGCGGAAGTAAAATAAACACAAACAAAACAATTAAGGAATCATAACTAGGCCAGCACCAAAAGGTGCTTAGCCGCTCATATTAACCATACAAATCATTTCAATATTCAATGTTATGAAATACATGAATCGAAAGTAAAGAAAAGATAAAATGCTAATGCTTATCGTAGGGGAGTGATTTCTCCCTTGGAGACAGCTCCGTATGCTCCTCTAGACCTGCCTTTGGCTTCTTCCCACGTTCTTTGGTTGTGGTGTGTAGAATGGGATGCTATGAAATGCTAGAAATCGCGGGGTATTTATAGGCCAGATATGGGTTACGGCGTAACTAATAGAATAGTTACGCCGTAATCTTCTATTTCTTCGTAATTTGCACTAGATCTGCTGGTTACGGTGTAACCTAATAAGTGGTTACGCCGTATCTTCAATATTTCATGGTTACGCCGTAGTTTAAACTAGAGTTACGGCGTAGTTATCAGCGGCGTGGAACCTTATTTGACCTAATATAGTTACGTCGTAGTCTTTTGTGAGAGTTACGCTGTAATCTTCTGATGAGTTGGCTTTCTGAGTCACGCTTTAGTTACGGCGTAATGTGAGAGATGAGTTACGCCGTAAGTTCTTCAAAGTGAGCATACTCTGATAAATCTTTGATAATTCTCCAATTCTGCGTCTCTTTAGCTCCAATGCTCGTAATTTACCTGAAAGTGGAAAACAATGGAAAACAAGCGTAAATCCATATAAATGATATAAATTACAAGCATTATCGGGGGAAATTGACACTTAATATTCATGACTATTTGATGTTATCAGTAATCTATCTTGAAAATTTGTTCATACTACTAACCATGGTTGATAAGTGCATTCTCATGCTTCTTTTCAGTCTCTACTTATGACCAACAACCATCTAATTTTGGCATGCTTTGTTTTTCTACCCAACCTTTATTTAAAGGATCGAGCAGTTTCTGAATTTTAAAACTTTTAGCGATAAACTATGATACACATGCACAGCTTCAGAATTCTTTTGTTAATTAATAATACATATTCATATTAAATCCAATCAGTAAAACCGTCTTTACTAATAAATGTTTATCCTCACCTTATTCTCACTAACCTTCTACATGTATCATTTACAACAAATATAAGTCTTGCAATCATAAAATATATATATATAACAGCTGAGTATCCCATAAAAGAAACTCAACAACTGCCTCCACACATTATCCAAATAAAAAACAGCTGAGTCAACCATATCATTGCTTTTCTCCATCACATAACAAGACATATATCAACAAAATTATTGAAGCACAAACAAACTTAACTTTTATTCATATGCGACATAAGTTATGGCCATACCAACACAGATTAACAAGACCCTGTTAATCTAACACATAACAGCATACCATTAAACATAAACACCATCAGACAAGCCATTATACAGACACACAAGATACTACCCTAATCATGCAAGTCCATTGTAAACACATGGCGGCTTTTCTCAATACGCGCTTCCCTAGCCAAATCAAGGACCTGAATCAGTGCAGCAAGAATCTGATGGTCCCTATCCTGTGCCTCTTCCAAGCATTGAAGACCTTCATTTGCAACATCATCATAAGGATTAAACCTGCGTCCCTCCTCCAGCAGTTCAGTCCTCCTCTCAAGACGACGGCGAACATCGTCACATTTCTCTCCAAGCAGCATGATGAACCCCTCATTCTCACCTTGCTCCTGTACAAACAGGAACTTAAAGGCATGATGGAGTTCATCAGAACCACATGCTTCTTTGAGCTGATCAAAGTTTAAGGTGTACACCATTTTCTTAATAGATTTTAACAAAAACTCACAAGGTACAAAGGCAGCTATGCGAAGCCAGAAAAAACCCACCTTATATAGGGAAAAAAATTGTAGCACTAAGTTAGTGTAACCTAATTGATATAGTATATCATTACTTATCATTCCAATGAGAGATTCCCAAAAAATCCAACACAGAACCTAGATTGACCTAAAAGCATCTTTAAATGGTTCATGAACCAACCACTAATCTAAAATTTCAGCATTGCACACTAAACTACAACATGTGTGTTGTCTACTTTAATCACTTTATCTACACAGATTCCCTTCATAAACCAACCACTAATCTAAAATTTCATTTGTAAAGAGCTTTTCCACCAAACATTGGCTGACCAGACAATAATCTAAAACAAATTGCACCATGAATTCCAGCAAGGGAAAAGGTTTATCACTTTAATTTCCATCTTTATATCCAAAGAGCACACCCTAACTTTTATTTTTTCTTTTTATGTGCAGAAATCATCTACATTTCTAGCAGCCAACCAAGCTCAGAAGGCCCTGACCTTCCTATGCCATGGGAAGGCTACTTTCCAGTTGGTTACTCCGGGTCAGGCTCTAAAAAAGAAGACAGTAGGATGCTCAAACTTCCTGCATTTCCAGTTGGTTGCTACGGTGAGTGACCTTTATCTATAATCTGTTCACACTACTATCGATAATCGATGAATACATTTTTAGACTTCCCTTTGGTATATGGCTATGACCAAAATTCATCAGATTTTGTCATACTTACTTATGGATTTCGATCAATGTTTTGGTAAGTATACTTATAATCTTTTTGTGGCATGACAAACAACATATGTTCTATTGCATCAAGAATAAGGTATGTTCTTTGTTGCATACTACTTGATAGTTCATTTTTATAGACCATTTAGGTCAAATCAGTGTCTGAGAATAACGATCTTTATGTGGCAGCATGAACATAACTCTATCCAAGTTTGTCAGCATCGCTTGACAACTCATTAGCATGAATGTAAAAGTTGAAATGCACCCGATAATTACAAGTTTCTGTAGCTATCTTAATATTGGTATTCCAGTTATATTTTTGGCCTGTAAGTAACACCGTTATGGTTGAAAAATCTAATTTACGATTCTAAATTTGTGTTTAGATTTTGGTTTGTTTTCGTGCCAACTTCATACAACAACCGAAGATAATCTAGGAAAGGCCAACGTCGCTGAGGCTGCAATTCAAGTAATCATAATAGTTGTAGGGATGAAACTGCAAAATGTTTTGTGCCACCACCATTCATATGTGGTAACTGTTTTTTTTAATGAAATATGAATCTTTGGTTCACCGTTTTTTTCTTCAAACATGGACTGCACATCTGTGCATATTCCAATATAAAAATCTGTTGATACAAAAAACTCAAATGAAAGCTGTATATTTTCTACTTTAATGACATCAACAGTGTATGCATTGACTGCTTTAATCAACTATTCATCTTTTGAAATCTGCACATTGCCTGCACATATTTCATTCATAAACCACATGTTCATTTGAAATTCCACCTATAAAAAACAGCTCCACCAAACATTGATTCACCAAACAATAATCTAAAAGAAACCACAACCTGGATTTTGGCAAGAAAGAAGGTTTATCTTTTTCATCTGAATCTTGGTATAAAAAAGACACAGCATTACCACATAGACTCACTTTTTTCATTGTTTTTATGTGCAGGGACCATGTACATTTCAAGCAGTGAATCAAGCTCAGAAGCCGTTGACCTTCCTCTGGAATGGAACAACTACTTTCCACCTGGTTATTGCGGTTCAGTATCTAAAAAAGAATATGTCAGGAAGGTTAAACCTCCAAAATAGGTTGGCCAAAGAAATGATGATGCCATGGCCAAAACTGCAAAACAGATTGCGAAAGAAGATTTTAAATCCAGGCACAAGGTCCTTGGCCTTCCCAATGCTCATTTTTGTCAAGAGATAGGTATGAAACCATTTGCCAAAGATGGGTAAAAAAATTAACCGTTACTCAAATATGATGTATATTGGTAGTTTCTCAGTGGCTTAGATGCCTTTGAATAAAACTTTGGAAAGCTGGAGCATCATATTGTCGCTGAAAATTGAATATGTTGTTACGGGAATGTTGTTTTGTTTAGTATGCTGCAAAGTTGCAGTTACACATGTGTTTGGTACAATAATTATCGTGGTTATAATTTGCTTATTGTGGTCTCGATCAGCCTTTGGTAGTATTGGTTGTCGTGGGTGAGGATAGCTTTGAAGAAAATAAGATTATCCACACCTTGGCAGGGTAACCCATTATGGTTGCAGCCATGGTGGATACATCCTTCTTCTTCAATTGTTAGGCTATCTAAGCCTCATTACCAACCATTCTGCCCTTTTTAGAAGGTTTGGCCAGTTTTTTATGCTACAGATTCTTGCAGCAGGTATCCTTGCAATCTTATGACTTTATAGCTGCAGAAATGTGTGCCAAAACATTGTTTTCTTTTCTGTCAAACTCAGACAAAAGCTATGGCATGTTTGCGTACCAAGATGCTCCTATTTTGTGCTATGCAATAGCATACAAAACTGCTACTCTTATAGCAGTCAGTACATATGAATCTAATGTATGCTTTAGAACGTTTGGCCAGTTTTTTATGCTGCACATTCTTGCAGCAGCCATCCTTGCAATCTTATGCCTTTTACCGCGGCTATCTTCGACAAACTGGTTGCTCCGTATTTAACGAAAACACCTGCAGCAACGCGCGGGCTCGAAACCTCGTATTACCTATTTACCTGCAAAAAGATGCAACCAAACTCCCTGCACCATGTTCAAACAAACAAACATTATAATTTTGAGAAATGTTTTCGTAGTCCTCTTTCATTAGGGATTGACAGTGGTCAGAAAATCATGCCTCATGCTATTACATCAATTAAAAACTTAAGAGATATATCTAGGGTGATATATTAATGACAAAGGTTGGATTTAGGTCTAGAGGGTGGAGCCAGAAAGTGTTGCTCGACAAAGCATATTTTGATAAATTTTATAAACTACATTACAAATTGGTTTTTAAAAAAGGCAAATTAAAAGGGGGAAAAAAGAATAAGAAAGATCAAATATTTTAGAAAATTTATACTACAATTTTTTCGTTAAAGAGTATGTGCCCCCTCTTGTCTCCGCCCCCTGTTTAGGTCCCCAGTTAAAATATTACAATTGTCATGCTCATCAACATATAAGCCATAAGTGGCCCCCCAGACATCGGCTGGAAGGGTCAACTAGGGGTGGCAATCGAGTCGTGTTCGTGTTAACCTATTCGGGTTTGCGTGTTGGTGGGTTAGTATAACCTCTACCCAAACACGACCTATTTATTAATCGTGTCAAGAAACTCAACCCTAACCAAGACCTGCATAACACGTGTAACCCATTTGTGACCCGTTTAAGTAAATAGGTCAAGAAGTGAATAAGGTTGGTGGTTTGTTGATTTAACAAGTTTAAAAGAAAAAAGTGGTAAAAGGATCTAAAATATGATAAAAAGTAACATACAAATAACTATACGACGATTTATAGAGTTAAATAAGCGTAAATTTCAATGAAATCTGATGTATAATCGTATTTCACTCATATTAACTACATAGCAAAATATATTTAATCCACATCTAACATAAAAACCAAGTTATATATTTTATTTTTAGAATCTTGTATATACTTAAACGGGTTCACGGGTTGACCTGTTACTCAACCCAAACACGACCCATTTATTAAACGGGTTAGACGTGTTGACCTGTTTTTTTACCCAAACCTGTTTATGTAAGGAAACAATTACACTTTTATTAATAAAATCTAAATTACAATAAATAAAATTAACAATAAATAAATAACAGAAAATTAAATACAAACAGAATGTAAGCAGATAAACGATAATTAAATAAAATAATAAAATAGTCAAAAGACTTACTTGATCGCCAAATAGAGATCAACAAAGAAGCACTAAATGCCGAGGCACGTGTTTGACACGCTTCCCTTAAAACAGATTCGCTGTCTGTTTCCCAGGGTACAACCGCCAAAACAGTAAGTTGTACTGTCGAACTTAACTAAATTGCCAAGAATTTCATCTTAAGAGATGCGTATTCCTTACGTTGGAAATCAATAATACTTATCGATTCGATGTGTGTAAAACTTGTGGAATTAGGGCCTCTATTTATACACAATAGAATCCCTCTAAGTTTACTCATCCCACCGACGTGGGATTGAAAATAAACTACTTTTCCTCTTTAGGTATGCTACAAAATGCCTAACTTTGAGACCTGATATCTCATTCAAATCAACTCTATTTTGGACACATAAAGGCTTATTGCGAATCTCTCTTCGAGGAGAACATGAACCTACAAACTATTACACATATATATGACACATACATATAGATAATTGTGTCCAAAGTTGGTCAAAAGTCACTTTTGCCAACCAATTTTCCAACAATCCCCCACATGAATGGAGATCGGTCGTAATACACAAAAATTACGATGAAATTCTAATAGTTGAATCTTGCAAAGGATAGGTAGGTGTGACCCTTTGAACCTTCCCTTGTGAAATGCATTTAGCCTCCTAGCTGTCAGCAGACGCGATGTCTTTGAACTGAGATGCTGTTTATGTAGACGACAATACATTTCACACAAGACTCTCCATAACATTGTTAAGCTCTGATTGTCATGTTCATTATGGTCCTGAACATTTTCCTGGTTTTGCATGAGCTCTTAGGATTTGCGCCCCTCGCAATTCCCTTCAAAGCGACCCCACTTTTCTCTCACATAGGTGATTTCATCTTGAATCATTAAAACCATATGCTTGAGCTTTCATCTTGAATCATTATGCTTTATGATTTCATCTTGAATCATAAAAGCTATATGTTTAACCTCTCAACAAGTCACATTTATTATAGGAATGGACTAGGAAGTTACAATGTTAAGTAACTCCCCCACATTGATGTGACTTCCCCCACATTTATATGATTAGGTTTTCCTATTGAACCCAGATCTTGGGATCTCCAGTCAATTGGGTTAGGGTTTCCTTCATATAAACTCATTCCTTTAAGGGCTTTAGTCCCATTCCTTTAGACGACTTAGTAACTAACTCTCTGCTTAAACCTTTCATAAGCGGATCCACGATGTTATCCATTGACTTTACGTAGTCAATCGTGATAACTATAGTTGAGAGTAGTTGTCGCACCAATCAACGTCTATGATGGATATGTCTCGACTTATCGTTTTAGATTGTGATATGAGCTCTGTCATTTTCCAATTGACTACCACACTTTATATAGATGGTCGTTACCAGTTTACGCCATCTTGGTATTGCCTTTACGAATTAACGTAGATATCCCACATATTCTATAAACTTATCTCAAATGATGAATTCAAATTCCATCATAGATTTAGATATAAAAGTCTGTTTGAAATGCTTTTAAGATTTCCAAGACATAGCTTCCCACATAGACTCAATACATCCTATCTAGTGGATCTAGATTCTTTTATGTAAGAATCCATATTTGCATTACTCTATCATTAGATAGCAGTTGGATATCTTCCAAAATGCAATATCATAAGTATCATAGTACTCGTGTAATTCTATTCAAATGGTCATCACTTGAATTATTGGTAAATATACGTAACTTGATTATAACTTCTAAATCAGGTCTCACATACGTCATTAGACACATAAGATACCCAATATTCTTTGAGTATTCAAAATGGGCAACACCTCTACCTCTATTTTAAATAGATTTAAAAAGATGTCGTTGGAGTTCTAGCTAGGCCGGAATCCCCCACATTGAACCTCTCAAG
Organism: Chrysanthemum seticuspe; assembly: GCA_019973895.1. Lineage (NCBI taxonomy): Eukaryota > Viridiplantae > Streptophyta > Magnoliopsida > Asterales > Asteraceae > Chrysanthemum > Chrysanthemum seticuspe. The sequence goes on along the minus strand of BPTQ01000008.1, from coordinate 162,469,384 downwards.
AATATTGTCCTTATAATGTTTTTGACTTCGAAACAAATCCATCTGGTTTCATATGATCATAGTTCCAAAAACCATATCGAACAACCAATGTAGTTCATGTCAAATATTGACTCCAACATTTCATTAGTGGATTTGTTTACCTTGTTATCACTTCCGGTGATAAGTATACCATCCATGTATAAACACACGATTAAATATATACCAATGATTTTTTTCTTCTTTTTTTTCCACATACATCCATTAATTTTGAATCCACGTTTTGACATGACGTGGTAAAAAATTTAGATGTCATTGTTTGGGAGTTTTTTCTAAGCCATATAATGACTTTACAAGCCTACAAACTTTGCTCTCTTTTCTAGGAGCCATGAAACCCTCAGGTTGGTTCATGTAGATTTCTTCTTCTAAATCCATGTTTAGTAATGCCATTCTCATACACATTTTTGGTAAACTTCCAAATTTCTTAAAGTAGCAATAGCAAGTACCATCCTAATAGAGGTTATTCGCGTAACTGACGAATATGTATCAAAGTAAGCTAGACCTTCTCGTTGTCTAAACCCTTTAATTACCAATCTTGCTTTTTTATTTATCAATGGTTCCATCGACAACCTTTGTGGTTGTTAGGTATAAACCATTTGTAGCCTAGTAGTTTACCACCAGGAGGTAAAACCATGAGCTATAATGTATCTTTTTTGTAAAATAGAATCTATTTCACATTTCATGGCTTCTTTCCATTGAGGCCATCCTAAGGAAGTTACCGTTTCTTTGTAAGAAGTAGGTTCATTTTCAACCATAAAAGAAACAAAACTATGTCCAAACAATTTCCCGTTTCTTGCCCGTTTGCTTCTTTTTAGTTCAACTTAGTTAGGTTGATCTTGTCTCACATCATGAAGATCATAATCAATCTCTTGTTGTCTCTTATCAAAACAACTTTATTATCTTGATGTCTCTCATCATGAAGGACATCATCATTTAGTTACGTCTCATCATGGATGACTATATCATCTAGTCTAGATGAACTTTCATTTTCCTCAGATAAATAAGGAAACACAGTTTCAAACAATGAAAGTTTTCCTTGATTCCATTATCGTATCTTTGCATATATTCAGATTTTCTGAATCATATCCAAATAAATGATAAGCACTACTGTAATGAGCATATCACAAAAATATGCAATCCACAGTTTTAGGTCCAATATATTGATCCTTGGGTGCCGGGACAGATAGACACCCCCACATTCGCAAGTACTTATAGGATGGTTTTCTTCCCATCCATAGTTCATACAATTATCTTCTTTTCCTTACAAGGGGTCTTATCTAAAAGATAAGTAGCTAATAAAATCGCTTCCCCCCACATGCCATGGCTTAAATCACGACTTTAACAACATGGCATAATCATATCTTTAAGGCACAATTCTTTCCTATCAACAATTATGTTGTGGCGTATAAGGAGCAGTAAAAATTATGTCTTATTCAATGTTTAGAACATACATGAAATGGAGACACATATTCACCTCCAACATCACTTCGAACCGCCTTGTTTTTGATAATAAGTTGATTCTTAACTTATTTGTATAGATCAATCTTGTCTATATCATTACTCTCAAGTAAGAAAAAGTCGTAATATTTTGTACTACCATCAACAATTACGATGAAGTACCTTATTACTATCTTAGTAGGTATTGATTCCAAATCACATAAAACTATCTTGTCAATTTGGCTTCAACATAAGTTTTACTTTTGTAATCCTTGTTCATTTATTTGATTAAACAACGTATTGAGTTAAAATTAACATGTCCGAGTTGGCCATGCTCTACATTCAAAGAATCAAATAAGCTGAATTCATACTCATTTTTATTAAAACAACCAAAAAAATAGATTCAGCTTAAACATTTAATGAAGGGCATAACCGGTACCGACCAAAAATTTGTTCAATGTTAACTCAATTTTATTTAATTAAAATTAAAAAAAGCCAAATTTATTAAGCAACCATCCAAACACTAGATTCCTACGAATCTCTGGCATATGCAACGTGTTGGTTCACTTAAGCTCTTTTCCACATGTGAATTTCAACATCACATTTCTTTTTCCCTTGCTATTAGCAGTTGTAGAGTTGCTCATAAATTGCATCTCTTCATTTTCTGCTACTTTGAAAGAGTTAACCAAACTCTTATCATCATACTCATGACATGATGCCCAAGTGTTAATCCACCATTATCTAATGTCGGATCATGCCTTGGCAACAATTTTCATTTCGTTCAGGCCATTTAACCCATATTTATGGCACATAAAATATGAATCCTGTAAAGCATCTACCGTACACATAACTCGAGTATCGGTGTCCCTTACATCAAGTTCGGGAGCAGAGCCTTCAGATGTCACTCATGACATTCTGAACATTCTGTCAATACGAGATTCCGTTATTAGTCTAAAACTAAATTTCGAATAATTAACAACTTGCTATATCACAAAGTGTTTCTTAATGTGACAACTCGTAATTTCAGGTCATTTCTCAAATTTACTATTCATCGGTTACTATTCATCATTTTACTATTCATCATTTTTGAAGTCGATTTGATATTCTGAGAACGTATTTCAAAATTTTACTATTCTCGAAACACTATTCATTCCCGAAGAAAATCACTATTCATGCTTCACTATTCATCATTTATCGTAAACTAGGTTTACGAGTATCAAATTCGCGTAACCGTAAGGGTTTAGCTGCGAATTCATGAAAAATCATTAAGGACAATTCATATAGACTAGAGTTAGGCTACATATCATTGGTAACATCATCATCATATTAGTTCATGCATGGTTTTGCATATTTCATTAAACGTATATTTTCCTATTAAATAAACGCTATCGCGTAATCATTTATTTTGAATATTTGATCCGACACTTCCAAAAATTATACTGATATATTTTTATACTCATTTTAATACTATAAAAATTATATTATTAGTTTACCCGAACTTTTAAATTTATTTTGTATATAAATTGTTATATATATATATATATATATATATATATATATATATATATATATATATATATATATATATATATATATATATATATATATATTTACGACGGTTTTCGTAAATACTACTCGATAATTATTATTTCACTCAATTCTTGTAAGAAATGTATTTTTATAATTTTTTATGACTTCGATATATTTTATTTTGTTCCGTTAAAATTTATTTCTAGCTAACGCTACCCTAAATACTTATTTAAACTTACAAATTACCTATTATACTTATACTTTTATACATTAGTCATTCAAAAACTCACCACCTTTCTTTTTTTTACTCCTTGTCGACCAAAAAACAATGACACAACAAGATTTGATAAAAATCTTTTACTAGCCTTACACATATACTTGTATAGCTAGGACACTTGTATTATTTTTAATTATATACTCATTTATACACATACATACACATATCTTTTGGTGAAAAAAAAAAAAAAACCTCTCTACTTTCTACACCATAACCGGCCAAGGAGAAAAACCAAGGAAGAAAGCAAGTTTTTGCAAGATCAAGTTATTTTATACACTCTAGTATACTCTTATTTAAGGTTTTGCAATAAAAACCTAGGGTAATTAGGAAAAACCTTGTTCTATAAACCTCATCACTATACTAGTAAGTATTTCATGATCATTTTTAATCTTTCATATTCATACTTTGGTTATTTTTATTATGCTTGAAAGAAAACATGCAAGTTATATGAGTATCTATACCACTTTTAATGTTTTTAGTACTTATAATTAGTATATATCATCCTATAATTAATCCCTTGAAACATATCATTTTTGATGATGTTTAGGAACCCATGACACCCTAAGAAGGTGTATGGTAGGTTTAGAATAGTTTTGGTGTTGATTTGAAGTGGTTAGAATAAGTATTACGCGAGAGAAATCACTTTCGACAAACTAAATATAAGGTCTGATCATTTTTGCTAAGTCTAGAAATTTCGACAGTTTGTAAATTATTTTGGGCTAGATATTCAGAAAATATACTTTAAAACGAAAACGTGGTCGCTTGAACGGGTTAAAACGGATTTATAACGAAGAAGTTATGCTATTTTCAAGTTTAACGACGAAAACTATATTTTCCGGAAAAACAGCATGCTGTCCAGATTCTTAAGGGTAAAAAATGAGTCTTAAGCGTTATCTAAAGGAGTCGATTTATCTAAAATATATTAGTATACTTTAACACGAAGCTAAGGACGTATAAAACAGACTTATAACGACTAAATTACACGCGTTTAAATAAGGTTGTCGTAACTATTTTCACAAGTATAACACTCAAATATATTTTCTAATAGCCAAAATTATTGTCGCTGGTGACCATGTTGAGAGTCGTTTTTAACATCGATAGAATACTTTTTAGAAAACGATTTCTTCTAGTAAAAGTAAGTTAACCTAGCCTATTTTCCAAAATGTTCAACCGTTCGTCAAACTGAGTTGTAACGAATAAAATACGGTCACTCAAACTTTGCCGAAAACTACCCTTAAACAATATTTTTGGTACAAGTACCCTACTTTACCTATGTTTTTCTCCATGATCGAGACCTCTATGATGAAAATTTAAAAGCTAAGACTTTGAGATAATGCTACAAGCTTTCCAAAACCATTGAGTTTGTTTCCTAACACTCGATATTCACTATTTTACGACAAGCTTTTCGAGGCCATTTAGTCACTTTCATGAATTGTCAAATTATATTGTTTTACGACGAAAAACTATAATTTCTTAATAAATCACTAAATGATTATCGTAGGATATCATTTCAACGAAAATACTTGTAAAGTAATTAATAACTTGACAATACGTTATAAACTTATTTTTCGACGATAAACTTTATTTTCAAAAATTCACAAGTGGTATAGATATGATACGAGTTGCATGCATAACATTACATCATAACTTGTTATAGATCATATCATTCATAATAGGTCAAGGTTAGAGATTTGCGCTTCATTTCAGTGTACTCACTTTTGCCATCGCATCATTGTACCAAGTGAGTTTTCATAGCCCCGTTGTACATGTTTACACTTATTTTCAAACCTACGGGGGAGAATACATTGCACATCATTTTTATTACGATGCTAAGTATATCAAATTCATTACATTGCTTAAGTTACCTCATTGCCAATTGAATGTCCCCATTTCATAATCATGAACCGTTAATTCCGGAAGAAGCGATGGTGAGTGAATAGATCTATTGAGGGTGACTCCTCCATCCGGGTTGGTGATCCCAACTGGTCAAATGGATGCATTTCATTTAATATCATTATTTGAGTTGTTTGGCAAACACTCTGTTGGGGCGAACATCATAATCAGTCTAGCTTCGGTGTCATGTGCTTATAGCAATTGTAACATTTTATGTGACATTTTTGTCATACATGGCCTATACTTGTGTAGTCGTATAAAACATTTTTCATAAACCTATGATTTCTCACCAACATTATTGTTGACCGCTTTAGCAATGTATTATCAGGTAACTAAGTCATTTACATCATGGCACGCATAAGGACCATCATAGAGTCGCGGTGACGACGCGTCTCACTTGTAAATTATGGCATTTCTAAAACATTGTTTGGCTTGTAATAAACATATTTCCGCAAACGTTATCAACTTTTGGGACCTATCTTTGTAACTCTGAAAGCTTTACATAAATAACAAACGATGTGTTTTTAAACGACACTTTAGGTCGTTCAATATAACTGTAATTGTGATGCTATGACAGTCAACCCCCAAGAATTCCATTCCGCTGCAAAACAGGTAATTTGGGGGTGTGACACTTAAGAAACACGATAACATCAAATTTTGTTTAAAACACTACTGTTTTGTAATATTCATTATACAAAACCGCTTTTAAACATGTCTTTCGATTAAACAATTAAACAATATCGCATATTACATAATGTTTTTAAACAAAAACAAATTTGTAATATGATTTTGTCAATCTTTTTTAAGAATATCCTAATAGATCTGCATCACATGGTCTAATTCTACAATGAAACTCGACAAGGTTTCAAAATAGATTTACTCTTTCAAAGAAACTCAACAAGGTTTCTATAGATCTACTTCCAAATGTATAAAGTCTCAAGTACTATATTTTGTTTATAATTAAACTCAACCTGGTTTAAATAAGCTAAACAAGTCAAAGAAACTTTTCCACCAAATATGATAACAACTTGTATATTATCATATTTTGTTTCAAACAAACTCATCTTGGTTTCAATAAACACGTTCTAGTGATCTAATAAAATAACAACTTGTATTTTATGAGATTTGTTTCAAAGAAACTCCCCTTGGTTTCAATGAATCTGATTTCATCATGATTTTTAACCATGTTAGTAACTGGCGCACCAATTACATTCGCAAGATTCACTAGAGTCACAAATTATGTTACCATCAGTTAACTTGTGAATTGTAACATATTGGATTTCACAAACACATTAATACATGATCACAAGTAGGCGTATAACTTATGGTTTTAGAGAGAGAAAGAGATAGAGGTTTAGGAACTTAGTGAGAGAAAATGAAAGTATTATTATGAGCTCTAACTCTCTACCTTGGGAGGTAGAGAGTATTTATAGTCTTACACAAATCGCCACCTACGGGCTGTGGATCAGGCATACAGTGGGTAAAGACCCGTCCGTCCTTCACGGTGTTACTTAACTAAATACTACTAAACTTTAAATAACTACGACTACGAGCTTTCTAACGATTACATATACTTGAGGTGACCGACACTTTAATAACTGGATTTACTAAATCCTAACAATCTCCCCATAAGGGAGGTCACCTCAAATTTCATTGAATATAAACATATATTACATTAAGATTGTTCTTGGATCCATGTTCCTGTTCTTTGCTCAGTAGCTCGTAGTCTTTGATTCTTCATTTTTGCATGTTTAGATAATCCAAGTGGAGGTCTTTAACTGATCCACGTGATAATGAATGTCGAGTCAGTTTTGAGATCATCAGCTATCATAAATCTCTGACTCATCCTTTGTGGTGTTGGTATTATGGGATGTTGTGACTTTTGGACCGACATGCTCACATTCTGGATCATGATTTCTTCTCATCAGAGTAGCGGAAGCTTTCGTTGATTCATGATATTGGCAGCAGCGTTACAGAAGCATGGAATGAGAATATCAGAGTCATTGATGCACTAATCATGATTCTTTTGAAATGAATGTGATGTGTGAGCATGCGGGTTTGGATTGACCTCTCCATTTTGATCAGCTGCAAGCGTCGGGTGTACCTGCATACAACAATTAGCAATAAAGCGCACGAAAGTGTCTTTGATCACTTTCGTTGAATTGAGGTACACGGCCCACGGTTCCCCGTTGATCAGTACAAGTATTGCCTGTGATCAGGTATAATTCCGAAGAATTTCCTTGACAGGGTTTCGCAGCTGCTCTAGCTGTTCTCAAACCGGAACGTCTCAAAGAAGACAACACGGAGTGAGTGAACCAGCGATTTGAGATTCACTGATTGATGAAAATGATTTGAAAAACAATCGTGTACTGCTCAATAAAGTGTTTTTGCAATACAAGGAAGGTTTTAAGGGAAATCAATTATCAATCATAAACACCTTTTAAATTTTGAGACATTAGTACACAGTCGATGTGCTAGAGAAAAGATTTTTAAGCACAACGACCGGTTTTTCAAAGGTATCCGTCAATCCATAACCTGAACCAGGATTGATTCATAATTATGAATCGCCCCATTGTTTCTGTTCAGTTGTCACATGATTGATCTATTGGATAGATCTCACATGCCACCCACCAGGAGCTTGTTTGATGTTGGCTCCAGAAGGCTTTCCATCTTCATTGTGAATATGTTTGCATATCACTCAGATGTTCTGGCAATACCACAAGGATAATGCGTAGGACTCATGAGATATAATCTCTCTTTCCACATTGTGTGAAACAGAGAGTCTTCATAGACAGTGTCCTAATGAGATTTATTTGATGATCTCGTGGCTCTAGACTCAATAGTGCATATTTGGTTTCCTATATCGGAGACTAGGGAGAGGGTCTCCTTCTTCAATATCAATAATCTCTAAGAGAAAGTCGATAGATTATGTGGGTTCACCGTGAGAATGAAACAAGCCATTTTAAGAGGAACTTGAGTAGTTTGGGAAGTTTAGTGCAGTGCGTCACTGGGTCCATGACGTTTTGTCTTCAATACCAGTGTTACCTTAGTAACCACTAGTAGCATATGAATTGAACCCGGTATCTGCCATAAGGTTGAATAATTGGAGGGCTATTTCTTTTCACCACCTTTTTCCATTCATTTCTTTTTCATTCTTCAACCCCTTCAGTGCTTACCGAGACTTCATAACTAGAACTTTGTTGGGTTTATTCCATTACTAGCTCTGTCTCAGTCCGCACTCTTCCCATATCTCACTTTTCTCCTTTTTTCATCATACCTAAGGACTTCTACACTATCTAGTGGATTGTCCCTGGGTAGATCCCTCCGGTTCTGGCGGATCATGGGAACAAATACCTAACCTTATCATCTTTATATCACCATACATAAAGTAAATTTGGTCGGTCTATTTGGTATAGTTCATCTGCCATTGGAACCAATTGAAAACCATTTTAAAAATCAATCCAAATACTTGTGATATATTATCAAAGCTTTTTGTACCTGAATTGGTTTTGATAATTTTTAGAAAAAGAGCTCCCCCTCAACATGTGCATCATGTATTTGAAATCGTTTTGGCACACGGAGGCAAGAGGAAGAATTAACTTCTTTGATTACCATTTTCTAAAAGATATCAACATCACTTCCCTGATCAAATCAAGTAGATAAAGCATGTTGGGGAAGGATGAGGTTTTCATAAGTTTGCTCCCCCTCAATATGTGCCTCGAGGTTTGAAAGAGTTTTGCACATATTAGAAGGAATCTGCACTTAGATACAAATCAATCACGTTTCAATTCTTTGTGGTTTGAAATAGATGTTCCCCCTCAACATGTGCATGGAAAATTTAAAATCGTTTGGCACATGTGGGGATGAAAGCTTGCTAAACACTTATGAAGCCATTTATCGAATTATTAGTTTAAATCCAATTTAAATCACAAATTCTCCCCCGATCACAATTTTCAAATCATTTGAGATTTGTGATCTCTGTAGATTTAAATTGATTTTGAAAGCTTTTGAGGAGAATTGTGACTTGATTATGAAAACATTTTAACTGATAAGGATCGGATTGTGAGACTTTACACTCCATTGATTAAACATGCATGATTATCTTTTGAAAACAATTGTATGACAAATAACCTTTTGATTTAATTGAAATCATTCTCCCCCTCAATCAATGACATAAGTTGTTGATTGAGAGATAGATATTTTGACAAACTTTTAAGTCCAGATGATTATCAAAAATAGAGTCCGAGTTATTTTTCAAAGCTATTAGTTTTCATTTGATATCAATTGATTGTTTATAGAATCAGAGCATGATATTTGAAGATTTAAGATAAAGTATGGCTCTGTTCTTTCTTTGAAAAACGGGTTACTGCCTGAAATAACAATAAACCATAGATTCACTTTCTCTCAAAAATATTTTTTTGATTTTTTTTTATGAACATTCGAACAATATCTAAAGGCCCGTGTCATTCTTTGAATGACAGCACAAAGACCGTAGATATTATCGAATCGAGAAAAGCATGAAAAAATGACAATATTTTGTGAAAATTTTCAAGATTTTTCAATTTTTTATGGATTTTTGAAAGTTTTATATTTTTCTATTTGCTTTTTGAAGGTTTTGTAATTTTGTATTTTGCTTTTCGAATAAATATTTACAAGAGATGGATAAAGAAAGACCTTTACTCCTCGTCTTCCTCTTGAAGATGTTTGAGTGTTTCCTATTGAAGACTCTTTAGACCAAGTCGTGGGAGGATAAACTCAAAACGTTCTCTAGGAAGAGCTTTGGTGAAGATGTCTGCTAACTGGTATTCAGTCCTCACAAAATAGAGTTTCACCACACCGTTTTCTACTTGCTCCCTGATGAAATGATGTCGAATGTCGATGTGCTTTGCTCTTGAGTGTTGAACGTTGTTGCATGAGAGAGCAATAGCACTTTTATTATCACAGTACAGAGGAATTTTGTTGAATTCAAAGCCATAGTCAGATAATTGGGATCTCATCCATAGGATTTAAGCACAACAAGATGACATGGCTATGTATTCAGCCTCTGTAGAGGAAATAGAAGTACTCATTTGTTTCTTTGAAGACCAGCTCACAAGCTTATCACCCAAAAACAAAGCACCTCCAGACGTACTTCGACGTGTATCTTGACATCCTGCATGATCAGCATCTGCATAGGCTGTTAGTGACATATCTGTGTCCTTCGGGTACCAAAGTCCCATATTGATGGTTCCTTGGAGATACCGAAAGACCCGTTTAACCGCTTTAAGGTGCTTTTTGGTAGGCTTAGCCTAATATCTAGCACACATGCAAACAGCGAACAAAATGTCTGGTCTACTGGCTGTGAGGTACATCAGGGATCCAATCATACTACGATATTTTGTTTGGTCTACCATGATCCCTGAGTGGTCCTCATCCAGTTTAGTACGCTCTATCATGGGAGTGTCAACAGGGTCACAAGAATCAAATCCAAATTTCTTTAAAATCTCATTTGCATATTTAGATTGATTTATAAAAATGCCTCCGGGACTTTGTGAAATTTGTAATCCCAAGAAAAATGACATTTGTCCCATCATTGACATTTGAAATTTGGAACCCATTTCATTTGAAAAACGGTCACATTCATTGGGGTCAATCGAGGCAAAAATAATATCATCAACATATATTTGAACGTGAATTAAATGTTTGCCTGACTTTCTGGTGAACAATGTCGGATCAACTGCTCCTTTGCTGAATCCAGTAGATAGAAGAAACTTTGATAGCGTATCAAACCATGCCCTTGGAGCTTGTTTCAAACCATAAAGAGCCTTCTTCAAACGATAGACGTGAGTAGGATGCTCTGGATTCACAAAGCCTTTAGGTTGGCTGACGTATACGACTTCTTTAAGATCTCCGTTAAGAAAAGCCGTCTTTACATCCATCTGATAGACTACCATGTTCTTACTTGCAGCATTAGCCAAGAAGATTCTGATAGCCTCGATACGAGCAACTAGAGCAAATGATTCTTCAAAGTCAATACCCTCCTCTTGATGGTATCCTTTTGCAACCAATCGAGCCTTGTTCTTTAAAACATCACCATGCTCATCAAGTTTTACTTTGAAGATCCACTTTAGAGCAATGATCATAGCACAATCTGGAACAGGTACTAATTCCCATACATCTAGTCGATCAAACTCATGAATTTCTTCTTGCATGGCATTGAACCAGCTGTCTTCATTCATGGCGGTTTTAACATCTTTTGGTTCGACCTTAGAGAGTACGGAGTTGAAGAAGCACCATAAGGCATCGGTTGCAAGTTGTTTCCCCGTGGATACTGGACGAGAGGGGTTTCCAATGATGTTGTCCAATGGATGATCATGTGTCCATTTTCTAAGGTGTTCATGTGGTTGTTGCTGAGGAACTGAAGTAGCATAGTCGATATCTCCTGAAGAAGATGGTTCTGATGATGATTCAGGAGCAAATATATTTTCAAAGGGGGCATCTTCAGGAGTAGCAAAGGGATTATCTCCATCATTGATGCCAGAAACAATTCCATGATGTACACATGATGATTGATGCTTTGTTGATGAGACAGAGTGATCAGCAGCAGGCGCTTCTTGACTTAATGACATTGAAACTGAAGGGTTAACTTCATTGACAGGGATAGAAGCAGCCTCTGTTGATGGAATTGACATATCATTAGCACTTGGCTCATAGTGTTCATCAAACATTGGATCAAATAATTTCTTCTAATCATCTTCTGAAGGAGGTACAAAAGGAGTTGCTGGTGAGGGATTTGAAACAAGGGTAGAACTGATAGGACTACTTGATGAAGGTTGAAATGCGGGTCCAAAACTGGATTGTCCTGGAGCCATTTGCCCGGACAGCTCATCGAACGTGACGTGAATAGTTTCCATGATATCTCGAGTTCTTTTGTTGTAGATTCGGTAACCCTTCTTGTTTGATGCATAACCTACAAAAACTCCAATGTCCGCCTTAGCTCTTAATTTACCTAAATCTTGACCGTCATTTGTTGGATAGCACAAAGCACCAAACATACGAAGATAAGATAGATCAGGTTTTCGTTTATGGACCAGTTCATATGGAGTTTTTCCATGAGAGGTGTGTATAAGGGAACGATTTTGGGTGTAGCAAGCAGTGGCAATGGCTTCAGCCCATAGAAACATTGGAACCTTTGAATAAATTAGCATTTTTCTTGCGGCTTCCATAAGAGTTCGATTTCGTCTTTCAACTACACCGTTCTGTTAAGGAGTTCGTGGAACACTTCTTTGATGACAAATTCCAACACTTTCATAAAACTGAATTAAGTCTTTGTTAACAAACTCTGTGCCATTGTTTGTTCGAACAATTCTAACAGTATTGTTGAGTCGAACCTGAAGCTGTTTGATAAGTTTGATGATGACATCTGGAGTTTCATCCTTTGTCCTCAAAAACTTTACCCAAGTAAATCGAGAGTAGTCATCAACAACGACTAGAATGTATTTCTTCCCATTTATCGTTTGCACTCTTATTGGTCCGCACAGATCCATATGAAGGGTAAGAAGAACTTCCATTACTGAGTTAGTGGGTTTTGATTTGTGGGCATATTTCGTGCTTTTTCCCAATTGGAAAGCTGAACAAAGATGATCTTTTTCATATTTTAATCTGGGTAAGCCTCTGACAAGATCCTTTCTGGAAAGGTTATTAATGGTGCCAAAGTTCAAGTGATTGAGACGACGATGCCATAACAATGATTTTGTTTTCGAAGCCTTTGCAACAAGCAGATCGGAGAGGACTTCATCATGTCTTCGATAGAGATGGTGTATAGATTTGAACCACGAGTTCCTCTTAACAATTCCACACCATCAAGTTCTCTAACGAAACAAGTATGTTTTCTAAAAGCCACTTCTAGATCGGAATCACAGAATTGACCAACAGAGAACAAGTTATGACCAAGACCTTCCACATAATATACCCTGGAGATTACACTTTTAACAACAACATAATCTCCATAACCCATAAATGCACCAAAATGGTCGTTCCCGAATCTAACAGTCCTGATGAATTTACTCACGAAGTTCATGAGCCGCGAGCGATCTCCAGTCATATTCTTGGAATAGCCTGAGTCCAGGTACCGCAGAACGATTTGAACGATCTGTAGTTGAACACAGACAAGAATGGATAACTGGATAATTGGGATCCCCATGCAAGAATGGGTTCCATTTGGTTAGTAACAGTGATTGGAACACCCACATCAGAAGTAGAAACAATGGAATCATCATAAATAGATGTAGTGCTAGTGTCCGAATTTGACCTATTCAAAGTATGTTCACTTCTTAAGGGAATAGTTCTACCAGTAGGCATCCATTTTCTAGTGGGCATTGACTTAGAAAATTTAGGGCACAGCTCATTAATCTTACGGCCAGTAGGTATCCATTGATAACCTATATTACTAAATTTCCTTCCTGTGGGTTTCCACTGTTTTCTAACTTTCTTTCGCCTTTGCCTTTTAGCCTTCTTAGCTTGATTTTTAACATTAACAGTTTTAACTGGGCATTTGATAGCATTAGACAAATCATTCACACCACATTCATGATTAGTAACAGAAAACAAGCAGTCATCATTATATGGTTTGCGGATAGTAGCAGAATTCGAATTAATTACAGTACGCTTATAGCTAATACTAGAATCAACACGATTCGTTTTATTCAACTCAAACTTAATATTCCTAAGGTGATCTTCTACTCTCTTCCAATGCACATTCTTAGCTTGAGAGGTCCTATCTTGCTTGGTATTGCCTGGAGGCTTTGACCCGCTTGCTTTTATGTCACTGATTACTCCTGTAGAGGGAATTATGGGAACATTAGTTGGTTGATATACTTTTTTCATTCCTGTACTAGACGTGCAGGGATCTGAACTACTTGAAGGCACATTAGAGTTCACTTTCTTAATACTGGGCATAGAATGGTTTGTATGCTTGGCACTAGGCATAGAACAAGGCATCACAGCTTTACCTTTCGCACCTAAGGATTTAGGACATGTTGCTATTAAACATTCTAGCAGCTCCTGAGATCGTTTGGCCTGAATGCAAGCAAACCTAATTTCTCTATCAAGTGGCTTATTTATGAAATCCTCTTCCACAATCTCACAGAGACATTCTAGACTATCCTTAAGGTGAGCGAAATAGTTATGAAACACAAGTTCGTTATTCCTAAGATGAGGAGGAATGTATTTAACAGTCACAGTATATTTGCAGTCTGAGGATGACTTAGGTGTAACATTCTCATTAAAGACAAGTGGCAGTTTCCCTTTTTCCTGACTCCTCAGATTCTCAATTTCTTTTTGTAAAGACGTTATTTTTTCGTTGTTTTTGTCACGAGTGACTTTCATTGAATCATATAACTCTTTAAAGTGTCGTTTAACCTTTTCATTTTCTTCTAGAAAACTCTCGTTTTCCTTTTGTAAAACATTAACCAAGTTTTGAAGATGAAAAGTTTGAGAACACTGAGAATCTAAAGGAGGAGTCATTTGGGAGCCAGTCACATTATTCTTTTCAGCGTTTAATTGTGAAATTTGGGCTTTCAACTTTCTGATCGTGTTACAATGAGCTTGAATCTGTTCGTCACGTTTGTTTATCTGAAAAATTGCATCAAACTCTGGAACATTTGATGATGTCTTGATGTTTTGACATTTTCTTTAAGATGTTGATATTTTAGTTGCAAATTAAAATGTTCAACTTCTAGTTTAGAAATATGTTTTACCAAATTATCGTGATCATCCTGATCAATTTTCTCATTTAGTTTTGAGTTTTTGTTTTCAAGCTCAATGACACGATCATGGGAAACTTTCAATGCAACAGATAATTCATGAAATCGAGAAGCAGTAATAGAGTGCTTAGTAACAGTATAAAACACATCTTGAGCAACACAACTCGAAATCAAATTCTCATTTAAGATATGCAAGTTCTTCCTTTCAACTTCATTATATTTGAGTTCCTGTTCATAAACATTGACCTCAACTATCATTGCATCAAATTCCATTTCCATTTCTTCAATATATGAATTTATTACTTTTTGAAGACTCTCAAATTGACCTTTTAATTGTTTAAAGAAAGACATGACCTCAGTTAAATAACATTCTTTAGTTTGCTCAAAGCCCCTTTCCCCCTCAGTTATCCCTGTAGGTGTGATTCTCTTCTTACACGTTTTCTCAAAATCAACAAACAGCTGATAAACAACATACAGGCTGATTAAGGTCTTGCTATTAGTGGCTATAGATCTAGGAACTAAATGCATTGGTGTATTAGGAGGATACACAGTTGCTGGAGGCAATTTCCTACAAGGGGGGTTCTTTTCAATAAAATTTTCAGCTTTTTGCATATCCATATCCTTTTTCCAGAACAATTGTTCAGGGGTTAATAGAGTCTGAGGCTTAAACTTGTTTAAGGAGATCCAATTTTTCTTAGTGTAATCATGGAGTTTTATCGTTATGTTTTCCTTTTTACACACAGAATCGTTAAGCTTCTTATCCATTTTCTCCCTAGAGGCATCATCTAATTTTATATCCTCTTCCGTGCTTCCAACACATGATGGTGTTTGCCTAGGCTTAAGAATCTCATTACCATCATATAGTACCTTATGAGCAGCTCTAGCTTTTTTAACGACCTCTAGATTTGGTTCCTCAACAAGGGGAATACTATGCTTATCACTTAAAACTCTGTGCTTAGTGATCAAGTGAGCAGTCTGAATGGTATTCCCTTGTACGTACAACTTATTTTCAAGCTTGTTTTTCAAAGTTTTTAGATTGGAAAAATCATTCAAAAGTTTTGATTCCTTAGCATTGAATTCTTGCTTAAGCATTTTAACATTTTCTTGAAGTTCTTGTTTTTGCTTAGCAGTTTTAGAAAGCTTTTCTTGTAAGGAGTTTAACTCTTGTTTTAATACTTCTTCTCTAAAATTACTTTTTCTAATAATTGTACGCATTTGGTCATCCATTTCTTGCTCACGGGTGGTTAACTCAAACTTAGTACGTTGTTCATAAATAGCAACTTGTTCTTTATACGCATTCAGTTCAGAGATAACAGAATCATCAGGGGCACATGCAGTGTATTCATCAAAAACATAGTCATCATTGACTGCGGAAGATGCATTACTTGGTACAATCTCACTTTCACTTTGCTTCACATATTGATCATATGGGACAATATTGTTATTACCCTCATCATCAATATCTGATTCATAAGTTTCAAGAGATTGTACTTTATTATGTATCTTTTGCTCATCAATTTCATCATATAGTTTTAATACCTCTGAAATGATTGAATCTTTGGATGGACCAGCCTGTTGTGGTGAAGAGACCTTTGGAGAGACCATGGGTGAGATGCTAGCCATGAAGATTGTTTGAGCTGTAGGTTCATCATCAACATCAGAGTCAAATGCATCACAGTCAGCTACTTGAAAGGCATTTTGATGATTGTGACCTATTTCCTGAATTGGCTGTTCATCAGCATCATAGGTTTTGGCATTTCCCTCAGCAAGAAACAACAACTCCTCTTCATCCAAAGCTGCTCCATTATCCTGAGCTTGCACAAGCAACATCTTTTCTATGAAGTATTCTGCATTCTGTGGACGTTTTGGAGATGTGCAGTTCCTAGCAATATGTCCCTCACCACCACAGTTGTAGCATTTGACTGGCTTTGCTTGTCCTTGATTTGGATTCCTTCCACGATTCTGATTTGCTACATATCCTCTACCAACTCCACCTCTTCCCTGTTCATACTGCCTTTCTTGAACTGGTTGCACCATAACCTTCTCATCTCTGACAGTAGCTTGATTGTGTGGTATGGATGTTGTTCTGAGATTATTGTTTGTGTGTGGGAGAGAGTTCATGTTTTGACTAACCATGAGAGACAGTTTATTGATGAAGTTTTCCATGAGTGTGTTTGAGTCGGGAGGCTTATATGCTGGATCAGGGATGAGCTTGTAATTACCATTACCCATGGGTATGACTTGAGAAGCTTTGGTGGTAATTCCAACATTGGTGTAAAAAGCTGTAGAGTCATTTGACGAACTAGTTTCTCCCTGCTTAGATTTGAACTGTTCAAGAATCCTTCGTTCAAACATAGCATGTCTCTCATTCTGAAGAAGGAAGGCATATAGTTGCTCATTGTTGGTGTTCTTCAATCCTTTAGTTAGCTTCACAGAGGTGACAAACTTGTGCCATTCGGGATTCATGTTGTTCACAAACTTTGAGTTCAGTTGAATATTTGGCATAGTCATTTTGATATTCCTCATATCATTCACAAGCTTGTGGAATCTCACGTAATATTCATAGATACTCTCTTCTGGTTTCATCTTGAAGTGCTCAAATTCATCATACAGCTGTGATTCTCTGTCTTCCTTAGTTAATTCAGAACCCGAGAGAAGCATCTTGACATTATCCCAAACAGCCTTGGCTTCAGTGTTGTGATTGATAAGCTTCTAGATATCTTTTGGAAGACCTTGAAGTATAATGTTTGAAGCCCTGATATCATCATCGAATCTCTTTTTCTCCTTATCACTGAGCTCATCATACGTCTTTGGTCTGTCCAATCCAAAGATCCTGGTTCCATCTGCAGCAGTGTCAATTATGTCTCTTGTAGTCTCAATCTGATAAGGTCCTTCATCTATTGACTTGAGAATGTTGACTCCATTTTCCTTTCCAAGACAGTACAATCTGATTCGTTGAACCCAAGAGTCATAGTCAGTTCTGTCAAGCATGGGTGGATGAGTATCTGAACCAGCTACTTGAACATCCTCAGCAACAGTGGAGATGATTGTAGGTACGTTGGTAGACATGTTTACAGATTTCACGGGATTTTATAACTCTATGATTAAACCGAAAAATAGATTCTTTCACGGGATTTTACTAAATCAAGATAAAACCGTATACGAAACAAAAGTTCAACCAAGTCGCTAAGAATCCTCGAACCAAGTTGCTAAGCACCAAACTCGCTAAACCTCAAGTTGCTATGAATCAAGTCGCTAAGCCCAAGTCGCTAAGACCCAAGTCGCTGGACACAACTCGCTAAAGCACCAAATCGCTAAACAGTCAAGTCGCTAAATAGAAACTCGCTAATTATCCCAGTCGCTAATGTCAAGTCACTGAGAACAATAAGTACAAGTCGCTAGAAATAATGAAAGCAAGTCGCTAACCCCACCAAGTCGCTAGCCGTAGTGGAGAATCCACTAACTTGTACTGTTTGTCGGCTTGTCTCAATAGACAAGTCGCTAAGCTCAAGTCGCTACGACTAACACTACAGCTCGCTAGAAATTACTGAAGCAAGTCGCTACGAAGAAATTCACAACGAGACTCAAGTCGCTACCTTGAAAAACTTCAAAAACACACTTTTCAATCCAAAATAAGCCCAACCACAGTGATTCAAGCTTTCGAAATCAAAACCCAAGCACTTACAATGATTCTAAACACAAAAGTACACTCAAAATTCAAACTTTAACACAAGAAATGATCCAAATGATGCAAAAAACACTAAACTTTTTCAAACTCAAAAACCATCTAAAACCACTAGAAATCCAAGGATATGTAAGAGAGATGATCAAACCATGGCTCTTGATACCATTTTTAACATATTGGATTTCACAAACACATCAATACATGATCACAAGTAGGCGTATAACTTATGGTTTTAGAGAGAGAAAGAGATAGAGGTTTGGGAACTTAGGGAGAGAAAATGAAAGTATTATTATGAGCTCTAACTCTCTACCTTGGGAGGTAGAGAGTATTTATAGTCTTACACAAATCGCCACCTACGGGCTGTGGATCAGGCATACAGTGGGTAAAGACATGTCCGTCCTCCACGGTGTTACTTAACTAAATACTACTAAACTTTAAATAACTATGACTACGAGCTTTCTAACGATTACATATACTTGAGGTGACCGACACTTTAATAACTAGATTTACTAAATCCTAACATGAATGTTTAAACACAAAAACGATTAAGAAAACTGTTAAAATAATATGGTATCTAATAAACTCGACATGGTTTATGTAAACTTATACCAAATATGATTCAGAGAAACACAAGCTTGGTTTCAAAATCCAGATTTAAACAATAACATATGCAATAAACAAACTAAATAAATCAGTTTGAAAAGAAACTCATCATGGTTTCAATATAAACTGATTCAATAAACTGTTTTAAAAATCATTTATAAATCTGTTAATTAAAATTATGTTTAGTTATAAAACTGATTTTTAAAGAAACACAATCTTGGTTTCAGCAGGAAAACAGTTTGTATAAAATATGTTAATTATATAAATAAGATTTTTAATAAAACGTGTTCTAATTCTGTTACACAGAATCTGTTTTAAGATTGTAGGGAAACGGTTACACTTTTATTAATAAAATCTAGATTACAATAAATAAAATTAACAGTAAATAAATAACAGAAAATTAAATACAAACAGAATGTAAGCAGATTAACGATAATTAAATAAAATAAAAAAATAATCAAAAGACTTACTTGATCACCAAATAGAGATCAACAAAGAAGCACTAAAAGCCGAGGCACGTGTTTGACATGCTTCCCTTGAAACAGATTCGCCGTCTGTTTCCTAGGGTACAACAGCCAAAACAGTAAGTTGTACTGTCGAACTTAACTAAACTGCCAGGAATTTCATCTTAAGAGATACGTATTCCTTACGTTGGAAATTGATAATACTTATTGATTTGATGTGTATAAAACTTGTGGAATTAGGGCCTCTATTTATACACAGTTTAATCCCTCTAAGTTTACCCATCCCATCGATGTGGGATTGAAAATAAACCACTTTTCGTCTTTAGGCATGGTACCAAATGGCTAACTTTGAGACCCGATAAAGGCTTATTTTGGACACATAAAGGCTTATTGCGAATCTCTCTTCAAGGAGAACATGAACCTACAAACTATTACTCATATATGTTACACATACATATAGATAATTTTGTACAAAGTTGGTCAAAAGTCACTTTTACCAACAGATTTTCCAACAGTTTATCCTCAACCCAAACTTGTTTAACTTCGTGTTAGGTTCATGTCATTTATCGTGTCGTGTCAAAAATTGTCACCCCTAGGGTCAACATGATCACCACACATTTGCATGTTTTGGTTTATTTTTTAGAAGATGATGATACAATTGTTATCAACTTTTTATGAATAATTATAATGAAATAAACGTATACGTATGTAACTGTTTAAAAACACTATTAACTTTTTTCTTTGAACGGCGGATTTTATTAAAACTAGCGAGGGGCTTGAAAAAAGGACTACATAAAAGTTAACATCGGGCTTTGAAGCCACCTAACCCAGCTAAATTTTCTCTTGGCTCTAACATTACACCAAGCAAAATATTGACTAACAATATTATCAAATAAAATCGCCTTATAAGGAACAATAGACGAGAAGATCACGTCATTGCGATAAATCCAAATGTGCCACCATGAAACCAAAAAAGCAGCTTCCAAATACTCTTTCACTTCTTTTCTTAGCTTCAACGAATCCATCCAACCAATCCAATCTTGATACGACGCAAAGTATATAACCGGCATACCCCACCATTTTAAAATATTCGAAGAGATATTCCTAGCAACATTACAATCGAAAAAAAGTGTCTCGAGGACTCAACGTTAGAATTACATACCGGGCAGTGAATGCAAGGCAACTCCAAACCTCTGAGCGACATATTGAGACGAGTTGGAAGTTTATCTAAAGCTAATCTACATGCCAATATGTTAACTTTGATAGGCACTAACTTGATCCATCTCGTAGGAGTCCCATTGCCAATACTAAGCTGCTCCTCGATAAATTTCTTGGCCGAAGCAACCGAAAAAAGACCCGATTGGTCTAAAGACCAAATCCAACAATTTGGTTCTATTGTTAACTCCACCAAGTGAGCAATCAGTTGCAAATCCTCCATTTGGCTACTTTCTGCACCCCCCCCCTCTTGGATCAAGTCAAAACCCTCTAGATAGGCCATTAGCAAGTTTGAGAGCAACAGTGACCTCCTTGATTTCTTCCAAAGCAAACAATCTAGGATAATCATATTTTAACAACCTACCATCCAACTAACGATCCAACCAAAACATGGTTTTACCACCATCACCTACTGTTTTTTTGACAAAAGACATAAGGTCAACACCATTATTGTTTAATTGATTCATGCCTTTAACACACTCAATCTATGTAGATGATCTACTAGACGGATGAATACGATCCATGCTCCCATGTAAACCGTGAATAGCCTTTACAACCCGCACCCATAAAGCATCATGTTGAGTTTTAAATCGCGACACCCATTTAAATAAAAGGGCTTTATTCATCGCATAAAAACTGTTAACTCCTAGCCCACCAACCTCTTTATTTGCTAAACTAAAAGGCTCTAAACTGATTAAGGACGTTCGATGTGGTTCAACCGGTTTGATATAACTTTTGACATGTCTTTTTCTTTGCTCTTGTTGTTTCAGCATGGCATAACAAATATAAAGTTCCAGACCTAAAACTATAAGCGGTAAGATGTACAAATTTTGTTTGGCAAAAATAATGATCTAACTAAACAAGACATGTAACACAAAATTATAAAACCATATGCCTTTAAGAAAATTCAAAATGTTTGACAAATATTTACATTAGGCGACAAAAATTTATATATTCTTGAGCATACATGTTTTCTAAACGAGTAAAGTTTGATCCGTGCGTTGCTACGGCTTTCTAAAGCTTAAATATTACAGCAGACCCATAATAATTTTTAAAAGTACATTTTACAGTTGCTCACTAAAACATTTTTTTCTCATTGAGCGTGTACTATGTGGATGTTAAATATTCAATTGCTTAAATCGTCAAATATTTTACGACATAAACTCAATTAAAATTAGAGACCCATTTGAACAACTAAAAAAAAAAGAAATTCCTAAGTGTATAAACTTATAAACACAATAATATCAACACACATATATAAGCTGAAGCACTTTATTTTGCATACTCAAAAATCATTGCATACTAAGTGATAAATCCCCACCTTCCATCTAGTCTTATCTAATGGTTGAGATTAATTTAAAATTTAATATGTTTAAACCTAAGTCCATGTTTTTTTTCTTTTCTTTTTATCTTTCTTATTTATTTTCCCATTTTTTGTCATTTTTTTTAATCCCTTTTTATAATTTCATTTTTTTTTTCTTTTTTCTTTTTTTTTCTCTTTCGTTTTCTACGTTTTCGTCAGTTTTCATACGTTTTTGTCCCTTTTTTCCCCTTTTTATACGTTTTCATCTGTTTTCATACGTTTTCGTCCGTTTTTATACGTTTTCGTCCATTTTCTTACGTTTTCGTCTGTTTTCGTCCTTTTTTTATACGTTTTCGTCTGTTTTGTTACGTTTTCGTCCGTTTTCATACTTTTTCGTCGGTCTTGTTACGTTTTCGTCCGTTTTCATACGTTTTTGTCTATTTTCTTAAGTTTACTTACGTTTTCGTCTGTTTTCTTACGTTTTCTTCTGTTTTCTTACGTTTTTGTCCGTTTTCTTACGTTTTCGTCCGTTTTCGTTCATTTTCATATGTTTTCGTCAGTTTTCTTATGTTTTCTGTTTTCGTCCGTTTTCATACGTTTTCATCTATTTTCTTACATTTTTCATACGTTTCTGACTATCAAAAGTGATTTTCTGTGATATTCAGAATATCACTTGTGATTTTCTGGATATCACTTTGTGGTATTCTGAATATCACTTGTGATTTTCATTTTACAAAACATTAGTTGAAAATCACTTGTGATATTCTGAATAGAATATCACCAGTGATTTTCTAAATATCACAGAATATCACTTGTGATCATCTGAATATCACAGAATATCACTTGTGATATTCAAAATATCATTTGTGATAATATTCTGAATATCACAGAAACATATGAAAACGGCCGAAAACGTATGAAAACTGACGAATATGTATGAACTTTAAACCAAAATTTGACCATTTTCTCTTTGTACGTAGTTAATATAAACTTACATATTCTTATAAGTTCTAAATAAGCAAATTAAGCTTCTGAAACATAAACCGAAATCACATAAGCTTATTAGCAAATAAAATAAGGTTAAACAAATACCCCCAAACTATGTAGCTGCTATTCAAATTATATATTTGTGATATTCTGAATATCACTTGTGATTTTCTGAATCTCACTTTGTGATATTCTGAATATCACTTTGTGATATTATGAATATCACTTGTGATTTTCTGGATATCACTTTGTGATATTCTGAATATCAATTGTGATTTTCATGTTACAAAACATTAGTTGAAAATCACTTGTGATATTTAGAATATCACAAGTTATATTCCGAATATCACAGAATATCACTTGTGATCATCTGAATATCACAGTATATCACTTGTGATATTCAGAAACGTATGAAAACGTCTAAAATCGGCCGAAAATATTTAAAAACGGACAAAAACTTGTGAAAACAGACGAAAACGTGTGAAAGCGAATGAAAACATAAGAAAATGGACGAATATGTATGAAAACGGACGAAAATGTATGAAATCGTAAAAACAAGTTTAAAAACGGACGAAAGCGTATGAAAACGAACGAAAATGGACGAAAACGTATGAATAATGAACGAAAACATAAGAAAACAGACGAAAACGTAAAAAAATAGACGAATATGTATGAAATCAGACGAAAACGTATGAAAGCATAAAAATAAGTATGAAAACAGACGAAAACGAGTAAAAAAAGTTTTGTATGTAAAATAACTCTCCTCTAACATTGATATGAATATGTATGAGGCATATTATTGATAAAACTTGCAATTCTTTTTGGTTATTATTGGATAGCTAGAAGGTAAAACCGAAAATTTCTAAAAACATGCCAATACCCAACTCGCTTTACATTTTATGCCTCTTATAAAATTGAAAAGTATTGTAATATTAATTAGACTCAATTTGATCGTATTTAGAAACCATTTTTAGTGATAAACTTTGAGGATAGTTATTTTATATACCAAGAGACTAATCTCCACAATCTATTCAAAAAGAAATCAATGTCTCAGATTAAAAGCATTTTTTTATTTCACCTATTTTTAATAATTTAAATATCTCTTAAACCGTCCATCGTTAAGTGAAAATATTTACACCGTCGCGAACAACATTTAATTATCTTTCTATAAACGGGCACTTTGATATACTTTCGAAAAAAGAAAAAAAATCGTTTTTTTCACGTTTTTCGTCTTTTTTACGTTACTTGAAATTTGCATGAAAAAAACCATATATGATTCAACACTAATTTGAATATCACATGTGATATTAGTGTTAAATCATATATGATATGTGATATCACATGTGATATGATATGTGATTTTACACTAATATCACATGTGATATTAAACTAATATCACATGTGATATTACATATCATATATGATATAACACTAATATCATATATGATATAACACTAATATCACATGTGATATTAAAATTAGTGTTTAATCATATATGATATTTTAATTCAAATTTCAGTAACGTAAAAAAACAAAAAAACTTCAAAAAAAAGTGAAAAATACGAAAAAAGATTTTTTGTCGAAAATATGTCAAAGTGTCTATCTGCAGAAAGATAATTAAATGCTCGTCGCAATGATTTTTTTTTTCCGGTTAACGATTAACGGTTTGAAAGTTATTAATATTTGAAAAAACAAGATGAAAATAGGTTTTTTAAATTGTTGGGATTAATCTCATCCATTGAATCAAATAAAAATGAATTGTGGAGATTGATCCCTTGTATGTAAATAATCATTTGTCCTCAAATGATCTTAAATCATAAAGTTTTTAGAACATTAATATTAAGTTTGCATGAGAATTAAAGATAATATCCCTCTTTGCCGTTCAAAAAAAATGAAATAAAATAAAAAAAATAAAAAAATGAAGATAGTATGTAAATTTCTTTGTCATTTTTAAATAGTCATAGGTTAATGGCTAAATAATATTAAAAATCTTACCATGTAACCTTTACATTCGGGGGCTTTATGAATTTTTTTTTTTTTTTTTTTTTTTTTTCTAAACCCGTTAGTTTCATAATCTTGTAGTTTCTAATGAACAATAACTATATGCACTTTCAGTCGTGAAATGAATTGTTTTCCAATTTGCTCTTAAAGTTGGGAATTATCATATATCTTTTACTGACCCGTTGAATCACGGGATTTTTAAAAAAATAACAAAGTGACGTATGATAAGAAAAGTGATAACGTAAACATTTTCCGTTTAATGTATGAAATAAAGAATGAGACAGTGCGTCAAATTTTGTATAAAACAATTGAGTTTCTACAACTAAACTAATAAACGTCCAAGCGTCAGCGTCTCTAAGTTGGATTGTCTTGAACAAAACGACAACCTTCAAACTTTGGAGTTTTGCTCAGAGACCTTGAAATACTTCTCTATACACGACCTTTGTTGTAGTGTTATAAACATTTCCATCCTTATCGTAAACGACAACCTTCAATCCTTTCTTGCTTTTTACTCTTGACACAACAACGTACAATTGTCCATGTGTGAAAACAGGACACGACAAGTACAAACCAACTTTAGAAAGAGATTGACCTTGGCTTTTGTTTATTGTCATGGCAAACGAAACTGAAATAGGATATTGTTTCCTGACAATCTTAAGAGGCAAACGCTTATATGACGGAGTCATTCGAAGTCTTGGTATTATCATCTTTTTTTCAAAGTTGGTTCCGTTAATGATTTGCGCATGAATAGATGTCCTTGATAATTTAAGAACTTGAAGTCTTGTCCCATTACATAAACCATTGGTTTGGTCTATATTGCGCAATAACATAATTGACGCTCCCACTTTTAAAGCAATCATGTGGTTTGGAACTCCTGAGAACTTCAAACCATTGATAAATTCAGGCGTGAAAACAGAGTCATCTACAGCGGCACCACGGTCACTTTTGTCCACGCTGTCGCAACTTAAGTAGACCAATTCTTCTTTAGGAAATTTATCAAGCATATGATCGTTTATAGTGTCTACGATTTCATTGGTGGGAGCAAGTATAGCCTTTTCTTGGAAGTACGCCGGATCATGTATGTTATCCAAAATGTTTGGATAAGTAAAGTCAACAATTGATGCAATGGGGTCATCAGTCGCATCTATTAGAATTTCTTCCGGCACATCTATCAAAACCTATCCTTCGTTTGGTCCTTCAAGCTGGCCGTCGCCAACTTTTAGTATCCAATCTGCAAATTCTCTTATTTCGGTAACATCTTCAGGGCATGATCCCACAGTAAGCCTCACATCCGCTGTTAACTTAAGAACTTTGCAGTAATCCCATAGGTACGATTGCTTCAAAGAAGCACCAACAATGTCTTGCCGAGATTCTTTTGGAATGACAGGAAGTACCTGCCTAAAATCACCGCCAAACACCATCGTCATGTTTCCAAAAGGCTGATCACACGCGTCATACCGGCTTTTACGAAGTAAGTCTCTCAAAGACCGATCTAAGGCCTCAAAACAAAGCTTATTTGCCATCGGAGCTACATCCCAAATAATAGGTTTACACTTCCTTAACATTGCTCCCAGATCGCTTTGAGCACTTATTGAGCAAGTGGAGGGCTCATCAACGTTGATTGGAATATGAAATCTTGAGTGAGCAGTTCTTCCTCCCGACATTAACAAAGATGCAATACCGCTTGATGCTACATTCAAAACTATATCACCATTTATTCTAATTCCGGCCGCAAGTGTTTTCCATAAGAACGTCTTCCCGGTACCTCCGTAACCATAAAGAAAATAGACACCTCATGTTCCTCTATCTATGGAATTCACTATGGTGTCATACACACCCTTATGTTCCGTGGTCAATAAGGCGTACAAACGTTCATATTCTGATTGCATCTCGACTGGGTTATAATCTGTCTCATCATATATAAGTCGGTTACCAAATTCATCTACGTATCTCTCATCGGGATAAGGCATCTCAGGCCAACGCCTCAAAGTATTACCTCTTGATCGCATAAGTTGTTCAATATAGTACAAAGCGATATTCTTTTTTTCATCATCACTACGAATCAAATCTGCATAAAATAAGAGACACGTTTGTAGTTAATTAAGAGGAAGTTTATTAAAACGTTAGACAAAATGTTTTAAGAATTTGATAACCATAAACTAATAAGAAATGAAATCCAAAGGTATTGCATAAAATAACAATTTCAATCATAGATTAAAATAAATGATGTATAACAGACGATAGTAACACAGGGTGTTTGACATTTTTACCTGGAATGCGTAAAATTTGCCTCTTGTATTAAACATCTTCAGCCAGCAAATGCCACGTTCCCAACCAAATAGTCAAAGGCGTTGTAAGTTCCTTTTGAGAAAGCAAGGTGAAAAATAGGTCACGAAGATGTTCAGCGGGCGCCCAATGGGTTGCGTCTTTGATACTTTCAACATACTATTTATCATCCTCCAAAAGACCCGCAGCGTAGCAAGCGTCTTTGTAAGTAGGATAAACGACACCGTTAACCTTTCTAATTTCATCATGCGTTCGACATCCTTTGGCACTGTTCAGAAGCATCCTACAATAGTAAGCATCTCCTGTTCCTATAGAAACACTGTGAATTCTTCCAATAGCTCTACCATGTTTTCTAAACGTCCACATTCTTTTTGGGACGTTCCAGACAAACTTTGTAGGAAACTCATCATATGTTAAATCCCTTGCAGATGTATGAAGTTCATTCATTTTCATCCAACCATCAAACATAGAAGCACCAACAGTCGGCTTTTGAATAACAACTTCATGGTCTGCATTTTCGTCATATACATCTGTCTGATCGCCTTCAAGATGAAAGGATAGCCTCTCAACGTTCGGTGTTCTGTAATGAATCTCAAAACAAAATAACCTCCATGCCGCCTTGCACGCAGATAGGTACCTGCAATCCAAGAACGCCTTAATCTCATCAACAGGTTTATCAACTTGTTGACCTTCTGCCGTGACAACCGGCTCATACAACTGGGCCGAAACTCTATCCGGTCCTTTGTTGATATACTTAAACAAATATTTGATTGATTCGGTCTTGTTACACCATTCAACGTTCATGTGCTATTGATAACGTTTGAGGAGCGTAGCATTATACGGTATAACGTAACCGTTATGAAGCTGATGTGCACCCTTTTCCACATATTTCCGTCGTCACGTCTTCTGTAAACGGGATACCCTTCGGCGTCAACAGAGTTGTGTTGCGTGAATTTTTTTGGAAATTGTTTCGTACATCGACCATCATCCATACAAACATGTTTTGGGTCATCTTCATCGCAAGGGCCATGCATCATAAAGTCACCAGCTAACTTGTACAAATCTGGATCATTATTTTTATCGGGTATCTCGGCGGAAATTTATTTATCAATCTGTTCAGCGTTTGGCACCTTGTCGTCTCTGTGCAAGAACAAACAAACATGCGTGTGCGGAAGCCCTCTCTTTTGAAACTCAACGGTGTATACGACTGCAAAATATTGTAACAATTATTTGGAAGAGTACCAATGTATGAAATTTGTGACATAGGATGAATTTTTACTAAACATATGAGTATATATTGAAACATTATGTATAGTACCTGCTTGAACACGACCAAATAAACGTAGCTCTTTGAAATCCTTCATTAACTGATCAAGTTTCATTTTAAAAACTCTCGTTAGCACATCTGGCCGATCTATAGCAGAAAGGTTATGCTCTCGCATATATCTTGCAATCTCTGGCCAGTTAGGATTGCAAGTTACGGTTATAAACTAATTTGGACAACCATACCACCTACACAAAGCCATGACATCCATATAGTTCTATTTCATGTACCTTGGGCCTCTTGTAAATGTAGAAGGCAAGATGACGGGCTTTCCAAGGGTCGTAGGGTCGCTATTTCCAGAGGCAATTCTCTGGCGGATATTTGAGTAAGTATCACACCTAAGCTTTATCTGTTTTGATCGATGGAAAAACAAACGTTCCGTCTCAACCATAGTGTAACCATCCACAAGAAACTGCTGAAACAAACGACCTCCACGCGTAAATAATTTTTCTTGAT
The DNA here is from genome assembly GCA_019973895.1 of Chrysanthemum seticuspe. Classification (NCBI taxonomy): domain Eukaryota; kingdom Viridiplantae; phylum Streptophyta; class Magnoliopsida; order Asterales; family Asteraceae; genus Chrysanthemum; species Chrysanthemum seticuspe. Next base: position 162,440,144 of record BPTQ01000008.1, on the reverse strand, counting down.
CGGGACGATCATGTATATGATAAGCAAACCACTCCCTCATAGTAATTGTTTTGTCATTCTTCTCAATGGATTGGATGGAGCTTTCAGATCGAACCGAGCACTGCCCAGATTTCTTTCTATATGGTATGCCCAAATAATAACCATCTTGAGCACGGGGCATCAACAAAGGGTATTGCAAAGGACGGTACATAGGATGGAAAATGTTGATACGTTTCAAACCTTCACTATACTTTTCTATCACAATATCTCTATCTTCTAAACATGTATCGAAGTCACCTACAATAAGACCAACAACCTTATTGGAAGTTGGAAGATTGTAATTTCGTCCACCTTTGCCTCGCTTTGTAATAAGCTTTATTTTTATATTCTATTCTTTGTCTTTGGCGTACCGGTCACGCGCTCTTCTAAACGTTTGAACCAAATCACTTGAGGTGTCTAAACCATCTCTTACCTGAATGATAATGCCTCGATCGATACCATCAACTGAAGTGGTAGGACCAGAGGACGACGAAGAAATTCTACAAGGGAGAAGGTTCATGTGATTAGAGCTAATTTCATAGAGTTAATAAGGACGTTTTACTCGACATGGATAAACAAAATCAAAACTTAATTAACGCGTATTACCTTAAAGCTCTTGCTCGATTCTCGTTTTCATTTTCAGTGTCATATATATACAGTTGTGCAAATTTAGGAGGAGCACATCCTTCGGGAAGCAAGGTACCAATACTATAGTATGTTTGTCCGTGCAAGAGAAAAACATATGGAGCACGGCCTTGGCGGTTGATTGAATCGTCAACCTTTCTACCCATTGAAGTAAATGAAAACATGCTATTGTATGTTATGATATTCTTTTTGAAATTTTTACTCTTGATATCGTCATTAAAAAACAAATCATGCAAGGCCTGTGGAGCTGGCGGCGGTTGTTTCACAAAAACTTTTCCCTTGCCACATCATATAGTATACGCTTTGTTTGTTGGATTAGCGTTTCCTTTTCTTGCTTCCGGTTCCCATACCAAAGCATGACATTCCGTGCACTCAAACGATGGATCACCATGGTCATAGTACTATGTAAATAAAAAATATGCGTCTTTAATGTAATGGCCAATGTCACTTTGTTATATTTTTAATGAAGTTAATCGCAAGTTATAGCCATCGGATATACCAACATACTTGTCATATTGTTTCCTGACATTCCCATCATCAACACAAAGATTGAATCTTAACCGGCGTGCGAGACCGTGAAGCTGGTCTCTTAGACCTCTTTGTTCGCCTTGATGATTCGCCAAATTCATATGTTGATGTTCCTGTTATTATAGCAGGAGTCGTTGTTGTAGCACTAGGAGCTGGTGTTGTGTTTCTGCATTGATTTTCACGACCAACCGCAGGTGTGTGGAAAGAAATTGTAAACATGATAACGACGATAATGAAAACCAACTTAAACATACAACAATGCTAGGCTTAGCCATAATTTTCGTTTCAAAACTTACCGTTAGAAACATCAATAAGGGGAGTTTGATGTCTGCGTGTGGCGGCAAGCGGCGTAAACTGATTACAACTTGTTGTCGAAGCATTAGACATGGTTGTACTACTTATAATGGTGGTGTTAATACGAATAAGCCGTAAAAATGTTTATTTATATTTTACGATCTTCTAATGTTTTGTCGATAACAAACGTAATATCATTTTAACGAAACAAATAAAATACGTAAAAGTTTTGTGCCAATAGTTTACTAACACATTTACCTTTTCACATAAAACACTAAATAAGTAAAAGTGATTTTATGATTTAGTAATACATATATACAACAGCTAGTGTTTACATGTTGGGTAGATATATACATAACTAGTATGTATTATAATGGATAATATAAATGGGTAGAAGTTTAAGTATTTGACCTATTGACCAAATACATTGAATGTAGTTGGTATAACCCAAAGTCCATGACCCATACCCATGGAGCATAACCCATAACCCATTACATGACATCATGCATAAGTCATAAATGGGTATTATCCATGACCCATGGTTTTAACCCATGACCCATGGACTAGATGCATTGCATCTTGTAGATACATTGTATCTACTTGGATACCCCTGGTCTAAAGTCTAGGACCCATAACCCATAACCCATGACCCATGACCCAAAACCCATGGGCAAAGAGGAGCGTCCCACGGATCCCCAGGAATACACTGGACGTATCCCTCAAGTGAGGGATCCGTGGAACAGTAGCTAATTTTCCTCAATAAATAGTGAGCCATCTCTTCATTTTGGGTGGTCACTCCCACACATACTTTCTCCTAGTATTGTAAACCTTCTGACCTCAGATCCTAAGGATCTCTCTATGTAGTTTGTGTTTTGTTTTTGGGTAATTCTCTAGGTTCCTCTTAAAGGCGAGATCACCACCTCTTGAAGTCGAGCAAGCTCAAGTCCATGATTTTCCATACTTCGTCATCATCAAGAATACTGAGGTTCTCTTGTTGATAGTTCTTTCTTCCTCCATAGAAGTGTTGTGTCAAAGGCATTAGTGAAGGATGCCGAAAGAGTCAAGACAAAATCATTAGTGAAAGGTGCTTAACGTACATGTCAAAGGCATTAGTGAAGGATGCCAAAGGAGTCAAGACGAAGGCATTAGTGAAAGGTGCCAAACGTCCGTGTCAAGGGCATTAGTGAAGGGTGCCTAGAAGTCAAGTCAAGTGGCATTAGTGAAAGATGCCAAGGGTGTATAATCGATGAGGTGCATCGATCCACAAATAGAGATAAGTTGTATCCAAGGATATTGATATCCTTGATGATGTTGTAATAAGGAGTGGGTCTCCTTTGGGTTAGGTGTTGTGTTGTGTTGGTTAGTAGTTCCTCCATTGTAATGGAACTCGGTAGGTGTGGTTCTTCCTTGTGGAAGAACCCGGTGTCTAGCCTAGTACCGGAAAAATATTAGGCGACGTTGAGAAGGCTTCTCCTCCATAAGGAGTTGGTGTCGTGTAGTGATTACGAACTCTCGCGTAGGTGACTCGGGGAGTGGAGTAGGGAAAGGAAGGTTCCTTGTAGCCGAACCACTATAAACACTCGTGTCGTGGTTATGTGTTTCTTACTCTTTATCTTTCCATTACGCACTTACATATATATATCTATCAATGTCCAACATACACATTCAAATAGATTGACATAAGTCGATCTAAATATTTTAAAACGAACTTTAATTGGTAAAACTATTCAACCCCCCCCCCCCTTCTAGTTTTCCACAAGTGGCACTCGTGGTCGAAGTAAGTGTAGCAGGAAATACTATAAATAAAGTGCGTAATGGAGTAAAAAATTATATACTTGTTAGAAAGCGTATAGTATAATACACATGTATACGTGTCTTACCAGTTGACTTTCCAGAAGGTGGAGTTCTGATTAACGCATTAGAGGAAGGATATGTTGTAACGTTTTGTGGTTGGTTCGCCATAAGTGAAAAAGGACCTACCAAATGGTTCAAATCAAATGAATGTCAGATATTTTTGTATAAATGATGTTGTTAGAAGAATAGGATTATTTAGAAATATTCTTAACTATCAAACATACAATAATTTTGATGTCGGTTAATTAAACGCGAATTGTAATTTAAAAAATACCATGTGAAAAAGGACTGAAAGAATGTTGTCATTTTCGTGTTGTAGCAACCGTAGATGCTTGATGATCATTTCTTGGCAAAGAAGTAGACGTAACTTTTCAACGATTAGCGTTTCCAACGGTGTTGCAAAGAACAGATCTTTGAGAATCTAAAACAAACAACATACGAGAATTAGCAAAAGCTACAACTGTTACATACATAAAAATACATGCACGTCTCTGCAAAGAATAGACATGTCACCTAATTGTGATTGAAAAGTTGAATTTGTACTTCGTCTAACATGTGTAGGAGCAGACGGAGTCAACGATGATATTGGAGTTACAAGCGAGACGTGACTATTTAAGGGCAATATGCTGGTTGTTGACTGAAAGGTTGATCCTGAAACCATACACAAACTTGATGAAATTTTAATTGGTTTTGTAAGTAATATAAAAGATAATAAGATGAACAATAAGTAGTTTTGTATTAGGCAGTGAAGAAGTAACTTACGGTTAGTAACGTCTGCAAAAGGTTGTCTATTATGACTTTTTGGTTGCAGATGTGTAGAGTGAGTAGATGAACCTATAATTTCAAAAAAAAATATAAATAATCAACTCTCATACTAACAGTTTGTAAGGTGTACGTATAAATAAAATCTACCACAAACAAAATAGATAGTAGTTAAAGGTGTTATGATGCAAAACCTGCAAACTTTGATAGTGGTGATGAAGATGTATTTGATAACGAAAACGCGGGAAATGTTTCCTTTAGTGGATCATCTAATGCATACATAATTGTTAACTTAGCCACCATAATATGAAGTTATATCATTGTTGTTTTATATCTATACATAAACTTACATGTGAGAAGCTTTGCCAAAGACACTCTTTTGCTTAGTGTGAGCAATTCTGACAACGGAACTCTTTGGTTTGAAACTCGAGTGGTTGGTATATCTGTTAAAGGAACACTTTGCTGATTTGAAGTTTGAGGCTTTCGACCGAAAAACACTTGATTTTTACGTTTTCTTGAATCCGGTTGTTTGTTTTCATCCATGCTTACAGTCTAATAGGAGATGTATCTCTAAAAGAAGTGTGTATGTAAGTTTATAGTTGTGTGAATAGGCTCTTACTTGACTACAATTATGAAATAAAAAGGACAATGATCCTAATTTAATAAAATTAAGATTATGATATCATTTAATTCGAAAAATCAATGAGTGTTGAATAAAAGGATCCTTTTGTTAAATATTTTGTATAGTCAAATTGAGTATTTTTGTAAAGTAAAACCGCATATTAAGTTTGATTAGGAATCACTAAGGATTTGTAACTGAAACATATTTGTTAATACAAATAAACCGTAAAAACGTTTATTAATATTTTGCGGTCTCTTTGTGTTTTGTTGATAACAAATATAATGTTATCTTAAGTACAATTATAAGGATACATGTTATTTTGTAAAGCATTTACATATAGCCATTTAAATACAAATTGTTGTAATAAATCATTTGTTGTAATAGTTTATTAGGATGGGTAAAAATCACAACCCATGGATCATATCCATAACCCATGGTATTGACCCATACCCACTTGACTAGATACAATGTACTCATTAGATACATTGAATCTAAAAGAATACCCATGGACCAACCCATAACCCATGACCCATAACCAAAAAACCCATGGGCAAATAGGAGCGTCCCACGGATCCCTAAGATTACACTATACGGATCCCTTGTGGGAGGGTCTGTGGGATCCGGGGAACAGTGGAATATTTTGCCTATAAATAGAGAGCCATTTCTTCATTCTAACTCACCCCTCTTCTTACTAATTCTCTCATATACTCTCATTCTCTTCTAACAAAAGACCACTTGATCTAGAGAGTACTTCTTTCTTTCTTTCTTTCTTTAGTGATTCTCATATAGGTCCTTCTCTAAGGCGAAATCACGAGCATTCTACAAGTCATCCAAGCAAGGGGTCCTTGATTGATTTGTTCCTCAGCACGATTTCTGTAGCGAAGATCTTGTATTTGATATTTCATATATTTGTTGTGTAATAGTCGTGTTGGTTTGGTCAACCGTGTTACGGACTCGGTATTTAGCTTTGTACCGGAAAAAGGTGTAAGCAACGTTGTGAAGGCTTCTCCGCCAAGTTGAAGGAGTTTGTTGACATAGTGTTTGAACTCTCGAGTAGGTGACTCGGGGAGTGGAGTAGGGCAAAGAAGGTGTCATTGTAGCCGAACTACTATAAATCGGTTGTGTCATTTCTATCCCTTTGCTTTACTTTATTTATTTGCTTTATCATTAGATCTATACTTTCTCTACATCCATACGATCTCACATATTATCGAATCTAAAGTTTTTGATACTAACTTAAAATCGGCAAAACTATTCAACCCCCCCCCCCCTTCTAGTTTTCCACAATTGGCATCAAGAGCTAAGTTTATAAAAGTTTTAAAGTAAACCGTATTTTAAAAACTTTTCGATCACTATGGGTTCTGAAAATTACAAGGAAGGGCAATCTATACAACGACCACCATTACTTGAAACTAATGGTTTTATATACTGGAAAAATAGATTCGAAACGTATGTGAAGTCTAAAGATATTGATCTTTGGTACATTATTGTCGAAGGTGATTTTGAGGCTACCTCAAAAGATGATAAAGGAAATTTAGTTAACATACCTCATGATAAACTAAATGATGAAATGAAAAAAAAGCTTTCTAAAAATAGTGAAGCTAAAATGGTTTTATATAATGCTTTACCCAAAAAGGAATTCGAAAGAATTTCTATGCTTAAAACCTCTAAAGAAATTTGGAATTCTTTAGTTGTAACTCATCAAGGTAATCAACAAGTTAAAAATAATAAAATTGATTCATTTGTTCAACAATATGAATAATTTTCAATATCGGATGAGGAAACAATAGATCATTCATTTGCTAATTTTAATACTATTATTACATCTTTACAAGCACTTGATGAATCTTTTTTTAGCCATAACCATGTTAGGAGATATCTAAGGGCACTTCCATCCAAGTGGAGATCCAAGGTGACGGCGATCGAAGAGTCAAAAGATTTGACAATCCTCACCCTTAATGAACTCATAGGCAACTTAAAAGTCTACGAGCTTTCCTTGCTAAAAACTCCGAAGCCTCAAAGGTGAAAGAGAAACACAAATCTCTTGCCCTTAAAGCCAAAAAGGTTTCAAGCGATGAAGAGAACTCCTCTTCGGATAGTGACGACGAGGAGTATGCTATGGCGGTACGGGACTTTAAAAAGTTCTTTAGAAGGAAGGGAAGATACGTCAAACAACCGTATGACGACAAGAAAGGATTCCGGAAAAGCAAAGAGGACGAGAAGCCAAGGGATGATCGTGCTTGCTTTAAATGTGGGGACCCAAACCACTTTATTAGTAAGTGTCCTAAGCTGGATGATAAAAAGGCGTTCGTGAACGGCACGTGGGGAATGAGCGACGAGGAGGACGAAGAAATTTGTCTCATGGCAAATGACGAGGTATGTCACGAATACTATAGTAGCTCATCACTAGATGACGACTTATTGCATAATGAATATGACAAACTTTGCAATATTAGCTTAAAACTAATTAACAAAAACAAGATTTTAAAAAATCAAAACCAACGTTTAGATAAAGAAGTCATAGAATTAAAAGCAAAATTGAGACGTCTAGAAAAGGGTAAAATAGCAAGTTGTGAATGTGAACTTTGCGTTCAACTTCAAACACTAGTTGATCAACTAGATTCTAAAATTGCTAGAATGAGTACGAATACTTTAGATATGATATTAGATAGTGTTAAAACCGGAAATAACCAAAAAGGTTTAGGTATTCAACAACTTGATCCATCAACTAGTGAAAACAAAGAAACACAATTTGTTAAGGCACTAGAAAAACCAGCCACTGTTATGGCGGATCCCACGGATCCCATAAAAAGGGAACTGGCTAGTGTTCAGCCAGAGATCTGTGGGTCTGCTGTAGCAAACAGTGGTAATAACGTAGCTTCTTCATCTAGAACTGATTTTGTTATCGTTAATAAGAAGAAACCAACTCATTTCACCACTAGACAACCACCTCCAAAATATAATCCTATTTTTGCAAGAAACAAAGCTCCATCTTTTTCAAAACCTAGTCCATCTAGGAGACCTAATAATGTTTACCCAAGAAGTAACCATCAAATGGGATGGAACCCAAATATGCAAAATGGTTTTCTTTTTCAAAACTTTGCTCCATGGAATGCATACTCACCTTATCCATACATGTCTAACATGAATGGAATGTTTAACACTAATGGACCCATGAACAAATGGGGACCAAACTTTTGAGTTAATTGTTTTCTTAGGTGTGCTTAAAGGTCGACCTAGACCCGGATGAATGGGTCAAGGATAGCGGGTGTACGAGGCACATGACCGGCAATAAAGATCTATTCTCCACATATGAATCCTTCAATGGAGGTAATGTGGTGTTTGGAAATGGCAAAAGTAAAATCATCAGTAAAGGTACAATTTCTAACAAATCTCTAACCATTAACGATGTATGTCATATAGAAAACCTAAACTTTAACCTCTTAAGTATAGGATAAATATGTGATAAAAAGTGCAATGTACTTTTTACCGAAACCAGTAGTAAGATATTAAAAAATGGCATAACCATAGGAAGAGGAATTAGGAAACATGGAGTCTATGTCATTAAAATTGGTAATGAACCTAAAGACAAACTTTGTCTTACCTCTATGGATGATACTTCGACCTTATGGCATCGAAGATTGGGTCATGCCAATATGCGACTTCTTCAATCGCTATCATCCAAAGATCTAGTAAGAGATCTATCTAAGTTAAAATATGAACATCTCTTTTGTGATGCTTGTAATGTAGGAAAACAAGTTCATTCTAGTCAAAAAGCTAAAAACATGGTGTCTACAACTAAGTGTTTAGAATTACTACATATGGATTTATTTGGTCCATCCGCTATCCAAAGTTATGGAGGCAACTACTAAACTTTGGTTATAGTGGATGATTACTCTAGGTACACATGGAAAAAATTCTTAAAGAACAAAATGGAAACGTTTAATTATTTTGAAATATTAAGCAAGAAAATCCCAAGACAACTAGGAAGTCCTATAGTGTCTATTAGAACTAATCATGGTAGGGAATTCGATAATGAAGTGAAATTTGGAGCTTTTTGTGACGCTAATGGTATTACTCACAACTTCTCGGCTCCGCGCACTCCACAATCGAATAGGGTAGTTGAAAGAAAGAATAGAACCCTACAAGAAATGAGTCGCACCATTCTTAATGAGCAATCCATACCTCAAAAATTTTAGTGCAATGCCGTTGATACTTCAACGTACATACTCAATCAAGTCTTAATTAGACCAATCTTAAGTAAAACTCCATACGAGTTACTCTGAGGCAAAAGCCTACGTTAGATCACTTTAGAGTCTTTGGTAGCAAATGTTTTATTCTTAACACTAAAGATTACCTTACAAAATTAGATTCCTAAATCAACCGAAGTGTAAGATATAGGATTTCACAAACACATCATACCAATATCATATGGGGCGTACCAAAATGTTTAGAGAGAGAAAGTTCTAGAGAGAGAAAGGGAAGAGAGTTGGGAACTATGTGAAACAAAGAAAAATGGTATTGAAGCTCCAACCCTCTACCTTGGGAGGTAGAGAGTATTTATAGTGTCTTACAAATAAACGCCACCTACGGGCTGTGGATCAGGCATACAGTGGGTAAAGACCCGTCCGTCCTCTACGGTGTTACTTAACTAACAACTTAAAAACATAACTTGACTACGACTACGAGCTTTCTAACGAATACATATACTTGAGGTGACCGAATCTTTAACGACTGAATTTTCTAATTCCTAACAAGCTCCCCCTAAGGGAGGCCACCTCAATTTAAAATGAATACAAACAGATATTACATTAGGTTGTTCTTGGATTCTTGATTAAGTTCTTTGCTCAGTAGCTCGTAGTCTTTGATTCTTCATGTTCCGCATGTTTGGATAATTCAAGTGGAGGTCGTTAACTGATCCATGTGATGATGAGTTTTGAGCCAGCTTTGAGATCATCAGCTTGCATAAATCTCTGACTCTTCCATTGTGGTGTTGACTTTATGTGATGTTGTGACAGTGGACCGACATGCTCACATTATGGATCATGATTTCTTTTCATCAGAGTAGCGGAAGCTTTAGTTGATTCATGATATTTGCAGCAGCATAGCAGAAGCATGGAGTGAGAATATCATAGTCATTGATGCACTAATCATGATATCTTTTGAAATGAATGTTTTGTGTGAGCATGCGGCTATGGATTGACCTCTCCATTCTGATCAGCTGCAAACGTCGGGTGTACCTGCATACAACAGTTAGCAATAAAGCGCACGAAAGTGTCTTTGATCACTTTCGTTGAATTGAGGTACACGGCCCACGGTTCCCCGCTGATCAGTACAAGTACTGCCTATGATCAGGTATAATTCCGAAGAATCTCCTTGACAGGGTTTCGCAGCTGTTCTAGCTGTTCTCAAACCAGAACGTCTCAAAAAGGACAACACGGAGTGAGTGAACCAGCGAATTTTGAGATTCACTGATTGATGAAAAGAGATTTGAAAAACAATCGAGTACTGCTCAAAATAAAGCGTTTTTGCAATACAACGAAGGTTTTAACGAAAATCAATTATCAATCATAAACACCTTTTATTTTTGAAATATTAATACATAGTCGATGTGCTAGAGAAAAGATTTTTAAGCACAACGGCCGGTTTTTCAAAGATATCCGTCAATCCATAACCTGAACCAGGATTGATTCATAAATACGAATCGCCCCATTTTTTTCTGTTCAGTTGTCACATGGTTGATCTATTGGATAGATCTCACATGCCACCCACCAGGAGCTTGTTTGATGTTGGCTCCAGAAGGCTTTCCATCTTCATTGTGAATATGTTTGCATATCACTCAGATGTTCTGGCACTACCACAAGGATAATGCGTAGGACTCATAAGATATAATCTCTCTTTTCACATTGTGTGAAACAGATAGTCTTCATTGATTGTATCCTTAATGAGATTTATTGATGATCTCGTGGCTCTAGACTCAATTGTGCACATTTGGTTCCTATGCCGGAGACTAGGGAGAGGGTCTCCTTATTCAGTATCAACCATCTCTAAGAGACAGTCGATAGATTATGTCGGTTCCCCGTGAGAATGAAACAAGTCCTTTAAAGAGGAACTTGAGTAGCTTGGGAAATTGTAGTGCAATGCGTCACTGGGTCCATGACGTCTTGTCTTCAATACCGGTGTTACCTTGGTAACAGCCAGTAGCATATGAATTAAACCCGGTTTCTGCCCAAAGGTTGAATTATTGGAGGGCTATTTCTTTTCACCTTTTTCTCATTTCATTTCTTTTTCATTCTTCAACCCCTTCAGTGCTTACCGAGACTTCATTACTAGAACCTTGTTGGGTTTATCCCAGTTCTAGCTCTATCTCAGTCGGCACACTTCCCATATTCTCATTTTTATCCTTTTTTCATCATACCTAAGGACTTCTACACTATCTAGTGGATTGTCCCTGGGTAGATCCCTCCGGCTCTGGCGGGATCGTGGGAACAAATACTTAACTTAACCATCCTTATAACACCATGCATAAAGTAAATTGGTCGGTCTTTTGGTATTGTTCATCAGCCATTGGAACCAATTGAAAACCATTTGAAAATCAGTCCAGATACTTGTGATATATTATCAAAGCATTTTGTACCTGAATTGTTTTTGATATTTTTAGAAAAAGAGCTCCCCCTCAACATGTGCATCATAATTTTAAATAGTTTTGGCACATGGAGGCAATAGGACTTGAAAACCTCAGATTAAAAGAATGAAAGATTCGATTCTTTGATCAACAATTTCTAAAAGATATCAACATCACTTTCCCGATCAAAATTAGTAGTTTTCATACTTTGTTAAGAATGTTTTAGAAAAGGATGTGGTTTTAAAAAATATTTTGCTCCCCCTCAATATGTGCATCAAGATTTGAAAGAGTTTTTGCACATATTACGGAAAGCCTGCACTTTGGAACAAGTTAATCACGTTTCAATCCTTTTTGGTTTAAAGTAGATGCTCCCCCTTAACATGTGCATGGAAAATTTGAAATCGTTTGGCACATGAATGGAGGAGAGTTTGGTAAACACTTATAAAACCAATTATCAAGTTATCAGTTTAAATCCAATTTAAATCACAAATTCTCCCCCGATCACACTTTTCAAATCCTTTGAGAGTTGTGATCTCTATTGATTTAAATTAAATTTTGAGAGCTTTTTTAGGAGAATAGTGACTTGCTTTTGAAAAGACATTTTAACTGATAAGGATCAGATTTTCAGACTTTAAACTCCATTGTTTAAACATGCATGAGTATCTTTTGAAAACTTAACATTAGCAAAGGTTTTGAATCAATTGTATAAAAGATTGTTCTTTTTGATTTTCCAAAAATAAACCTTGCTCATTTACGTGCCAATTGTTTGAAAAATAACCTTTTTAATTCGATTTGAAATCATTCTCCCCTTCAATCAATGACATAGGTTGTTGATTGAGAGATAGAGATTTTGACAGATGATAAGCTCAGATGATTTTCAAAAATAATACAGTACAAGGTATTTTCAAAGTAATTTTTGTTTTCATTAGATGACAAATATTTTTCAGAAGAATCGTAAGACGGAAAAATATTTGGAAAGAAAAACATTTGTCTTTTTGGTGACAAACATTTGTTTTAAAAATCGGAGCATGAGATTTGAAAATTAAGATTAAGCATGGCTCTGTTCTTTACTTTTAAAACGGGTTACTGCCTGAAATGACAATAAACCACCATTTTTCTTCGCCTCATTTTTTTTAAGACAATTTATGTACATTCGAAGAACATCTAAAAACCCGTGACATTCTTTGAATGTCAACACAAAGTCCGTAGATGATATCGAATAAAAAAAAAACATGACAAAATAGCAATATTTTTTGGAAATTTTCAAGATTTTCTAATTTTTTTTGGATTTTTGAAAATTTTATATTTTTATATTTTCTTTTGTGGGTTTAGAAATTTTGTATTTTGTTTTTTGAATAAACATATACAAGAGATAGATGAAGAAAAGACCTTTACTCCTCGTCTTCCTCTTGAAGACGTTTGAGTGTTTCCGGTTGTAAACACTTTAGACCAAGACGTGGAAGGATAAACTCAAAATGTTCTCTAGGAAGAGCTTTGGTGAAGATGTCTGCTAACTGGTATTCAGTCCTTACAAAATAGAGTTCCACCACACCTTTTTCCACTTGTTCCCGAATGAAATGATGTCGAATGTCAATGTGCTTTGCTCTTGAATGTTGAACGTTGTTGCAAGAGAGAGCAATGGCAGTTTTGTTATCTCAATACAGAGGGATTTTGTTGAATTCAAAGCCATAGTCAGATAATTGGGATCTCATCCATAGGATTTGAGCACAACAAGATGACGTGGCTATGTATTCAGCCTCTGTAGAAGATATAGAAGTGCTCATTTGTTTCTTTGAAGACCAGCTCACAAGCTTATCACCCAAAAACTGGGCACCTCCAGACGTACTTCGACGAGTATCTTGACACCATGCATGGTCTGCATCTGCATATGCTGTTAGTGACATACCGGTGTCCTTCGGGTACCAAAGACCCATATTGGAGATACCGAAAGACCCGTTTAACCGCTTCAAGGTGCTTTTTGGTAGGCTTAGCTTGGTATCTAGCACACATGCATACATCGAACAGAATATCAGGTCTACTGGCTGTGAGGTACATCAGGGATCCAATCATACTTCGATATTTCGTTTGATCTACCATGATCCCTGAGTGGTCCTCATCCAGTTTGGTACGTTCCACCATGGGAGTGTTAACGGTGTCACAAGTGTCAAATCCAAATTTCTTTAAAATTTCATTTGCATATTTAGATTGATTAATGAAAATGCCTCCGGGACTTTGTGAAATTTGTAATCCCAAGAAAAATGACATTTGTCCCATCATTGACATTTGAAATTTAGAGCCCATCTCCTTTGAAAAACGGTCACATTCATTGGGGTCAGTCGATGCAAAAATAATATCATCAACATAGATTTGAACGTGAATTAAATGTTTGCCTGACTTTCTGGTGAACAATGTAGGATCAACTGCTCCTTTGCTGAATCCAGTAGATAGAAAAAAGTTTGATAGCGTATCATACCATGCCATTGGAGCTTGCTTCAAGCCGTACAGAGCCTTCTTCAAGCGATAGACATGAGTAGGATGCTCTGGTTTCACAAAACCTTCCGGTTGACTGACGTATACGACTTCTTTAAGATCTCCGTTAAGAAAAGCCGTCTTTACATCCATCTGATAGACAATCATATTCTTACTTGCAACATTAGCCAGGAAGATTCTGATTGCCTCGATGCGTGCCACTAGAGCAAATGATTCTTCAAAGTCAATACCCTCCTCTTGACGGTATCCTTTTGCCACCAATCGAGCCTTGTTCTTTAATACATCACCATGCTCATCAAGTTTTACTTTGAAGATCCACTTTAGAGCAATGATCATAGCACAGTCAGGAGCAGGTGCTAATTCCCATACATCTAGTCGATTAAACTCATGAATTTCTTCTTGCATGGCATTGAACCAGCTGTCTTCATTCATGGCAGTTTTAACATCTTTTGGTTCGACCTTGGATAGTACAGAGTTGAAGAAGCACCATAAGGCATCAGTTGCAAGTTGTTTGCGAGTGGATATTGGACGAGAGGGATTTCCAATGATGTTGTCCAAAGGATGATCATGTGTCCATTTTCTAAGGTGTTCGTGTGGTTGTAGTTGAGGAACTGAAGTAGCAGAGTCGATTTCTCCTGATGATGATGGTTCTAATGATGGTTCCGGAGCAAATATGTTCTCAAAAGGGGCATCTTCGGGAGTAGCAAAGGGATTAACTTCATTATCGGTGCCAGAAGTATTTCCATGATGTACACTTGATGATTGATGATTTGTTGATGAAACAGAGTGATCAGCAGCACGCGCTTCTTGACTTAATGACATGGAAACTGAAGGGTTAACTTCATTAGCAGGGATAGGAGCAGCCTCTGTTGATGGAATTGGCAGATCATTGGCAATTGGCTCATAGTGTTCATCAAACATTGGATTAAACAATTTCTTCAAATCATCTTCTGAAGGAGGTACATAAGGAGTTGCTGGCGAAGAATCGTGTACAAGAGTAGAACTGATGGGACTACATGATGATGCGGGTCCAGAACTGGGTTGTCCTGGAGCCATTGGACCGGTCAGCTCATCGAACGTAACGTGAATTGTTTCCATGATATTTCGGGTTCTTTTGTTGTAGATTCGGTATCCTTTTCTACTTGGTGCATATCCTACAAAGACTCCAATGTCTGATTTAGCTTTAAGTTTGCCTTAGTCTTGGCCCTCATTAGTTGGATAACACAATGCACAAAACACACGAAGAAATGAGAGATTAGGTTTTCGATTGTGGACAAGTTCATATGGAGTTTTTCCATGAGCAGTGTGAATTAGGGATCGATTTTGAGTGTAGCATGCAGTGGCAATGGCTTCAACCCAGAGAAACATTGGAACCTTTGAGTAAATTAGCATTGTTCTTGCGGCTTCCACAAGAGTTCGATTTCTTCTTTCAACTACGTCGTTCTGTTGAGGAGTTCGTGGAACACTTCTTTGATGACTGATTCCAACACTTTCATAGAACTCACCAAGTTCTTTATTGACGAACTCAGTTCCATTGTCTGTTCGGATGATTCTGACAGTTTTGTTAAGTCGAACCTGCAGCTGTTTGATAAGTTTGATGATGATATATGGAGTTTCATCCTTTGTCCTTAAGAACTTAACCCAAGTGAATCGAGAGTAATCATCAACCACAACTAGCACATATTTTTTCCCGTAAATGTTCTGCACTCTCATGGGTCCACATAAATCCATGTGAATGGTATGAAGAACTTCCGTAACAGAGTTTGTAGGTTTGGTTTTGTGGGCATACTTCTTGCTTTTTCCCAATTGGCATACTGAACAAAGATGATCCTTTTCATACTTTAGTCTAGGTAAGCCTATAAAAAGTCCTTTCTGGAGAGATCATTTATGGTGTCGAAGTTCAAGTGATTAAGACGACGATGCCATAACCATGACTTTGTTTTCGAAGCCTTTGACAACAAGCAAATTGGAGAAGACTTCATCATATCTTCGATAGAGATGGTGTATAGTTTTGAACCACGTGTTCCTCTTAGAAGTTCTCTACCATCAAGTTCTCTAACGAAACAAGTATGTTTTCTGAAGGCCACTTATAGATCAGAATCACAGAATTGACCGACAGAGAATAAGTTATGACCAAGACCTTCAACGTAATATACCCTGGAGATAACACTATCACCTAAAACATAGTCTCCATAAACCATAATTGCACCGAAATGATCGTTCCCGAATCTAACAGTCCCGATAAATTTACTCACGAAGTTCATGAGCCGCGACCGGTCTCCAGTCATGTGCTTGGAACAGCTTGAGTCCAGGTACCACAGAACGATTTGAACGATCTGCAATTGAACACAGACAAGAATGGATAACTAGATAATTGGGATCCCATGCAAGAATGGGTTCCATTTGGTTAATAACAGTGATTGGAACACCCACATCAGAAGTAGAAACAATGGAATCATCAGGGATAGATGCAGTGCTAGAGTCCGTATTAGACCTATTCAAAGAATGTTCACTTCTTAAAGGGATAGTTCTACTAGTAGGCATCCATTTCCTAATGGGCATTGATCTAGATAATTTAGGGCACGTCTCATTAAGATTGAATTTGCAGCCAGTAGGTATCCACTGATAACCTATGTTGCTAAATTTCCTTCCTGTAGGTTTCCAATGTTTTCTAACCTTCTTCCGCCATTGCTTTCTAGCCTTCTTAGCATGATTTTTTGCATTAACAATCTTATCAGGGTATTTAACAGCATTAATCAAATCATTCACACCACATTCATAATTAGAAACAGAAACCAAGTAATCATCATTACATGTTTTGTCAAAAGTAGCAGAATTCGAATTAATTACAGTACGCTTATAGCTAATACTAGAATCAACACGATTCATTTTATTTAACTCAAACTTAATGTTCCCAGGGTGATCTTCTACTTTCTTCCATTGCACATTCTTAGCTTGCGAGGTCCTATCTTGCATTGTATTGCCTGGAGGCTTTGACCCACTTGCTTTTGTGTCACTGATTACTCCTGTAGAGGGAATTTTGAGAACATTAGTTGGTTGGGCTACCTTGTGCATTACAGGTTTAGAAGTGCTGGGATCTGAGCTAGTTGAAGGCACATTAAAATTCACTTTCTTAATGCTAGGCATAGAAGTGCTGGGATCTGAACAACTAGACGGCATATTAAAATTCACTTTCTTAATTCTAGGCATAGAATGGGTTGCAAACTTGGCATTAGGCATAGAACAAGGTATCACATCTTTATCTTTCACACCTAAGGATTTAGGACAAGTTGCTCTTAAACATTCTAGAAGCTCCTGAGATCGTTTGGCCTGAATGCAAGCAAACCTAATTTCTCTATCAAGTGGTTTATTTATGAAATCCTCTTCTACAATCTCACGGAGACATTCTAGACTATCCTTAAGGTGAGCGAGATAGTTATGAAACGCAAGTTCGTTATTTCTAAGATGAGGAGGAATGTATTTAACAATCACAGTATATTTGCAGTCTGCAGATGACTTTGATGCAAAATTCTCATTAAAGACAAGTGGCATTTTCCCTTTTACCTTACTCCTTAGATTCTCAATTTCCTTTTGTAAAGACGTTATTATCTCGTTGTTCTTGTCACGAGTGACTTTGATTGAATCATATAACTCTTTAAAATGTTGTTTCACCTTTTCATTTTCTTCTAGAAAACTCTCATTTTCCTTTTGTAAAACATTAACCAAGTTTTGAAGATGAAAGGTCTGAGAACTCTGAGAATCTAAAGGAGGAGGTATTTGGGAGCCTGTCACATTGTTCTTTTCACCCTTTAATTGTGAAATTTGGGTTCTCATTTTTCTGATTGTGTTACAATGAGCTCGAATCTGTTCATCACGTTTGCTGATTTCAAAAACTACATCAAATTCAGGAGCATCCAAGGATGTCTTGATATTTGATTTTTTAACATTTTCTTTTAGATGTTGATATTTTAATTGCAAAGCAAGATGCTCAACTTCCAATTTAGAAAACTGTTTCACCAGATTATCATGATCATCCCGTTCAAAATTTTCATGCAATTTAGAGTTAGTTTTCTCAAGCTCAATGACACGGTCATAGGAGACTTTAAGAGCAACAGATAATTCATGAAATTGAGATGCATTAATTGAACAATTCGTGGCAGTTTAAAACACATCTTGAGTGATACATTCAGAAATCAGATTCTCATTTAAGGTATGCAAGATTTTCCTCTCAATCTCATTATATTTTAATTCTCGCTCATAGTCATCGACCTTAACTATCATTGCATCAAATTCCTTTTTCATTTCTTTAATGTCAGAATCCATCCCATTTTTAAGACTCTCAAATTGATCTTTTAATTGTTTAAAGAAAGGCATGACTTCAGTTAAATAGCATTCTTTAGTTTGCTCAAAACCCCTCTCCCCTTTAGTTATCCCAGTAGGTGTGATCCTTTTCTTACATGTCTTCTCAAAATCAACAAATAATTGATAAATGACATACTGACTGATTAAGGTTTTGCTTTTAGTAGGAATAGATCTAGGAACTAAATGCATTGGTGTATTGGGGGGATAAACAGTGGCAGGAAGCATTCTCCTACATGGGGGATTCTGTTCAACAAACTCATCAGCTTTTTTCATGTCCATATCCTTTTTCCAGAACACTTGTTCAGGGGTCAGCTGTGTTTGAGGTCTAAACTTGTTAAATGCAATCCAATTATCCTTATCATAGTTGGGTGTTTTATAACTGATTTTCTTTTCTATGCATAATGGGCTCTTAAGTTTTTCATCCAATTTTTTTCTAGTGATTTCTTCTAACTGCTTATCTTCCTCAGTATTCTCAGCGCAACTAGGTTTCTGTCTAGGCTTAAGGATTTCATTGCCATCATAAATTACCTTCTGTGATTTTCTAGCTTTCTTACAAGCCTCAGGGTTTGGTTCATCAACTAATGCAACACTACGTTTGTCACTTAGAACTCTATGCTTAGTGATCATGTGAGCAGTCTGAATGGTGTTTCCTTGTACGTACAATTTGTTTTCAAGTTTGTTTTTCAAAGTTTTTAGGTTGGAAAATTCATTTAAAAGTTTTGATTCCTTAGCATTAAATTCCTGCTTAAGCACTTTCACATTTTCTTGAAGTTCTTGTTTTTGCTTAGCCGTTTCATTAAGCTTTTCTTTTAAGGAATCTAGCTCTTGTTTTAGTATTTCTTCCCTAAAGTTACTTTTTCTAATAATTGTACGCATTTGGTCATCCATTTCCTGCTCACGAGTGGTTAACTCAAACTTAGCGCGTTGTTCATAAATGGCAACTTGTTCTTTATAGGCATTAAGTTCAGAGATAACAGAATCGTCAGGGGCACATGGAGTGTATTCATCAAAAACATAGTTGTCATTGACTGCAGAAGATGCATCACTTGGTTCAATCACATTTTCACATTGGATCACATATTGATCATATGGGACAATATTACTATTACCCATATTAACAATATCTGTTTCACAAGTTTCATGTGATTGCACTTTATCATGTATCTTTTGCTCATCAACTTCATCATATAATTTTAATACCTCTGAGATGATTGATTCTTTGGATGGACCAGTTGCTTAGATGGTGAGACCTTTGGAGAGACCATTGGAGAAATGCTAGCCATGAAGATTGTCTGGGCAGTAGGTTCATCATCGACATCAGAGTCATATGCATCACAATCGGCAACTTGAAAGGCATTTTGATGATTGTGACCTATTTCTTGAATTGGCTGCTCATCCACATCTGCATCATAAGTCTTAGCATTCCCTTCTGCAAGAAATAACAACTCCTCTTCATCCAAAACTGTACCATTGTCCTGAGCTTGCACAAGCAACATCTTGTCTCTCAAGTATTCTGCATTTTGAGGACGTTTTGGAGATGTGCAGTTCCTTACAATGTGTCCATCACCACCACAGTTGTAGCACTTTACTGGCTTCACTTGTCCCTGATTGGCATTTCTTCCACAATTCTGATTTTCCACATACCCTCCACCAACTCCACCTCTTCCCTGTTCATACTGTCTTCCTTGAACTGGTTGCACCATAATCTTTCCATCTCTGACAACAGAATGATTGTGTAGATTGGATGCAGTTCTGATCTCATTGTTAGTGTGAAGACTGTTAGTATGTGGAGTGAGGGTCAAGTTTTGTTTAACCATAAGAGCCAGTTGATTGATGAAGTGTTCCATGACTGCATTAGCATCAGGTTGCTTGAACCTCGGGTCGGGAATGAGTTTGTGATTACCATTACCCGTGGGGATGACTTGAGAAGCTTTGGTGGTAATTCTAACATTGGTGTAAAAGGCTGTTGAGTCATTTGATGAGCTTGATTCACCCTGTTTAGATTTGAACTGATCAATAATCATTCGCTCAAACATGGCAAGTCTCTCATTCTGAAGCAGGAAGGCATACAGTTACTCATAGTTGGTGTTCTTTAATCCTTTGGTTAGCTTCACAAAGGTGACAAATTTGTGCCATTCAGGATTCATGTTGTTCACAAACTTTGAATTCAGCTGAATATTTGGCATGGTCATTTTGATATTCCTCATACCATTCACAAGCTTGTGGAATGTCACGTAATATTCATATATACTTTCTTCTGGTTTCATCTTAAAGTGCTCAAATTCATCATGCAGTTGTGATTCTCTGTCTTCATTAGTTAATTCAGAACCCGAGAGAAGCATCTTGACATTATCCCAAACCGCCTTGGCTTCGGTGTTGTGATTGATCAAATTGTAGATGTCTTTTGGAAGACCCTGAAGTATAATGTTTGAAGCCCTGATATCAGCATCGAATCTCTTTTTCTCCTTATCACTGAGCTCATCATACGTTTTTGGTCTGTCCAATCCAAAGATCATTGTTCCATCTGCAGCAGTATCAATTATGTCTCTTGTAGTCTCAATCTGATAAGGTCCTTCATCAATAGATTTGAGAATTTTGACCCCATTTTCCTTTCCCAAACAGTACAACTTGATTCGTTGAGCCCATGAGTCATAATCAGTTATGTCAAGCATAGGTGGACGAGTATCTGATCCAGCTGCTTGAACATCCTCAGCTACAGAAGAAACGATAGTAGACACGTTGTTAGACATGATTACAGGTTCTACGGGATTTTACTATTCTTTGATTAAACCGGGAAATTGATTCTTTCACGGGATTTTACTAAACCAAAAGAACAACCGTAAAAATGTAGCACGAAGAAGTAACAAGTCTCAATAGACAAGTAGCTAAACAGTCAACTCGCTTTGGTATCAACTCGCTAAACAGTCAACTCGCTTAAATGACAAGTCGCTTAAAACTCAAGTTTCTTAAAGAAACAACTCGCTTAATAGCCAAGTCGCATACAGAGACAACTCGCTTAACCACCAAGTCGCTTACACCAACTCGCTGACAATACAACTCGCTTAATAGCCAAGTCGCTTTAAAACTCAAGTCGCTTAAAGAAACAACTCACTTAGAACCCAAGTCGCATAAAGAGTTAACTTGCTAAATAGCCAAGTCGCATATACCAACTCGCTTCCAATAACAAAGCAACTCGCTTCCAAGAAACTCAACTCCGAGGCTCAACTCGCTTCGTACAACTTTCAAAAACAACCACTTTGTCAATAAAAAAACAACCAAACCACAATGATTTAAGCCTTCCAATTCAAAACCTAAACACATATGATGATCCTAAACACAAAAGTACAAATAAAATTCAAACTTTAACACTAGAATTTGTCCAAATGATTCAAACTCTCCTAAACACTTATAACCCCAAAAACCTTATGAAATCCACCAAAACAAAGAGCATGAAAGATGAGTGATCAAACCATGGCTCTTGATACCAATTGTAAGATATAAGATTTCACAAACGCATCATACCAATATCATATGGGGCGTACCAAAATGTTTAGAGAGAGAAAGTTCTAGAGAGAGAAAGGGAAGAGAGTTGGGAACTATGTGAAACAAAGAAAAATGGTATTGATGCTCCAAACCTCTACCTTGGGAGGTAGAGGGTATTTATAGTGACTTACAAATAAACGCCACCTACAGGCTGTGGATCAGGCATACAGTGGGTAAAGACCCGTCCGTCCTCCACGGTGTTACTTAACTAACAACTTAAAAACATAACTTGACTACGACTACGAGCTTTCTAACGAATACATATACTTGAGGTGACCGACACTTTAACGATTGAATTTTCTAATTCCTAACACGAAGGTATCTTTCTATGTTACTCTCCAAATAGCAAAGCTTACGTCATATTAAACAAAGAAACAATGAAGGTAGAAGAGTCATTAAATGTAAAATTTTATGAAAGTCCACCCAAACCCTCTCCACCTCTTATCGATGACGAGATTGTAGAAAGTAAAACTATAGTAATAAAGAAAAAGATAAATGAAGAAGAAAAACCTTTAAATGATGAAGTCATAAATATTAAAGAGTCCAAAGATCACCCCGTAGATAAGGTCATAGGAAATCTAAATGAAAGAACATTAAGGTCTCAAGTTCAAAACCAAAGTAGCTTATCTTGTTTTGTTTCAACCATAGAACCTAAGAATACACAAGAAGCCATAAAAGATGAAAGTTGGATAATGGCTATGCAAGAAGAATTAAATCAATTTGTTTCTAATGATGTTTGGACACTTGTCCCTCCACCTAGTAATCAAACCATAAAAGGAACCAAATGGGTTTACAAAAACAAGTTAGATGCAAACGGAGTAGTGTCTAGAAACAAGGCTAGACTCGTTGCCCAAGGGTATAACCAACAAGAAGGAATAGACTTTGATGAGACCTATGCCCCCGTGGCTAGATTAGAGTCTATAAGAATACTTCTTGCTTATGCTTGTGCTAATGATCTAAAGCTTTATCAAATGGATGTCAAAAGTGCTTTTCTAAATGGTTTTATTAATGAAGAAGTATATGTAGCTTAACCTCCGGGCTTCATCGATTTTGAAAAACCTAAACATGTATATAAGTTAAAGAAAGCCCTTTACGGTCTTAAACAAGCTCCAAAAGCTTGGTATGATAGACTCAAGTCATTCTTAATCAAACACAACTATACCATGGGGTTAGTTGACAACATACTTTTTACTAAGAAAAGAGAGTCACATATAATCATAGTTCAAATATATGTTGATGATATTATATTCAGATCCACTTTTCAAGACATGTGTGATGATTTCTCTAAAATCATGCATGACGAGTTCGAGATGAGTATGATGGGAGACCTTAGTTTCTTTCTTGGTCTACAAATCAAACAAGTAGAAGATGATATCTTCTTCAATCAATCTAAATACATAAAAGAGATGTTAAAGAAATTCGGTCTAGAAGAGTCTAAACCAATTAGGACACCAATGTCATCCGACACCAAACTCACTAAAGATGAAGACGGAGAATCCGTTGATAATACTAAATATCGTGGCATGATTGGTAGTCTTCTCTACCTCACGGTTAGTAGGCCGGATATCATGTTTAGTGTTTGCTTATGTGCTAGGTTTCAAGAAGACCCTAAAACATCACACCTAGAAGCCGTAAAAAGAATATTTAGATATATTAAGGGTACAACACAATTAGGATTATGGTATCCTAAGGGCACGGGAGTAGAAACAATTTTATATGCAGATTCTGACCATGCAGGTGATTATGTTGACCGAAAAAGTACAAGTGGGGTATGTACTTTTATGGGATGTTCTTTAACATCTTGGTTTTCAAAGAAACAAACGGCATTAGCAATATCAACATCCGAAGCCGAATACGTCTCCGTCGGCAAAGCATGCCAACAAGCACTACGGATGAAACAAGCGTTAGTCGACTACGACATTCATCTAAGTGACATAGCAATTCTATGTGACAACAAGGGTTCCATAGATTTAAGCAAGAATCCGGTATTACATTCTCGCACAAAGCATATAGAGATTCGTCATCACTTCTTAAGAGACAATGTTCAAAAGGGGAACATCTCTATTGAGAAGGTATCGTCCGAAGACAATATAGCCGACGTCCTCACCAAACGTTGAAGCGGGAAAAATTCAACCTACTTCGTCTTGGTCTTGGTCTCATGGAAAAACGTCGTAATTTATTTTTTTGACTCTACAAGGTATGTAAACACTAGCCTTCTTCTTTTTGAGTCTAGGATCTCTATTTCACGCACAACTCACAAACAATACGGGAATTTTCAAAACCCAAGATAAGTTTTCTTTTACTTATAACTCATAGTTTTTCTTATTTTCTTTCAAAAATATGTACAAGTTGCAAACACATAATTACATACACATCTTCTTTTCAAAGGATAAAACAATTTTTATTCACACATAGAAACCTCTTTTTGAAACGTTTTCTAAAAATGATACCTCTTTCCGTATCAATTTCACAAAATCAATTTCTCACGTCTAGGACAAATCGCTTTTTCATTATTAATACAAAGTAAAAACCCGTTTTCATTGCATCTCATGTCTTTTGAATGCTAAAGGAGATACATAACTAATATGTATTTTCGGGTACATTCATTTAAGCAACAATGAATTAACAGCACTCGGGTTATCTCACATAATAGTATGCTTTTTCACTTCTAGTTTATTTTTCTTTTCTTCTTAGGAGTCGAGATAACCACAACTCCAAATATTTTGCATATAGGCACACACTAGCCAAAAATGTTTCCAAAAGGAAAATTTTGTGCTGCCTGAATCACCAGACCCACGGATCCCAGCCTTAATGCTGGACGGATCCCTCAAGGGAAGGATCCGTGGGATCCGTGAGACAGAAGCTGTTTTTACCTTCTAGTTTTCTCACTTTGGATGAAAACTCCAACATTTTTTCATTTTTTTGGAGTATGTTCTTTAATGCTTGTGTTCTCATGATCACATGCCTTAAATTCACATCTAATCATTAGATTTTAATCCACATTTTGGGTCAAACATTCATTACAATGCATTGTTTTTCTATATATAGAACTCCCAAAATGCTTGCATAATTCATCTCATCTTCACAAACAAACAACACCATGTCATTCACAAGCTCTTACAACTTAGATGAATCACCTAGTACAAACAATCCTATTCATGAAACCCAAACTTTTGTACTACCACCTTCCAAAATACCACAATCAAACTCTAGGATATCCGCACGGATTAGCATTCGATCTTGTTGCTTAGCAAAACCATCATCAAATGGCTCATCACATTCAAATAACTCACCACAAGATGCTTCCATTATAGCACCTCCTTCATCACCAACGAGTACACCAACTTCATCACCCAAAGTCACTCTTTTGGAACTCCTTAAGACTCCAACAAGATCTCAACAACCAAAACAAAAAGAAATGGCCTTTTTGACACCTCCCACTTCTCCAAACACAATATTAGATGATCTTGAAACATCACCACCCTTAGCTCCCATTAAACTACAAGAACATCAAGGTTCTTTTCCACCACCACTTCCAACCATTCCGGACTTTGATCCGTATTTTCCTATTTTTCCACCACATCTTCCGCAACTCACAAATCAAAACAACCCAAAAAACTTCCGCACTCATTACCCACATCACTTACATTGTGAACATTGCCAATCCACTAGGGAAATTGCAATAGAAGTTAGGGAAGAAATGCGATTCATACTCAACCTCATCCTTGATCGCATCAATACCATTACTCATCAAAACCTCCATCCATAATCTTATGCAAGCATGGAAGGAATCATTATTACTACTTTTTATTTTTAGTACTTTTTCTTTTAAGTCATTTTCAAGAACAAGTCTTGTTCTTATTTTTACATGCTTGTATGTGGCATAAATACCACTACACTTTGTTGTTTTATTACAAGGCCTTGTTTGCATACCTTGGCTCACAATCTTGATTCTCGTCAATCACAAGATTACCTAAGCATGTTACTAACATCTCTCTTTGTAGGATTTTTATTTTTCTTCACTTGACGCCCAAAACTAGGGGGAGCTACCGTCAAGGAGGAGTAAGCGATACGTGAACTAATTTTTCCACACTTTTATTTCTTCGATGGGTTAACTTTTTGTTACGACAAAAAGGGGGAGAAGAAGTAAAACTTAGGGGCTTTCAAAACATACATCTATTCTTAAGTTTTACTTATCATAACATTATGTTTTGTCATCAACAAAAAGGGGGAGATTGTTAATACAAATAAACCGTAAAAACGTTTATTAATATTTTGCGATCTCTTTGTGTTTTGTTGATAACAAATATATTGTTATCTTAAGTACAATTATAAGGATACATGTTATTTTGTAAAGCATTTACATATAGCCATTTAAATACAAATTGTTGTAATAAATCATTTGTTGTAATAGTTTATTAGAATGGGTAAAAATCACAACCCATGGATCATATCCATAACCCATGGTATTGACCCATACCCACTTGACTAGATACAATGTACTCATTAGATACATTGAATCTAAAAGAATACCCATGGACCAACCCATGACCCATAACCAAAAAACCCATGGGCAAAGAGGAGCGTCCCACGGATCCCTAGGATTACACTAGACGGATCCCTTGTGGGAGGGATCCGTGGGATCAGGGGAACAGTGGCAAATTTTGCCTATAAATAGAGAGCCATTTCCTCATTCTAACTCACCCCTCTTCTTACTAATTCTCTCATATACTCTCATTCTCTTCTAACAAAAGATCACTTGATCTAGAGAGTACTTCTTTCTTTCTTTCTTTAGTGATTCTCATATAGGTCCTTCTCTAAGGCGAGATCACGAGCATTCTACAAGTCATCCAAGCAAGGGGTCCTTGATTGATTTTTTCCTCCGCAATATTTTTGTAGCGAAGATCTTGTATTTGATATTTTACATATTTGTTGTGTAATAGTCGTGTTGGTTTGGTCCACCGTGTTACGGACTCGGTATTTAGCTTTGTACCAGAAAAAGGTGTAAGCAACGTTGTGAAGGCTTCTCCGCCAAGTTGAAGGAGTTTGTTGACATAGTGCTTGAACTCTCGAGTAGGTGACTCGGGGAGTGGAGTAGGGCAAGGAAGGTGTCCTTGTAGCCGAACCACTATAAATCGGTTGTGTCATTTCTATCCCTTTGCTTTACTTTATTTATTTGCTTTATCATTAGATCTATACTTTCTCTACATCCATACGATCTCACATATTATCGAATTTAAAGTTTTTGAAACTAACTTAAAATCGGCAAAGCTATTCAACCTCCCTTCTAGTTTTCCACAATATTATTCTCAATTAATAATATTGATTGACATTAATTGACATTACAAAATAAAATATGAGTTGATTATCAAACTGAATATTTTGGTAAACACTGAATAATCAAAAAACTCAATAGACATCTTAATAATCAAACAACTCAATGGAATGTAACGATATTACATCAACAATGAAACTTTGTATCAATATCCAAATACGTTTATTAAGAAAAGTGAAAGCAGACAATTAACTTGAACGATAATGAAACAGCAAAAGTTCACTCTTCATTGAAAAAGCTCAAATCCACAACGTAGTCTTCAGTTAACTCGTGACCCATTGCGCGTAGTTCATCAATCAACGCATCTGCCTTTACAAGCTTGGACTTTACACTGTTTAGAACCTTTTGACATTCTTCATGATCACCACATTAAGTTTAAGTCAATCAAGAAGAATGGATTCGTCAAGGTTATCTGTCACAACCAAAGCATCATGGCAACTCATTTACTTACTATGAAAATACATGTATATTCAACATTAGTAAACAGTACATTCAATACCTTTGTTATTTTCAGAAGAATCGCCTTCTTCAAAGACTGATGCAAGAAACCTCAACGCTTCGTCAACTTTAGATTCTGTTTGTTTAATGGGTTGCTCACGTTGGTCGTTTTGGGTGTTTGGTTGGGTTGAAGCTTTGTTAGCAACAAAGTTTTGATCTTTGTATTTAAAGTAATTGTCATGCGCATGCAAATTTGGATCTTCAATGTTTTTAGGGTTCGATGATGCCATGAATAAAACGTATAGGTGATTAATGATATAAGAAGATATAGATCTATTAGGGTAGGAGTATATACTTATATATAGGTGGTGTAGGTAGATGTGGTCCTTCATTTTTTTAGGGTTTTGTTAGTTGTATTTTTGGTTACAATATATTACGAATAATTTGTTTACATCTATAGTATAATATAAAAGAGGTAAACAAATTATAGATAGAAACTCTATCACAAGCTAAAATGGTGTAAAGCAAATACATCAACTAAAATCAACATCAAAATATGTAAAAAACAATTAAGAAAATAAATTTGAAACATAAAGATAGTTCATAAAAAAATATCATATAATAAGAATATAATAAAACAAAACGCTGACATTATTTAAAAAGCCCGACCATTGACCAACAACCATGTTTTGAATATCAAAAATCGTCATCGTCGTTTTCGTCATCCGTATAGTCAGAAGGCGCGTCTTCATCGTCAATTAAGTCGGCTAAGTCATCTCAATCATCAGCCTCATCAGTAGAATCATCACTATTACTTTCAAGGTCTTCTAAAGTAATTCCATCTTCCTCGTCGGCACTTTCTTCAACGCTATCTCTAATGTGAAAGGAATTATCTTCAATAACATTTTCAAGCTCATCATCCGTGTCTTCGTCAATAAGAGAAAACGGACGTGTATTGGATGACGCCGTCCTTTGTTTCTTGTTCGATCGCCTAAAAGTGATAGGCGTATCATCATCAACATCCTATGTAAAATAGTAGAGTAACATGTCATTAGTAGTTAGTAGTATGTTGGATATATCATTGCATCTGTCAGTATAACACTTTAATAAATTAATACCTCATTAGCATTATTTTCAATGTCATCATTGAACTTTTTTTTTGTGATAATGCTTGTGGTATTCCGTCATCCGAAGATGGAATATCAACAACATTGATAGTTACAACATCATCATCTTCAATCAATCTTTCACGTTTGCGCGTGACAGGTACAAGATAAATCTATAATAAATTGTGCATTGTTTAGATAAAAAAAATATGATGAGAAATTAATTCCTACAAGATTGAATTTGTTTATTAGAGGATTGGAAATTAATTCCATTTTATGTCCGATATGCGGGTGTGCAAGTCGAATCAACGGAGCATCTCGTGTTTTCTTATTCTATGGCGTCTGATTTGGTTCAAAAGGTGATGAATTGGTGGGGTCTTGGATATCCGGAGTTAGCTTCCTATGATGATTGGTTATCTTGGTTTAAGCAACTTGATATTCATTCCAAAGCCAAGAAAATTTTGGAAGGAATATTTTATTTTATGTGGTGGCAACTTTGGAGATTTCGAAACAAGAATTTTTTCGGAAAGAATATTATCAAGAAGGCCATTTTATTTGATAACTTAGTTACTTTAAGTTTTCATTGGTGTAATGCTAGATGTAAAGCAAATATGAGCTCGATAAGATGGTTACAAAATCCTATGCTAATTATTGTGTAATTGGTTTTTTCTAGTTTCTTGCTAGTTTTTATAAAAGTTGTCTTTCAAAAAAAAACTTAGTAAAATCAAATGGACCGCCATAAAGCATATTTCCTCCATTATATGTACTTATGTAGCTCTACATCAAATAGTCATTACGCATTAGCTAGTGCCCAGTGGTATAAAGAAGGCCAAAATATAGTCTAGTACTCTGAATTTGATTGGAAGTTTTAATACCTTTAATTTTTAAAGATGTAGCATGGTACTTTAAATTTGGTTAAGTGAAATTTCAATTACCCTAAACCCGCTTAATAGTTAATCCCATTAGGAATTTAATAGATGTTATCCTCAAAATTAAAATACTCAGTATAACTTTAAAATAGGTGTAGAAACATGCCAGTTGATCTTGGTTTGTTAATTACATCAGGCTCGAGATCGGTATGTTTTTTTATGATAGGTACAAACGAAATAAAACAGAATTTGATCCTGGTTTATTAACTACATTAGGCTCGAGCTCGTCTATTAAGCTCATTTGTAAATGAATATGAATACGTACATATACGCTTATACGTATATGAAATATGTTTACATATTTAAATGCATTTATTTCTCAGGCTTGTTAAGGAACACAAGCGTAGTTTAGCTTTGAGTATGAAGCTCGGGCTTGAAATCATTTATTAAATTAAGTGAGCCCAAACAAGGTTGGAGCTCGGGCTCTAGCTGGAGCTCAGCTCCGTTCAAACTTGGATAATTTGGAGCTTTTATAAGCTTGGCTCGTTTTGAGCCGAACTCGAACTAAAAGTATAAGGTTTGAAACGAGCATGAGCACGAGACTTATGATCGTAAAAGATTCGGGCTCGAGATCGATCTTTGGCAAGCTTGGGCTCGACTGAGCTCGTTTATACCTTTCTTTGGTAGTTATACTATGAATATTTAAAATTTGAGGATAATATTTGTTATATTTCTAACTGGCCAACTAAGATGTTATATGGTAGTAGAAATTCCACTTATCCAAATTAAAGGTACCATCTTGCACTTTAAAAGTCCAGGGTATTATAAGTTCCACTTGACCAAGTTCAGGACACTAAACTATATTTTGGCCTATAAAAAAAGAAAATTAATTTGCACACATTAAAAATTAATGGAGACATTCTAATTTATGCATCAGATACGTGTATAGCATTGATCATCTGCTTTAATTATTTGTACATTAGAGTGTGCAAATAAAGTCGTAAAGTTTGCAAATCATCTTAGTTTCCAACTAAGCAATCTATAAATACGGTCGTTTGAGCTAATTTCAAACATCAGTATCACCTTTCTTTTTTTGAGGACATTGTGATTCATTTCCACGTACTAGCCGTGAGACACCAGATTGATGGGCTGTTCACAAAAATGAAATTGAACAAAACGACAGCAGTGTAGTCATAGTCCTCTAACTTAAAACTACTAGTTGGAAAAGATAAAGATGGTAGTGCTACAAAAGCTAAATAGATTGTAGCATACGCCTTTCTATCCGGATTGCTTCAAACTACATCATTTCGTACCATTTTCTTACTTTTGAAAAAAGTAACGTAAAAAAGATAGGATTTGTATACTAAACATGACAAAACGTCCATGTATTGATTTTATCATCCTTCTAACTTTCCAGCATACTTCTTTTTAGAGGCATTATCTATGATATACTTTTGTTGGAGCTTAAGTTCAAACCAAAGGTTTGTGTTAGTCTATCTGCCGATAAATTTGGACGGTGAAATTAGTTATTTGCTTCTTAGACATAGATAACGTACCACGCATTTTATCATCTTATCTATACTAGATAAAATGGAAAAACAGTAAAAGTAGAAAAGTGAAAAAATTGAATGTGTGAAAACGTAGAGGGGGGGGGGGGGGGGGGGGGGGGTGAATACGTTTCCGTTTCAAACTTAAAACTTTTGTATCAAATATAGTATAAACCATTGCATTTGCTAATCTCGACGCGAGGATGCATTTAACGCATTACGGCATGTAAGGTCAACTCCTTAATATCACATAAGATTCTGCAAGATTAATGGTTCATTATAAATCAAGTTTCACCATTATTAGTCCGGTTGCTTTTTCTTGATCAAGCGTGTCATAATATGTAAAGTGTTAAATTTAGTTTATGAATATATGAAAGACCAAGTATGCATCACAAACATAGACATCAACCACATAGAAAATAAACAATGTAATGCAAGAATAAACGTAAAGCGATAAGTAAAAGGATAGACAAACCAACACGAGGATTTATAGTGGTTCGGCTACAAGGACACCTTCCTTGCCCTACTCCACTCCCCGAGTCACCTACTCGAGAGTTCGTAATCACTACACCAATCTCCTTATGGCGGAGAAGTCTTCACAACGTCGCTTACACCTTTTTCCGGTACAAAGCTAAATACCGAGTTCTTTCACACCAAGGTGAACCACACCTATCACAACGTCGCCTACCCTTTATACGGTGCTAGGCTAACCACCGAGCTCTTTCACTCCAAGGAGAACCAATCCTATCACAACGTCGCCTACCCTTTATCCGGTACTAGGCTAAGTACCGAGTTCCATTATAATGGAGGAACTACTACCCAAGACTACACCTATACCCCAAAGGAGACCAACTCCTTATTACAACACCATCAAGGATATCAATATCCTTGGATCCAATACTACTCTATCTTCTACATCGAAACACACCATATCGAATGTACACCCTAGGCATCTTTCACTAATGCCATTGACACAGATCTTCGGCACTCTTCACTAATGCCTTTGACACATCTATGACACCCGTTATGTTTTGTGGCCCAACATAACAAACCTTGTGTTTTATGGCACAAACACATAAACCATCTAGTCTAGTCATAGATACAAGAATATGATACTAGACATTATCCAAGACAAAGTGTCTAATGGATATGAAATCCTAAACTAAACATCAAGAACCCAAAGCATGATGTAGTTAGTCTTCTATGAATGAAGATGACAATTTTCCCAAGCTTGTTGTAGAAGATCTTCATGAGCTTGTATATTGTGATGGGTGATCACTTCAGTAGGTAAGGAAGCAAGATCTCTAAGCTTGCTTTGGAGGATTACTTCGGGAGTATGCTCACAAAAAATGAGAGTTAGAAGCATTATGATCATATGAGATGAGGGTGGTTTACATGTTTTCTAATGATCTAAATATCCTAGAAATGGTGGAGAGAAACTATGTGTGAAGGTGTGAAGAAATGGTAAGAAGTGGCTTGCTATTTATAGGCAAAAAGACCAAAACCATGTTCTGCCCCAAGGATCCCTTCTGGAGGGATCCGGCCCTTGTAATTCCAGGGATTTGTGGGCACTTTAAGGGATCCGTAGGACGCTCCCTTTTGCCCATGGTTTTTGGGTCATGGGTTATGGGTTGGTCCATGGGTATTCCTTTAGATACAATGCATCTAATGATTACAATGTATCTAGTCTTATGGGTATGGGTCAATACCATAGGACATGGATATTATACATATATGACTTATGCATGATGTCATGCAATGGGTATGGGTCATGGAATTTGGGTTTTACCCAACTACATTCAATGTAATTGGTCAATGGGTTAAATACTTAAGTTTCTACCCATTTATATTACCCATTATAATACATAATAGCTATGTATATATTTACCCAATATGTAAACACTAGTTGTTATACATAAACTATTTAACTAAACATGTTTATTGGTTTGTTGGGGGTTTGATCATAATGCAACATAACAAACATGTACGAACCTGTGTTGTAGCATACAAGGACTTGAGTCGTCGAGAGGTGTTGAGAGTATGTTGAGACAAGATCTAACTACAAGTAACTTATATATTTTACGTTATGTATTAAAAGTTACATGTTTGTCATCAACAAAACAAATGAGAATGTATAGATTAAATATCGTAATATTTGCACTAACAGAATGGTCAAATGAGAGAGAAATATGTGAACCAACCTAAAAGCTCGCACAACGCAAAAAACAAAGATACATAAATCTGCTCCATCTCTCCGTAACCTAATTCACACACAAATCTGCCCTCCCTCTAAACCCGCTGCCACCACCACCACCATCTAATCTATCACCACCACCAAAACCATCATTTGAATCCATAGCCGCCACCATCTAATCTATCACCCATTCTTTCGCCGCCACACAACAACTCAAACCCAAACACAAAAACCCACGCCACATAACCACTACCAGTAGATTCTCTCGGCGCCACCGACAAGTGATTTCGCCGAGCCGACCACCACCACGAGTAGCCCAAGTTTTGAAGGGTTCTTTTATAAATATATATATTCAACAAATTTTGATAGTTATTAATAGATCTTTACTTTTTTTGGTAGGTCTCAGTTGCCGGAGTCATTCACCGCCGTTGACTTGGCGGGATTTTCCTCGACCGTCGCCGCTGTCTCTCTACCATCATTGGGAACTGTGACTCTCGCCGGAAAATATGGTTCCTTTTTAAAGTTTGTTATACAAAAATTTGTTTCGCTTTTTTCTTGGCTTTTCACATTAATATATAATTCAAAACAAAAATTTGAATTAGCAAATAACATGTATTTGTTGAATCAATCGAATATAATTTTTTTATACAATCGCAGGAAATTGAATGGGCATGAAAGATTATGAACTTTCATAAGCTGAAAAAGTGACCTTTATTGGCTTTGACAAATCTTGACAACCCTTTTAAAATATTGAAACTTTAGATCAGTAAAATAGATTTCAAGTTAAAATAGTAAAGGGTTATTTATTTTAGCTTATATAATGGGCTTATTTGGCTTATCAAGATTTGGAAATAGCCGATAACTTTAGTTTTTTAGCTTATGAGCTTAGGGCTTAAATAAGACTGAAGCTCAAGGATAAGCAGCTCATAAGCTAAAAAATGTGACCTTTATCGGCTTTTCTACATCTTAATAAGCCCATAAAATATGCTAAACCAAACATCCCTTTAGGTTTAACACTCAGAAAGCTCGTTTTTAGGGATGAATGTATGAGTTGTCACTGTGATTGAGGATAGTTTTAAATACCAAAAATGGCATTTTTAGCATCTTATAAGAATTTACTAATGTTGGTTTGCTGCAAGAATCGATAGATATGATCATATAGATGTAAATCAAACTGGTGTTTTACTACGATTAATAATCGAATAACGGAAGTGTATTACTTTAACTAGAATAATCTTAATAGGGAAAGTTACACCTCTGAGTTTCAATTCGATCTAGCTAGCAAGAAACTGAATTGGCTTGGAAATAATCTGAACGGTTGCTGCTTATATGTGGCGGCGTAGCTGTAACACCCCCAAAAATGGTTTGCAGCAGAAGAAAAGGTTTTTTGGGATGCTACTCAATTGGATCATAACACAAAATAAAAAATATAGATTTTTCTTAAAAAAATTCATTTATTGCGGTAAAACGAAGTTTATAAAAGTTGAATTGTTGCAGAAAAATGGCCCATTAATAAAATGTGGTCCCCATACGCAGGAAATTAAAATGGACATGAAAGATTATGAACTTTTATAAGCTGAAAAAGTGACCTTTATTGGCTTTGACAAATCTTGACAACCCTTTTAAAATATTGAAACTTTAGATCAGTAAAATAGATTTCAAGTTAGAATAGTAAAGGGTTGTTTATTTTAGCTTATATAATGGGCTTATTTGGCTTATCAAGATTTGGAAGTAGCCGATAGCTTCAAATTTTTAGCTTATGAGCTTAGGGCTTAAATAAGCCTGAAGCTCAAGGATAAGCAGCTCATAAGCCAAAAAATGTGACCTTTA
The DNA here is from genome assembly GCA_019973895.1 of Chrysanthemum seticuspe. NCBI lineage: Eukaryota > Viridiplantae > Streptophyta > Magnoliopsida > Asterales > Asteraceae > Chrysanthemum > Chrysanthemum seticuspe. Next base: position 162,405,082 of record BPTQ01000008.1, on the reverse strand, counting down.
TCGGCTTTTCTACATCTTAATAAGCCCATAAAATATGCTAAACCAAACATCCCTTTAGGTTTAACACTCAGAAAGCTCGTTTTCGGGATGAATGTATGAGTTGTCACTGTGATTGAGGATAGTTTTAAATACCAAAAATGGCATTTTTAGCATCTTATAAGAATTTACTAATGTTGGTTTGCTGCAAGAATCGATAGATATGATCATATAGATGTAAACCAAACTGGTGTTTTAATGCGATTAATAATCGAATAACGGAAGTGTATTACTTGAACTAGAATAATCTTAGTAGGGAAAGTTACACCTATGAGTTTCAAATCCGGATGAGGGTTTTTAAGGAGGAGTAAACAGGTTAAATTCCTGCACTTTCGATCTAGCCAGCAAGAAACTGAATTGGCTTGGAAAAAATCTGAACGGTTGCTGCTTATATGTGGCGGCGTGGCGCTATATGTGAATGAACATAATGAACATAGTTCTTGTCTTGCAGCCTTTTCGCGAGGTCGACTATACCCTTTTTAATTCACAAGGTTCCTCGACCTAAAGGAAGTAGTTTTTCATTGCTAGCTTCAGTTTTTTGCTGTCACTTGTGGTAATGCTATTTAAAACATTAAGTTTATGTATCTTACTGTTCTTTATTGTTAATTATCATTGCGTGTTAAACTTGTTTTACCTTCACGCAGATTTCACCTCATGTTGTGAGGTTTCAAAGGGTGCTGAAGTTCGGGCTAGAACGGGGCAACTTGGTGACTGAAATGGGTGTGGAATTGGGGACTGAAGCAGGGGCTGCAAAGGGTGCGTGTTGGGGCTGAAATGAGTGTGTTTGAGGTGACGAAATGGGTCTGGAACAGGTGTCTGCTACTTATGAGGTACATGATTAGTATCTTTATGATCAAGTGCTATGTTCTTTAAATGACGATCACAATACATCCCATCAGATGATACTTTTTGAACTATTGATTGGTTTTGATTTCTACAAAAATTCAGTTACAGGTAATAAAATTCGATAAAATAGAAGGTAGTTGGCAAAGGAAAACATTTTGATACGATGATCGACGACAAACATAAGTACCATTTTTTCGTAAAAAGTCATTTGTATATCTCGATGCCATCCAACCACCAAATAATTTGCAGCTAATAATGCATAATTTTGTTAAAAGTAAGTTACTCTAGGTTATAAAAAGAAGTGTTTGGTAGCTTTCTTTATTGGCTTTTTTTTCCCTTTTAGCTGTTTCGTTAGTTTTTGGTTTTAAAATAATGGATTTTGAATATTTTATGCAGGAAGTGGAAGCTTTGTTAATCAGTCTTCACTATTGACCTTTCATATGTCGACTTCTTGAACCGGGTTCACAAATCTGAGTTGAAACTTCAGTCTAAGGGATTATGGGATGTACCACACCATGGCTTAACTTATTTGTACCCAAATCAAGAAGTTATGACTTTGACAAAGGAGTATTCAAGGGTATTTTGGGTACGATATAACAACAAGAAGGCACATAGGTGAACTTAAGAAGATTGAGGTAACATTTGTTCGTTTTTACCTCTACTTATTGATCTCATGTTATGACAACCAAGCATCACATCATTTCTACTTTGGGCTACTAATTTGCTTTAGCTATGCACGTCACTGAAGTACCATTTCATTCAATACAATGAGATAATGTATTTGATGGTTTTGAAGCTAGACAGAAGATGTTTCAGCCTCCAAATTCATGTATATTGTCTTTGTAAACTTCATATTTTGTGATTAGATGTGTGATCTATTAATTTATGTTGCGAAATAATTGTTTAGTGTTTCATTATTTGGAATGCATTTGAATGTCATGTTTAAATTCCACAAACTTCAAAGTATGTGTTCAAATTTTAGTCGTCTCACAAAACAATGTTACAACCGTTTGTAATTGCATTTTGATCTTTTCACGTTCTATTTTGAACGTTTTACGAAACACTTACCACAATATCGCATATAGTTAATTGTCTGCCGCCAGAAACCGATGCCGCTAGGCACGGGTACTCGCCTATTATGTTATACGGCCATAACTTTTATGGATATCTCATTTAGGTATGCTAGGCATATAGTTGTAAACTCAAATGATAATATCTCACATAGACATGTCAAGTAAAAAACTGAAAAATAATAATACACTTGCATAAACTTTCTGACCTTGCTTTGAAAATCAGACCGAGCAGGCGGTTTAATCAGTTAAACTAGGAGTTGGACCAGCCTGTTGAACAAGAAAAATCGAGAAAAAAAAACGAGTTTAACCAAAAAACAAAAAACCAAAAAATTAGCGGTTTGGTGTTTGGTTTGATTTTTAAAACCATGTTTTTTTCCGATAGAAGAAAGATAACCTATTTATAGACGAATGATTATATACTATAATAGACAAGTCTTGTTGTCCTATGATAACCATAAGTATGTTAACAAGAGTAAATTCATGTTTGCCTCAAATATAAAAAGTTGGTCTCATACATACTTAAATATGTGTATATATATATATATATATATATATATATATATATATATATAATCTAGATCAAATAAGATCATACTTAAAGTTGTTAAAATGAGATCGAACTAAAATTTGACAAGAGATACTCTCCTTACAATAAAAATAATTTTTTTATTTACTACAACTAAAATTGTTAAAGTTTCAATAGATTTCTTTTTAAAATTTACGAAACCTAGGTGATACACTTTGATTAAAAGTTTAATGTGTATCAGGTTTTGTATGTGTATCAGGTTTTGGAATATTTATTAGTGTATTGTGTATCAGGTGTATCACTAATTCAAACTCATGTATCATTTGGTTATTAGTTGCTAAAATGTTGATTTGTATTAAAAATTTTTTTTGTGTATGATTGCTAAAATTGTTATTTATAAATGTTTTAGTGGTTTTTTAGATTTGATCTTATTTTTACAACTTTAAGCTTGATCTTACATTAACCATCCCCTATATATATATATATATATATATATATATATATATATATATATATATATATATATATATATATATATGCTTTTCCCAAAATATATCTAACTGGCTTGGGCGATTGAGCGACTATACTAGAAATTTGACACGTATATTAGATGATTAAAGTGCATTATGTGTAAGACTTGTGTAAGCTAGTGTAACATTTAATTTCTTGTGCGACTCAAGGCTCAAAAGTTGTGCTGACTCTTTTCGATTTGTGTGATTGACGACCTATTTTTTTTATTAAATAGCTTTTCATAATTTTCTTTTTAACATTTTATTTATTTAATATTGTGAGGTGCACATGCCACCCACAATCACCCGACACCAGACGACCTACAACTCACCCGACACCGGACGACCCACCATCTTTGAAGGGGTTGCACAATTTTGAGCCGCCAGTCGCCCAAGAAATTAAATGCTACACTAGCTTTCATAAGTGTTATACAAGATGTACGTTAATCATCTAATAGAGGATACGTGTCAAATTTTTAATGGACTCAGTCGCTCAAGTATTTTTTATTTTTTATTTTTTTTTTAACAAATAGTCGCTCAAGTTGCCCAAATCAATTTTGAAGAAAGCATTTTTTTTAAAAGATATGTATGGGACCGACTTATCTTTAATTAGCTCTTTTTTAACTATACTTTCACAATGGTTGATAAAATAATGCAGTGTTTACCGAGTTTTGAAGCGTTTTTCAACTAGTGTCACTCATATATAATGATTTTATTAATAATTGAGTGTAAGTATGACATGAATGACATCTAGCCTCCAATAGTTTATTAATATACTCTATAATACTAGTAAACGTTTTGTTAAAATACAACAATGTGATTCTTTTGAACGTTTTGTTAAAATACCGACCCGACCCGACCCATTTGTCACCTCTACCCACAACCAACGTCATAGCTGACGATTTTTGTTTCTATACGAAACGATTAAGTTAACATAAAGTAAGGAGCATGCAATTAATTCTCATGGTTTACTTTAATCTCATTGTTTTATGAACATTAGTTATTGAGAACAGATATGCTAGATCTTGTCCGTTTTCCATTTGGAATATAGTTCATTTGATAGATAAGATCTGTAAAAGAATTAATAAGAACTTGCGAGTTTGATTTTTTCTGATAGCAAATTCACATACACACAATTTATACGTTGTCACAAATAATTCACGTAACACACAAATGTTCTAGAAAAGTTTTTAACACATAATCACTTAATTGAAGACAACGAGCGGGGTAGCCCGCGCGTTGCTGCGGGAGTGCTTTGTTAATGGCGTTGGATTCTTTTCTATGTTCATCGGTTATTACTGTTATATGCAAAGGCGTTGGTTATTTTGAAGGTTCCATTCGAGATTAATCCATATTTGTTTTTGGGAATGATTTGAGTAATTTTTCTGAGTCCATTGGCATATAAGAGGAGATAAAATTAAAAAATTTATAAGTTGTAACAAACAGTTATAAAACAAAATCTATGTTGGGATCCAAAAAGGAAAATAAAAATGGCATTGCAGTTGCGACTTTGAAGTTGTAACCTAGACTAAGCCCTATATAATGACTAATGAGGTTACAGCTTCTTTATGTCCCGACGACAATAAAGAAAAATGTCAAAGACATACGAAAAAAATTGATAAACAAAACCGATGTTCTAATCATCTTTAACGTGAATGTTAATCAACCTTGTATCATCACTTCCTATATCGCACACTTCCTGCATCTCAAAAGAATATTGTCAGCGTCATAGCGTACAAAAACATAGTTTAACATTCAAAATTGAAATATAATCAACACATACTTGTTATATCTAAGGGAAAATGCAATTTCATAGAAAAAGTTTTGAGGCTTCACTCAACCCACCCGGTGGATGCAGATATTAAAGACACTCAATAAGTTACTGACTTGCTCAACTAACCCATTAAACATACTGGCTAATCTACTCACTCAAGTTACTCATGAACACGCACGCTGAAGAAACACATACATTCGGAAAATACAAATGGTGGATAAAAGTGTGATACTCTTAGGCTCATAATTGCAAGTGCGGAACCATATAGACATGTGCCTGATCCGTCATGGCTGCAAACACGAAGCCGTGGTGCCCCGCCAAGATACGGATAAGTTTCAACGACCATGGTTCAGAAGCTTATTATAGCTGAAAAATCATATACGCACAAAAGCAATATCATCATCATCGCCATTTGTCTGTTGTGATCTTGTCGTTGGGTAAAAAAAGAAAGTGCCACAAATGGTACAGTAAAAAATAGACTCGTTGCAGATCTTCACTTCCGTTACTCCACTAACGGTCTTCTGCAACATTAATTATCTTCTCTCCCACAAATTCCAGAACATTGTCACAAATTCCACACCTACAAATTATACCATATACTAAAAGTGGAAAGAAAGTTAGTCCCGTTTGTTCACGTACCTATAGAATGTCAGTAAACTCGTCCCTGAACAGGCCACATGAACAGACATGCTGATCCCATATCATCTTCATGAACCTGGTGCAACTAAAGGTTTGAAGTGTGGTACTCTTAGGCTCAGAACTGTGAGTGCCGAACCGTAGAGACGGGTATCTGATCCGTCATAGCTGCAAACACGAAGTCGTGCTGCCTCGCCAAGATACGGACCAGTTTGACCCATCACGGTTCAACAACTTATTTGAGCAATATAATCATCATCGCCGTATGCCTGACGTGGCTGCAACGCAACCAAGTTTGCCATACCATTTGCAACCTCAGTAAAGGTAGCCCGCAATTGCAGATGTATCCAACCCGCCCATCCCAATATTAAAAAAAGCAATACCATCAATTTTCCAAACCAACAGTGAGAAATAGTTTGAGTTGTAAGTGTCGAACAAAGTGTCAATTCTCTCCTGTCCCAAAAATTCCAGAACATTGTGACAAAGTCCACACCTACAAATATGAACCATAATCTGATCACACCAATTAAAGCTACAGTACGTCGCTGAACTCAACCATCAGCAGGCAACACGAACACACATACTTATCACATGTTTCACTGCATGAACCTTGTCCAACAAAAGGTTCGAAGTATGGCACTCTTAGGCTCAGAATTGCGGCACCGGAAACATATAGAAGGGTATCTGATCCGTCATGGCTGCAAACACGAAGCCGTGCTGCCCCGCCAAGATACGTACCAGTTTGACCCATCATGGTTCATCAGCTTATTCAAGCAATATAATCATCATCGTCGTATGTCTGCCGTGGCTGCAACGCACCGAAGTTTTGCAACGCACCGAAGTTTCCCATACCATCTAGAAACTCGCTAAAGGTTCCCTGCAATTGCAGATGTATCCAACCCGTGCATCCTAATTTTTTTAAAAAAAACAACATTATCAATTTTCCAAACAGATAGTGACATAGAGTTTGAGTTGCAAGTGCAGAACCGTAGAGATGTGTGTCTGATCCGCTATGGCTGCAAACACAAAGACGTGCTGCCACTCCAAGACGGATCAGGTTCACTCACAACGGTTCGGAAGGTTATTATAGCTGAAAAATGGTATACGCACAAAAGCAATAGAAACGATATACAACTCCATAACCACCCTCAGCAACAACATTATCCTTCGGAAACCTATTTGTTGCAGTCTCAAGATCCCTCAAAGTAAACCAATGGGCCCAACCAAGATGAGAAATGTTGTTCCCCGTTCACTATCGTTTAAAACAGTTTAAGTTAATAAAACAAGTTGAAAGTGAACTATGACTGAAATTAACATAAAGAAAACACACTAAGTAATTTTCAACGTTATATTCTTATTAGAAATAAATCAACAAAGAATACATTACCCAAGTACTTGCGGAATAGTACTTGGGATTGAAATGACAAAGTTGGGTGATTCCTCTCTAAGCTCAGGCTATGTCTGAGCACAACTCTTAGAGCTCACTGAGCTATCTCAGGAACTAAGTTGTATTTGGAGGAGTGAAAAGATGGCTTGCGTGTATGTGTGTTTTTACAATTCACAAGCTTAACCTTTTCACTCCATCTCTTATGCTATTTATACATGTATGATATTTGACTCTTTCCTAAGTGACAAACTGACATCATACAGAAGACAAAATACTGATGTATTTTGTCTCTGTTTACAAAGATTATTCTAGGTAAGAGACAAGACTACTTTCCTAAGTTCAGTGATGACACTGAGCCTGATCTTTTGCCATTCAGGGAAAGTTGACTTTGGTTGATAAGGACTTCGTCTTATCTGATTCAACCTTTCCCGCCTTGTCCCGCTCTTTCTTCAGTCTTTACATCCTTCAGTCTTCTACTTCAGTTTGTCTTCAGTGTAAGAAGTTGGAGAGTAATCTTATGGATTCAGTGAGTTATTGTCATCACTCACTGAATCCATCATCTTCTTCTTGACTCAGTCTTCACCCATTAAGTTCCGCCTTACTGAGTGGAGAGACTTCTTCTTTGCCTCTTACTGAGTATCCTGAAGACGACTCACTGAGAGACTATGCACTCAGTGACCTGTTTGTGTTAACGGAATAAATACTTGGGCTATTTTCTATTCAAATCCTAGATTAAGGGGTTTGGGTATTTACTGAACCCAACAGTCTCCCCCTATTTGGATATACAAATAGCCTAAGTGGTTGATCAGTGTAAGTGAGCAAGAGGCTTCTTCTTACACTGAATGTACTAATGAATACAATAGGGAACACTGAGTAAATGAATAAAACATACATCGTTTATTGATCAGATTACATAGTTCCTATCACTAGTACAAAAGATAAAACAAAATGATGTCAATCCAGATGGATTCCCAGTGCTTCAAGCTTCACTTTCTTGGTGAGGAGTGTTTCCCTGTCAGGATGGTCTCTGATCTTAGCATTCAGGTCTTGACAGAACCTGATGTTTGCTGGGGATTGGATCTGAGAGGCCACAGGAATATAGCTGATCATTGCAGCCACTCCAGCCTGATCAATGTCACTCCATCTTTGAAATGCAGGGTTCCCATAGACATCAATGTGGAATAGCCCTCTTTCAGGCTCTTCAATCACTAGACAGTTCACAAACTTTACACCCTCAGGCAGTTCTCTGTTGCATTCAAGGCCAGGCACTTTGATCTCAGGTTGGAAATCAACTCTTTTCCTTTTGCCAGTGGAAGTTTGTGGTTGAGATCCTTGAGGTGAAGTCAAGGCAGGCTGAATTCTCAGTTGGGCTGGTGCTTCCCTCAGCCTTTCATATCTTTTGCTAAGCATCTTCATCAGCTCCTTGACCATCTTATTATGCTTCTTTCCAATGATCGGACCAAGTTCATCAAGTTCAGTGATACCAAAGTCACTGAATTTTAATGGATCATGAACCTCAAAGTGTCTTTTGTCATCCCCTCTGTAAACATTCATAGCCAATGGTTTGGTGTTGGGAATGATTTTGACATCAGTGATTTTTTCAGGAAGCCTTCGGCTGGTCATTGTCCAGTTGTATTCTTTAATTCTTCTTTGCCTGAGAGCTTCAGTTTTCTTTCTCTTTTCTTCATACTGAGCTCTCATTGCAGCCATTTGAGCAGCCTGAGCTTCCATGAACTTCTGTCCTGCCTGACCCTTTTTGAGCTTGCTTGCATCTATTCCCACATTTTCAGCTTCTTCGGCAATCACTTTGGTCAATGCCTCCTTAGTCTTCTTTTCATCCTCAGCTTGTTTCAATTTCCTCTCTTCTTTAGCAAGGTGTTTGGTTAGCTGTTAAGGAGTGACGAGGTATTCAGTGTCACCAATTTTGTAGGGAATCTTCTCAGGCTCAGTAGTAGTCAGTATGCCTTTGCCCTTGTCTTGTCCTGAGGAAGATGATGCAATAATGGGAGGTGGTGTTGTCATGATTGGTGTTAAGACTGTCAGTGTTGTTGTTATTGCTTGAGGTGGAAGTGATGAGATTGGTACTGCAGAGACTGGTGCTGATGATGATGATGTTTGAGCTGCTGAGACTGGTGGTGTTTGCTCCCCCTCAGTGTGAAGAGAAGTTTCTTCAGCAGTATTCTCCCCCTCAACTGTTGTCGTAGCGTCAGTGAGGGCAAGAGTTGGAGTAGGTGCTGAGGGGGACTGACCAGCTTGACCTTTGAAGGCCTGATAGATTTCAGTCATCATGGTCTTTATTTCGGAAGTATCTGCTTGAAGACCAGTGACCTTTGCATCCAAGTTCGCATGAGATAACTCCAAGGCAGTCATTCGTGGACCAAGATTCCAAGCCATAGAAGACGAGGCCTGAGTCAAGGTAGCTACCTGAGTGTTCAGTGAGTCCATGGTGAGCTGAAGAGTCTGAACTGAGGTTTGAAGACCCTGAACATTTGCAGACTTGAGCATCTCTATAAGGTTAGTAAGCCTGGATGAATTTTTTGCATATGCCTCAGTGGCCTCCAGCACTTTGGCATTGAGCGCTGGGTCTTCTTTGACAGCGTCCCTGATTTCATCAATCGTAACCCCAACTGTCTGAAGATGCTTGAGGAACTTAACCATGTGTTCATCTAGGTTGACAAGATGGTGGTACATAAGATCTCTGTGCTCATGAACATTTTCGTTGAAGGTGAGCACATCAGATCTAAGGTCAGCGTAACTGGCAGCATCTTCAGTGTGTTGATCCCAAAACTGTTCAGTAACCCCAGAAAACAGCCTCCTTGAAGCCCTACTGATCCACTTAACCAGTTGTCTTTCAGTGAGCGGAAGAACATTGTCAAACTTTTTGAATTCGTCAGAGCTGGAGGATGAGGCTGAGTCATTGTCTTCACGTTGAAAAGGTGACTCAGTCTGTGTCTGTGGATCAGGCTGAGGCTCTTGTTCAGTTTGAACCTCAGCATCCACTTCTTCTCCTGCTGATAAGATTTCTTCATCACTTTCAGCAAGGTCATCATCAGATTGTAGCAATTCAGTAACCTCAGCAACAGTTAACAAGGGAGTGGGAATGGGTTCCATATCAGCGGGTGGTATTGATCCCTCTGAGTCTTTGTCCCCCGTGGACCCCTCGGACACTGGTGGGAGTTTCCCAGCGTCTTCTCGGGAGTCAGGATTGGTTTTGGGTTCCGTATCGGCGGGTTGTTCCATTCCCTCCGAGTCTTTGTCCCCCAGTGACTCCTGAGACACTTGTGGGTATTTCCCAGTGCCTTTAGCAGAGTCAGTGAATGTTGTATCCCTATCAGTGGATTGTTTGTTTCCCCCTGAGTCTTTGGGATCGATCAGTGTGCCCTCAGACAAAGGCTTGGATTTGCTAATGTCATCACTGGGCGTAGTGGAAGGCACTCCCCTACCAGCGGGTTGTTTGTTTCCCTCTGGATCTTGGGGAGTAGTAGGTGTGACCAAGGGCACTGACTGTGATGTATCAGTGTCCTTCGTTGTCACGGGGGTGGTTGTTGCCTGGTCAGTGGGTGTCTTTTTGGTCTCAGGCCTTTTGTGCCTCTTAGGCGGTGCTCTTGAAGCCTCAGGGCCCTGAGACTTTGGTTTAGTCTTAGTCTCAGTCTGAGACTTCCCCTTTCTCCTTTTAAGAGCAGGGTTTGGAGACACTGATCCCTCCTGGTTGTTTACAGCAACCATATGGGCCGTCAATTCAATAGGTGTGACAAGGGATGGGTCCTTTTGAAAGTTTGAAGGACTCAGGATGCCAGTTAAATTTCCAAATTTTTCATCCTGAGTATAATTGGCACCCAGTAACGATTGTAGAGCACAAGAGACAAACCTAGGATACGAGATATACTTCGTCCTAGTTTTGCTCTGTAGCTTCGTTACAAGATCACTGTAAATGATCTCCCCTATGTCGACAGTGACCCCATTCATCAGGCAGTATGCCATCATCAACTGAATAGAGTTAACATGTTCAGTGGATGAGTGGTTCCCGCCGAGGACCTGAATCACAAAAGTAAAAAGGATCCTCCAAGCCACGGGGAATGAACTTTTAGTGACTGGGGTCTTGTCCAAAAATGTGGGGTCTAAAACGATTTGTTTTAACCCATCCTTCACTGTGGAAGGTTCAGGATGGGCGACATAAACACCTTTGTTGTAATCTAACCCTGTAGAAGTGCAAAAAGTTTTGTAATCCAGGGTGTATTGTTGCCCCCCATTAAGACTGAACCTGATGAGATACTCCCTGAGTGGTCTAAGGTTATTCTCATCAGTTGAAGGTGTCGGGTCAAAGGCTTTAGCAGTTGCCCAAAACTCCCTGAGGTAGTTTGGGTACACCACTGAGGGACATTTTACAAAGGCCGTTTTGAGTGGGCAGTTGAATAAAAATTTTACAATGTCTTTATAGGTTGGGACATTTTCAGGGTATTCAAAATTACCTATGACATTGTTTGTTTTGAATTCAACATTTGTGAGATCCCCTACCCACTGAGAAGTAAACTGGAGAGATTGTGTTCTAGCCATATCTTTTAAAGAGGTTTTAGGGTTTTTTAAAAAAAAGCGTTTGGCAAGAACAATCAAAATGTTTAGATCTCTCTAGTTTGTGATGAAAAACTTTTGTAAATGTTTACAAGGAAGGTCTTTCAAAAGAGGTTTTGAAGGTTTTGAGAACACACAAATATTTCTGGATTTGAGAAAAGATTTTGACAGAGTTTAGTTGCAGAAATTGATTTGTGTGTGTTGTTTGTGTTGAAGAAGAGGGTATTTATAGAGTGATAAGAGGGGTGTTTTGTGCACAAATGAAAATATTAAGAGTCGGTTTTTGAAAGACTCTTGAATTTCCACATTTAATGCTACCACTCCATTACCCGCAGTAAAAATCCCGTTTTTCAAGGGAACAGTTGCAGCGCACAGTAAAAGTGCACTTTTGCAGAGATAAAATATCAATTTGATATTTTTGTGAGAGGCATTAAATGCCAAGTGGGATGACAGTAAGACAAAGAGACATATATTCCTTTATTAAATTGGCATAGTTACCAACCTAGGACATTAAAGTAACTGATACTTGGTACCATTATGTGCCAATGTATTGTCATAGTCACTGAGTTGACTTTTCATCCATAATACATTGGCACAGCATCCTGCTGCAGCTACATATTCAGCTTCAGCTGAGGACATAGCCACTGATTGTTGCTTCTTTGCACTCCAACACACCAGTTTTCCTCCAAGAAATTGACAGGACCCTGAGGTACTTTTTATGTCCATGTTGCAGCCAGCATAATCAGAATCAGAGTAACCCTTGAGATCAAACCCTGAGCATATTGGATAATATAGTCCAAGGTTTGGGGTTCCTTTCAGGTATCTGAGTATTCTTTTGGCTGCAGTGAGGTGGGATTCTTTGGGATTGGACTGATATCTTGCTATTAGACAGACTGAAAATTGTATGTCTGGTCTAGTAGCGGTTAGATACATCAGTGAGCCAACAATCCCTCTGAAATGAGTTTGATTGACTGATTTGCCAGTGAGATCAGGTCCAAGGTTGTTAGGTGGAACCATTGGTGTCTTCACTGAGGCATAGTCAAATATCTCATATTTCTTCAAGAGATTTCTGGTGTATTTCTCTTGACTGATGGATATACCTTTATCAGTTTGCCTGATTTGTAGTCCAAGAAAGTAAGTAAGTTCCCCCATCATGCTCATTTCAAACGTCTTTGTCATTAGTTTTTCAAACTGTTTGCAAAGTTTGTAGTTTGTTGAGCCAAAGATGATATCATCAACATACACTTGGACTAGTATCACATCCTGTTGGGTTCTATAGACAAACAGTGTGTTGTCTATCTTTCCTCTGACAAACTTGTTTTGTATCAGGAAGGCTGAGAGAGTTTCATACCATGCCCTGGGAGCTTGTTTAAGTCCATAAAGGGCTTTGTCAAGCTTGCAGACATAGTCAGGGAATTCACTACTCTCAAAACCTGGAGGTTGCTGAACATACACATCTTCCTTGAGATCACCATTTAAGAATGCACTTTTAACATCCATTTGGTAGACCCTGAAGTTCATGTATGTTGCATAAGCAAGGAAGATCCTGATGGCTTCCATTCTTGCAACAGGAGCAAATGTCTCATCATAGTCAATGCCTTCTTGTTGACTGTAACCTTTGGCTACAAGTCCGGCTTTGTTTTTAATGACAGTGCCATTTTCATCAGTTTTATTTCTGAAAACCCACTTCATTCCTATGACTACTACATCCTGAGGACATTTGATCAAGGTCATGACCTTGTTTTTGTCAAACTGTTGCAGTTCTTCTTGCATAGCCTGAACCCAGCTTGGGTGTTTAAGAGCTTCAGTGACACTTTTGGGTTCAATGTCTGATAGGTAATCAACATATAGACATTCATTGGCTGAAGCTGCAGTTAGACTAGCAGCCATGCTTCTAGTGAGCATGCCCTCAGTGGGTTCACCAATGATGTTTACAAGCTCAATGTCCTGAGATCTTGTCCACTTACTTTGTGGTCTGGGATCTGAGCTTGAAGATGTCACTGGGAGTTCAGATGTGAGTTCAGGTGCAAGAGCCACAGAATCATTTAGAACATCTGTAGAGATGTCATGATCAGGTTGAGGATCATGAGTTACAGGTTCCTGATCGTTTGGATCATTGTTACATATCCCAGCAGGGACAGACTGATTTTCAATGAACTCATTGATGGTTGGTTGGGGTAGGTTGTGGGGTAAGACATAATATGAGATGTCAGCATCAGCTTGATACGAGGAATTGAGTTCAGTGTTGTACTCATCAGGAGGATATCTTGATGAGTTATCAATTCCTATTTCCTCCACTGAGGTATTGGTGAACCTGATGCTTTCAGTACTTTCATCAAAGGTGACATGAAAGGTTTCCTCAACTTGTTGTCTCCTTGTGTTAAAAACCCTGAAGGCTTTGGAGATCAGTGAGTAGCCTAAAAAGTATCCATCATCAGCTTTTGCATCAAACTTGCCTAGATGATCCTTGTGGTTGTGAATGAACACAGGACATCCAAACACATGAAAATAGCTGATGTCGGGAAGTCTACCTTTGAAGATCTCATATGGGGTTTTATTATGTCTTTTGACAATGATTGACCTGTTTTGAGTATAACAGGCAGTTTTGACTGCTTCAGTCCAGAAATGTTTTGAGAGGGCTGAGCCATTTAAGATAGTTCTAGCAGCCTCAATGAGAGTTATGTTTTTCCTTTCAGCAACCCCATTTTGTTCAGGGGTATAAGGAGATGAGAAATTTTGAGAAATTCCTTTTTCATCACAGAAACTCTCAAGTTCTTGATTTCTGAACTCAGTGCCATTGTCAGTTCGGATTTTTTTAACAGTAATGTCATTCTAGTTTTCAATCTTCCTGATGAATGACATTATTGTATCAGCTGCCTGACTCTTTTTGGAAAGAAAGTATACCCAAGTGTATCTTGAGAATTCATCAACAATGACAAGTGTATACTTCTCATGCTGGATTGATCTGGGACTGACAGGTCCAAAGAGATCCATGTGCAGGAGGTGAAGGCAGCTTTTGATGGAGAAATTTTGTTTGGTTTTGAATGATGCTTTGTGGTGTTTACCCTTTTCACAGGCAGAGCATGGTTTGTCTTTTGCAAAGACCAGTGATGGTAAGCCAAGGACCTTGTTTTGTTTTGCCAAGTTGTTGAGGTTTTTGAAGTTTAAGTGTGAAAGTCTCTTATGCCACAGCCAATTGATAGTTTCAGTGGCTTTAGCAAAGAGACACGTTCCATCTTGGGAGAGAGTTGACATGTCAAGCACATAAACATCATCTCTCCTAGGAGCTATCAACACAACTTCCTTGTTGGCATTAAAAATGGTACCTTGTTTATCATTGAATTGTACAATGAATTTTGCATCACATAGTTGACTGACACTGATGAGATTGTATTTGAGACCGTTGACATAGGCTATTCTAGAGAAAACTATTCCATTGCAGTTTACTAAACCATAACCTTCAGTGGGACATGATGAGTTATCACCAAATACTACCTTGGGCCCTGGTTCCTTTACATACTTGTGCAGATATTCCTTCACACCAGTCATGCTTCTTGAGCATCCACTGTCTAGATGCCAAATAGGCTCCCTGGCATGTCTCTGCACAAGTAGTAAACTGAATTAGTTTCTCTTCGTGACCCACTTACTAGTGGGCTTGGATCTTAAGGTCTCTTTGAAATTTGCAATCGACTCATGTTCAGTGGTTGTGTGCATGGTGCTACCACATGTTTTGCATTTAGAGGCTGAGGATGACTCAGTGACTCTGGGTTGTTTGGAATTTCTCCTTGCATGAATGATACTGTCATGTTTGGATGTCTAATGAGCTGGATTACCGCATATATCACAGCATGTATTCATGAGACAATCATCCTGATGATGATCATTGAACCCACAGTGAGGGCAGAGAGGAAAAGGTTTTGCTCTATTCTTTGGAGCAGTTTTGGAGGATGAAGCATACTGATGACCAACTTTGGTATAGTTTGCTTGACTGACATACTGTAGATGATCTGCAGTCCTGTGATCATCCTTTTTGCAGATCATGCAAAAAAGGATTCTATAGCAGTTGTCAGTGGTATGGCTGGTGTAATGACACAGATCACACTTTTGTTTGTTTTTGGAGGTAGACTTTGACTTTGAGGAACTGGAGGAAGCTGACTTTGTCTCCTTGATTGGTTCAGGGACCTTTTCAATGGATTCCATTTTTTCAGTAAGCTTCCTCACAAGTTCAGTCAGTTGCTGGATTTGGTCAGCTTCAGTGGGGACAGAGGATGATGAAGTCTCAGCAGGAGTAGACTCTTGTTGGATTAGTTTTGCTTGTTTTTGTAGGATGGTTCTACCAAGTCCAGACCTTTCTTTTGGTGAATGAGGATTGAATTGTAGTGGAGTAAGCTCATAGCTTGGAGCAGCACCCTGAAGAGATTTCAGTGGTGGAAGCGGTGCTTGAGATTCTGCTTCAGACTCAGAGATGTGTTCAGTACAACTGGGCACATCAGGGAGTCCAAGCATGCTCTTTAGAGCTTGACTTTCAGGCTCTAGAATCCTTCCAGAATCGAAGTTTGGAAGCTTACTCTCAGGATTAACACGTTCAATCCAATCACTGGTATTGGAATCAGCCAACATACTTGTAATCATGCCACCAGACACAAATGGCTTAGGAGACAGGTCTTTGTTGAGAGAGTCAGGGAGATGATCTTCACCTATGACTCTCTTCTTGCTACTGGGGGCTCCCACAGCATCAAAGACCCTGGGATTCTTAGCAGTCCAACTATTAAGAATATCATTTGCCTTTTTAAGTTCATCTTGAAGATTCTGATTTCTTTTAACTAGTTCAGTGTTTTGAATTTGCAAAGTGACAGCCTCAAGCTTAGCTTGTTTTAAAATAAGCAATTCATCCCTACACTTATTCAATTCAAAACTTAACTTGTTGTACTTAGAAAAAAGATTCAGTCTTTGCTCTTCTACAAACTTAAGGTCAACATTTAGATAATTCATATAAGACTGCCAATCAGAGTCATCATCCATGGAAAGTAAAGTGTTTACCTTCTTCATTGTGATGTTGACCCATTCCCCGTTCCTAGCATGATTCTTCCCAACAGCTAGCTTGTCTTCTTCTGAGAGAGCCATTAGAGCACTGACGTGTACCATTTCATCATCCGATGAGATTGGCTCTTCATCCCAGTCAAAGGTTTCAGCAACAAGGCCTTTGTTCTTACCCTGCACAGATTGAACACTTTTTGTTGTTTCTGAGGGACTGGCCTCAAGCAATGCAAGCTTAGCTTTTGCTTTCTTATACTTAGCTTCATAATCGATGGTTTTGTTAAGATCAAATTTGTTTTGAACATTTTGATGAGACTGATAGATTTTTGGTTGAAATTTGCTAAAGCCTGAAGACTGATTAGATCCTGATGGTTTGTAAGAGGGTTCAGAAGTTGTTTTTGAAAAACAGTCTTTTGCAAAATGGCCTCTTTTATGACACTTATAACATTCAGTGTCTTCAGTAGCTTTAGCAGTTGAAAAACCTTTGTTTCTTTTTATAAACCTTCGAGAGTTAGCGAGGAGTGCCCTTTCCTGAAATTCAGCATTCAGGTCATTTAGGTACTCCTCACTTGATCTCTCATCAGGCTCATCATCTGAGTTTTCTTGAAAATCTTGAACTACATTGTTAGAGAAGAAAGCAGTTGATATTGGTGATGAGGTAGTGGTCAGGGACTTCTTGACTTCCTGAGACTTCTTTAAGTCAGGTTATCGTCTGTTGATGAGGTTTTCCTCATAGACAAATTTCCCATAAATTTCAGGAAGCTCAAGATTTTGGATATGATTAGCATTCCTGAGTCCCTGAGAGAAATTTAACCACTTCTCAGGGAGACTGTTTACAAAACCAACATTGATTTCATGCTTAGACAACTTAACACCATCATTTGAAAGTTCATTTAAAAGAGTTTTGTATCTGGTGTAAGTTTGAGAGAGAGTTTCTGAGTCCTTAGCCCTGAAGGTGTTATACTCAAGTTTCAGGTCCATTATCCTGTTTTCCTTGGTATCAGATGGTCCTTCATGACTATGAACTAGGTCATCCTAGGTTTGCTTAGCAGTACTACAGCTTATAACAGACTCCATAATATCGTCAGGAAGACAAGATATTATGATACTTTTGAGTCTTTGGTCCTGGTTGACCACTCTCCTTTCATCCTGGGTCCACTGAGCTTCAGGTTTGGGCAACCCTTCAGCAGTCTTTGGGACAAATGGACCTTCATTTATACACTTGATATAATAAGGTTCCATCCCAATCAAATAGCAAAGCATTCGCTTTTTCCATTTGTTGAATTTGCCAACTTCAAGTCTAGGGGCAACAGCTGAATAAGCTCCACCCTTTTTATCGACTAGTTGGGGTACATCAATTTCAGCCATTAAGGATCCTAATTTAAAAACTTTTAGAGCGGCCTAAAAACGAGTTTTATAATTAGCCTTGCTCTGATACCACTTGTTGTTCCCCGTTCACTATCGTTTAAAACAGTTTAAGTTAATAAAACAAGTTGAAAGTGAACTATGACTGAAATTAACATAAAGAAAACACACTAAGTAATTTTCAACGTCATATTCTTATTAGAAATAAATCAACAAAGAATACGTTACCCAAGTACTTGCGGAATAGTACTTGGGATTGAAATGACAAAGTTGGGTGATTCCTCTCTAAGCTCAGGCTATGTCTGAGCACAACTCTTAGAGCTCACTGAGCTATCTTAGGAACTAAGTTGTATTTGGAGGAGTGAAAAGATGGCTTGCGTGTATGTGTGTTTTTACAATTCACAAGCTTAACCTTTTCACTCCATCTCTTATGCTATTTATACATGTATGATATTTGACTCTTTCCTAAGTGACAAACTGACATCATACAGAAGACAAAATACTGATGTATTTTGTCTCTGTTTACAAAGACTATTCTAGGTAAGAGACAAGACTACTTTCCTAAGTTCAGTGATGACACTGAGCCTGATCTTTTGCCATTCAGGGAAAGTTGACTTTGGTTGATAAGGACTTCGTCTTATCTGATTCAACCTTTCCCGCCTTGTCCCGCTCTTTCTTCAGTCTTTACATCCTTCAGTCTTCTACTTCAGTTTGTCTTCAGTGTAAGAAGTTGGAGAGTAATCTTAGGGATTCAGTGAGTTATTGTCATCACTCACTGAATCCATCATCTTCTTCTTGACTCAGTCTTCACCCATTAAGTTCCGCCTTACTGAGTGGAGAGACTTCTTCTTTGCCTCTTACTGAGTATCCTGAAGATGATTCACTGAGAGACTATGCACTCAGTGACCTGTTTGTGTTAACGGAATAAATACTTGGGCTATTTTCTATTCAAATCCTAGATTAAGGGGTTTGGGTATTTACTGAACCCAACAGTCTCCCCCTATTTGGATATACAAATAGCCTAAGTGGTTGATCAGTGTAAGTGAGCAAGAGGCTTCTTCTTACACTGAATGTACTAATGAATACAATAGGGAACACTGAGTAAATGAATAAAACATACATCGTTTATTGATCAGATTACATAGTTCCTATCACTAGTACAAAAGATAAAACAAAATGATGTCAATCCAGATGGATTCCCAGTGCTTCAAGCTTCACTTTCTTGGTGAGGAGTGTTTCCCTGTCAGGATGGTCTCTGATCTTAGCATTCAGGTCTTGACAGAACCTGATGTTTGCTGGGGATTGGATCTGAGAGGCCACAGGAATATAGCTGATCATTGCAGCCACTCCAGCCTGATCAATGTCACTCCATCTTTGAAATACAGGGTTCCCATAGACATCAATGTGGAATAGCCCTCTTTAAGGCTCTTCAATCACTAGACAGTTCACAAAATTTACACCCTCAGGCAGTTCTCTGTTGCATTCAAGGCCAGGCACTTTGATCTCAGGTTGGAAATCAACTCTTTTCCTTTTGCCAGTGGAAGTTTGTGGTTGAGATCCTTGAGGTGCAGTCAAGGCAGGCTGAATTCTCAGTTGGTCTGGTGCTTCCCTCAGCCTTTCATATCTTTTGCTAAGCATCTTCATCAGCTCCTTGACCACCTTATTTTGCTTCTTTCCAATGATCGGATCAAGTTCATCAAGTTCAGTGATACCAAAGTCACTGAATTTTAATGGATCATGAACCTCAAAGTGTCTTTTGTCATCCCCTCTGTAAACATTCATAGCCAATGGTTTGGTGTTGGGAATGATTTTGACATCAGTGATTTTTTCAGGAAGCCTTCGGCTGGTCATTGTCCAGTTGTATTCTTTAATTCTGCTTTGCCTGAGAGCTTCAGTTTTCTTTCTCTTTTCTTCATACTGAGCTCTCATTGCAGCCATTTGAGCAGCCTGAGCTTCCATGAACTTTGTCTTATCTGATTCAACCTTTCCCGCCTTGTCTCGCTCTTTCTTCAGTCTTTACATCCTTCAGTCTTCTACTTCAGTTTGTCTTCAGTGTAAGAAGTTGGAGAGTAATCTTAGGGATTCAGTCAGTTATTGTCATCACTCACTGAATCCATCATCTTCTTCTTGACTCAGTCTTCACCCATTAAGTTCCGCCTTACTGAGTGGAGAGACTTCTTCTTTGCCTCTTACTGAGTATCCTGAAGACGACTCACTGAGAGACTATGCACTCAGTGACCTGTTTGTGTTAACGGAATAAATACTTGGGCTATTTTCTATTCAAATCCTAGATTAAGGGGTTTGGGTATTTACTGAACCCAACAAGAAAACTCAGGCAACCAAGATAAAGGTGAAGCAACATTCATAGAATGCGAAGTCGATCTATGTATATTTTCACCTGAATCAGGGCCCATTTCTTCTTTGTCTAAATGATTAAAAGATTACGATTGACTACTTTTATCACCATTTTTACTCTTATCGACACTTGGACGTGTTACCAGCTTGTCCGAATCTTTATCTTTGTCACTAAACTTACCCCATAGGGTATGAGAACCCGCATTATGGCCTACATATGTATTAGTTGAATTCTGGTCAACAAACTTCAAACAATTTAATCCAACTAAATGTAAAAAATCTCAAGTTCCAAGTTTTATAAACATTTCAAGAAATTCATAAACTCAATAAAAATACAAACTTTAATAATCTGATACATATGAAACTTGACACACAACTATGACATAGTCTGATCTCAAAAAATGCATACCTTAATCTTGAAAAACTAAAAAGTCAAAATCTTTTAATAAAAAAGTTACATATAGTTCTAAATAAAATTTAACCAGATTATAAAACCCCAAAGTGTAGAGAAAAAAAAATTAAAAATGCAAACTTTATCTTATTCCAATCAAAACCCTTCAAACCCAGATCACAAAACCAAATTCAAAGATAAAAAAAACATCAAAACCTAACCAAAAAAAAAAAAATTAAAGATCAAGAATAAAGAATGAAACCTGTTTTTCAAAGGTACGAAGATCTTCATGATGTTTAGCTCTTTTAGCTAAAAGAGAAGCAGTCAGGGCTGATGGGTTGACACTATTTTGTCGCCCTAAAAATGAAAATTCAATATTAAAAATTGGGGGAAATTGATTTTCACGGTTTTAATAAAAAGAGAAAAAATAACATACCTTCAGATTCCATGGTTCTTATTTTTTTACTGCGACTTTTGTACAGTGAGTATGAGTGTGAGTTTTAGTACCAATAATTGAAGACAGTAGCAGATAAATTAACGGATAATTGAAGCTGAATCGAGTAAAACGAAAAATAATCTTACGGCAAACAAACCTCCAAAATTGAAACCCTAACTATTGAGTTTTGATTATATGATTTCAGCGTATGTATGTGTTTATGTGTGGCTTCTAGAATGCTGAGTTTTGTTGTGTGTGTGTGTGTGTTTATGAAAGATATATGTGGAGGAAGAAGAAATATCTAGAATGGGGAGAGAAGGGTGGACTGTTCATTCTACAGTTGCATGAACAGTGTACACGTCAAATATGGGCCGTTAAAACCACAAAACTGCTGCATCTCGACCGTCCAACCGCAAACCGACCCACTGTTCATAAAAAAACAGCAATTCTGCCCTTTAAATATATAATATAATATAATATAATATAATATAATATAATATAATATAATATAATGATATCTCATGTAAATACTATTAGGCCGAAATCCCATTGATTTGAGAGTTTAATTTGTCCTCAATGGTTCACAAAAAGATGTGAATTAGCGGAAACACTCTAATCCCGGGTGTTTTTTGGTATCAGCTATTGCTCACCTTACAAGAAATAGCTCCGACAACTCTCCTAGTCCAGTTATCACGACAATTAGAGTAAGCAAAAACCGAAACTCGAAGCAAGTGAGAGTTTGATTGGTCCACGATGATACAATAACTGTAAAAAGATGAAAGTTGAAGTATAAAAGAAATTTTGATACATATATAACTTAATGGTAAACTAGAAATACAACCATATTTTGACCAACGCATAAAATGGTATTTGGATTTGCGTCGAATTGAAGTAACTAAAAGAATTCTTGAATTGATTTGTATTGTAGAAGAAAAACAAAAGGAATATTTGCTATCTTCGAGAAACAAATCATTTTTGAAGATTCAAAGGTACTCCATTTTATTCTAGATGGTCAATATTTGAATACTTCCTCCGTCACATATTTTTTTTGTCGATATTTCTTTTTATAGATGTCTCAAATTAATTGTCCACTTTCTCATTTTAGTAAGAAAAAAAGAACATAATGAGAGAATATTTCATTTGAGTAGTTAAGAGTTATAATGGTCCCACTTTTATTAATCTTTGTGCTTCTTGTCTCCTGACAATAATTTTGAGACGGATGAAGTATTTGTTATTTTCAAACACTTCTAAGATATTGTAATTACATCTTATGAACTCGTTTCAACTCGTTTAGTTGACTATATTCGTTTTAAAAGGTCAAAGAAGATTTGTATTAATATGTTCAAAAGCAAAGGATTGAATAATTGAATAATAATAACCACCGAATATGATGACTTGAAAATATTCAATACCTCATACGGGCATTTTATATATTTTTCCTCTTTCTAATAATTTACATAAACATTTAAGATAGTAATAATAATAGAGTATTTTATATTTTATGTCACCTACAAGGCCCCTATCTAAAAATAAAGTTGATGTGGACTTGCGTTACAATCACCTATTAAACACGCCAAAACCATATGAATATCTTCAGGAGTATTTAGAGTCCCACTATTACGACAAACACCACTAACAAACTAAAACAAAACTATAACAAGAAACTTGAGAGTTAAGGTTATATATTTATACGGTTTGCATAAATGAACCTTACTTTGTTGGATGCAATTTGTGACAATATTTTTTGGCATATTTACTAGCATTACGCCTATTTAAGCAACAATTAATCGGGCTATAATCATGCCAGAAAGAGTTGTTTGTTTTTTCTGACGTTTGATTTGCGTACGCCTTTTCTTACGATCAAACGAGCTGAGAGCTTTTTCTCGTGCTTGTTAGGATTAGTTTAGGTAACAACACCATTGTAAATGCATGCAAATACATTTTATGTAAAAAAGAATGTAAAATCTATGGCACCCTGTAAACTAATAAGTAAACTGGTAAACTTTTTGTTAGTTGTTTATTTGTTTTATATAACAAAGACGTAACGTGAACATCAATTGAAGCAATCAAACCGTGACTCACAAGTCATATACTAATTGCCTAATTGGGTTGACTCTTTATTGTTGACCTGACCAACCAATTTATTGTTGACCTAACCAACACCAATAGAGAACTGAATAATTTCTGGTCAGTATACAATTTCACACTTGGAATTCATTCCACCATGGCATCATGTCGACACGTATATATACCATTTCAAATCTTCAATTATGAGAGACTCTTTCTAATGTACTAGCAAATATAAAAAGATGAAACTTCAATGCATTAAAGTAGTAGTAAATACAAACCCCATTAAGTTAATGATAGTACATATTGTCGTTGATTAGTATTGTCTTTGTGTTTATATGTGTAAAGATCAAGTTCGACACATGTATTAACTAACTAAACACTTGAACACACTTTTTAATTTTAAGCTCACATATAACTGATTTGAGTGTGAGGTATGATTTAATCATTGTATAGTCACAATACTAGTAATCCACAAACATAAAACCTTTAAAGCTAAACTTTTAATTAAAAAATAGAAAAAATTCATAGAATTATTGCATTTTGCTTTTTTATAAACATAGAAGAAATGTGCGACGCAAAAAGGTACACATTTAGCTTGGGCGGTTGGGCCATATAATTGTAAACCATATTTCGTGTGGAAGCAAATGCAATCATTTGGGCCCAACGCAGTGACGCAAAGTCATGTTGTTGGACATTTAAATTTAGCTCGGAATGCATGTTTGGTGTCTTGTTTTTTAGGTTCTAGGTTAACATGCAAAAATAACATCTATCTATCTATCTATACTCTCTAACAAGTAATATGAACCCGCCGCGATGCGACGGGGGTGTTTTGATGCATTTTCGTGCGGTTTAATATAAAATACAGTTTTTCTACCTTCTTCTTCATTATTTTTTTCCAGATATACTAAAGGCTCACATTGTGAAAAGTGTACACCATACTTATGAATAAGAACATTTGAAAAATCAACGTGAATAATGGTTTTGATTTTAGAAGCATTTTCGGTCAACCGGCTTTGACCGAAAGAATTGTTACATTCCAGATGATATATGATATACCTTTGGCAAACATAATGTTTTCCTAACATATCTTGAGCTATCATTAATTCTGAAAGTTGCTTTTAACTTTTTGAGTACAAAGTGTTAGATATATATGTCTGTAGGTGTCAAATCTTCTCCATCATTGTAGCTTTTTACCGAATCTTCATTCGATTTGATTAAATTTCGTATTAACCAGAATGTAAATGAGAAAAGGCTTCATTAAGTGAAGGAAGAATGGAAAGAACTCACAAGACAGTGTAAGTGAGAGTGGAGAAAGTTTATGTATAAAATTGTAATTAATTAATTAAGTATTTAGATTGCATTGCATTTTATAAATATAGGTATTTTAATTAAATAATTATGAAAAAATTATAATTTTATAAGTTTTTAAGCAAAAACAAAGTTTGACAATTTCGTTATTGAGAAATAAAGTTAGAAACGATAATTAGCAAATACGATTTCATTAGATTCCAATCAATTGAAAAATCATTTCTCAACATACAAATGTGATTACATGTCATTTGATTCTCAACAACGACTTTCCATATTTCTGATAGTTCTTTGGAACGATAATTATAAGTGTCCTCCAAATACACGAATACATACACAATCACCCATGCATCCTAGCTTGATGCCATGTTTTTTTGAAAACGAAAATGAAAGTTAAATGCCTACTGATAAGGTTAAAGTTACTTATATGTAGTAATGTACTATAATTTACTTAGTGAAATGATTGCACGATGAACATAATATTTTTAGGTTTCAAATAAGTAGCTCTTTGGGAAGCGTATGCATGGGCGGAGACAAAGGGAGGTCACAAAGGTCACGTACCTATCTAGCGAAAAAAATTGTACTGTAAAATTTTTTTAAAATATATAGATTTTTTTGTTACATTCCAGATGAGATATGACATAATGTTTTCCTAACATATCTTGAGCTATCATTAATTCTGAAAGTTGCTTTTAACTTTTTGAGTACAAAGTGTTAGATATATATGTCTGTAGGTGTCAAATCTTCTCCATCATTGTAGCTTTTTACCGAATCTTCATTCGATTTTGTGGAAAACTAGAAGGGGGGGTTGAATATTTTTACCAATTTAAAACTTCCTTTTAAATATTTAGATCGACTTATGTCAATCTATTTGGTTGTTTATGTTGGACATTGATAGATAGATATATAAACGTGTAATGAAAGATAAATAGTAAGAAGCACATCACCACGACACAAGTATTTATAGTGATTCGGCTACAAGGACACCTTCCTTGCCCTACTCCACTCCCCGAGTCACCTACTCGAGAGTTCGTAAACACTACACCAATCTCCTTATGGCGGAGAAGCCTTCACAGCGTCGCTTACACCTTATTCCGGTACAAAGCTAAATACCGAGTTCTTTCACACCAAGGCGAACCACACCTAACACAACGTCGCCTACCCTTTATACGGTGCGAGGCTAACCACCGAGTTCTTTCACTCCAAGGAGAACTAATCCTATCACAACGTCGCCTACCCTTTATTAGGTACTAGGCTAAGCACCTAGTTCCATTACTATGGAGGAACTACTACCCATCACAACATAACACCTAATCTCAAGGAGATCCACTCCTTGTTACAACACCATCAAGGATATCACCATCCTTGGAAATAACCAAATACTTATATGTATAACGATGCACCTCATCGATTATACGACCTAGGCATTCTTCCCTAATGCCACTTGATTTGATTCTTAGGCATCCTTCACTAATGCATTTGACACAACGCTTGGCACCCTTCACTAATGCCTTCGTCTTGACACCTTTAGCATTCTTCACTAATGCTTTTGACACGGACGTTTAGCACCTTTCACTAATGCTTTCGTCTTGACTCTTTTGGCATCCTTCACTAATGCCTTCAACATCTATGGAGGAAGAAAGAACTATCAACAAGAGAACCTCAGTTGTCTTGATGATGACGAAGCATGGCAACTCATGGACTTGAGCTTGCTCGACTTCAAGAAGTGGTGATCTTGCCTTTAAGAGGAACCTAGAAGATCACACAAAAATAAAAGACAAACTACATAGAAAGATCCCTTAGGATCAGTGGTTAGAGAGGTACAATACTTGGAGAAAGTATGTGTGAAAGTGGTGAGTCAAAAGGAAGAAATGGCTCACTATTTATAGAGGAAAAATTATACTGTTCCCCGGATCCCACGGATCCCTCCCACAAGGGATCCGGCTAGCGTAAAGCTAGGGATCCGTGGGACGCTCCTCTTTGCCCATGGGTATTTTTGGTTATGGGTCATGGGTCATGGGTTATGGGTTGATCCATGGGTTTCTTTCTAGATACAATGTATCTCAAGAATACAATGAACTTGGTTAAGTGGTTTGTATAAAACCATGGGTTATGGGTCAATACCATTTGCTAGTTTTTACCTATTTAGTATATACTTGTTTTTACCCATTTTAGTATATACTTGTTTTTATCCATTTTAGTATATACTTAGTTAAGTATATGTTAGCCCAATATGTAAACACTAGTTGTTGTACATATGTATCAAAATCATAAAATCACTTATACTTGTTTTAGTGTTTTATGTGAAAACGTTAGTGTGTTAGAAAACTATTGAATCAAACTATTTATGTATTTTATTTGTTTCGTTAAAATGATTTTACGTTTGTTATCGAAAAAACATTAGAAGATCGTAAAATATAAATAAACGTTTTTACGGCTTATTTGTATTAACAATCTCCCCATTTTGTTGATGACAAAACATAAAATTATTTTAAGGAAAAGCTAAAATTCGTAAGAGTTTGAATTTGTAGTTTTTACTTTCTTCTCCCCCTTTTTGTCGAAACAAAAAGAGCGTCGAAAAGAAGCTAACACAGAGTTTTAAGAAAAACATGTAAAACGAAAAGATGTAAAGTGAGTAAGTGACGGGAATGGTTCTCGTCTTAACTCCCCCTTGACGAGTCCATCCCTTTGTGAGGGCGTCAAGTACATAAAAATAATAGAGCTAGTGTGTTGCAATTATGTTTGCAATTGGTTCGTCCTTGTGACGAAAAAATGCTCCCCCTTGAAGATTGCAATTTTGCAATGTGGTGTCATGAAGAGTAATCCAAATAAGGATTAAGTTGCAAGTGAATTTGCAAGGTATAGTTTGACACAAAGCTCCCCCTAGCTTTATGGTGTCAAAATCTTCATGTGTATTTTGAAAATCTACAAAATAAAGGTTAGAAAACAAGAGTATAGTGCATAATTTCCTGCAAATAAGACTCAAGTTAGTAGTAATATGTGCTTCTGGACAACGGATCCCACGGTTCCCTTTGTGGAGGGATCCGTCTAGGCCATTTGTAGGGATCCGGCTGTCTGGTGACACTTTCTTCAGCAATGAAGATATGTCAAACAATGCTAATGAAGAGGTGAAATAAATGATTTAGCAAGCACAAAAACAATCATGGCATATAGATATTCATTCAATAAAAACAAGAGATAATCAAGCAATATCTCTAAAACTAAGAGAATGAACTAGCCATACAAATACTACTAATACTAACTAGTTACTAGACTTAAAACGCGACAATATGTTTGAGTCTAGGGATGAGTGGACTTGTTGATTTGATCCAACTTTGCAAGAAGATGATTAAACATAAAATGTATCTCATTTCATGCTTCTTGAACAAGTCCTTGAGTAATTAGATAATTTGGACAATTATTGTCTTGGTTTGGAACCGGAGGGAAATGGATATTTTGAGGAGGCTCTATGTGTTATTGTGGGTCTTTATTTTGAGAAGTGGGATGAGGTTCTAAAAATGAGGGTGGTAATGGAAATTCTTCCATATGATCAAGGTTGTTCCTTGTCTCCCATGATGGACTAGTTGGTGTTGTCGGTGGTTCCTTATTCAATGAAAAGGTTGGTGAGTGAGTGGCTCTTGGTGGTGAATGATTCAATGAGTAGATGTTTGGGTGAGGAAGAGGCTCATTCAAGGAGTGTAGTCCATGCTCAAGGAATGAGGGTTTTGACGGCTTGCTAGAACTAGCCGTGTTTGGTTTTGAACTATCCTTTTTCTAGTCCGAAAGGTTTGCTGCTAATCCTTGCGGTTCTCTTAGCACTTGTTGGATGAGTTTGATGAGGTGGGATTCTAGCATTATTATCTCTTATTGGAGATGTTTCGGTGGATGAGATTTCATGGATCATTTGACCCTTTCTTTTGGATGATCCTATGGTTGAAGAGTTGTTGCTAAGAGCCTTTGTCATAGTGATGATGATGCTAAAATAAACTACTAGTTGCTGATTTTTTAGAGGTAAGTGAGAGTGGTGCCTTAACCCTAAGGTTGTTTGGTTTATAAAGGATAATTTGAATTAGGAAATTAAATTCTTGGCCACTTAGAGGATTAATCATGCACCCTTAGGATATTGATCAGCTCTAGGAGGATAATAAATGAAGGCTAAAAGTGGTTAGATAACCAAAAGGTGACTTAAAATTGAATATGGAAGTTGATTTAGGATTTCTGCAGCTACGGATCCCGCGGATCCCTCTCAGCAGGGATCCGTCTTTCAGGCAGGTTCTAGGTGAAACGATTATGCTTTTGTAAGGTTTGCTATTAATGGAATTCGAGGTTTTGACTTAATTTTGAAGTCTTTAGCTGTTGGATATCTCAAATCCTCAACCATAATGAGTGATGGTGCTTAATGATGGTTTTGGGTAAGAAAATTGACTTTAGGTAGTCTAACTATGTGTTTGACAAGGATACCATTTAATTTGATATGGAGAAATGGTGGTAATAAATCCTAGAAGTCAGATGATGATCTAAGAAAATTTTACTAAAATCTTTAAAAATAAAGAAAAAATGAAAAACTAGTTTTGAGCCTAATTTTGAGTCAAAAGGTGATTAAGATCAATTTGCTAAAATTGATGGATATACCTAACTAAGTGCTATCAGATGTGATAGATAATGTGTGAGTGTAGGAGCGGAATTATGGTGAGTTTTGACGAGTTGATAAATCAAAAACATTTTGAAATATATCCTAGGTAAGCCATGGATGAGTGTGAGGCTTTCAACTATTTGAGGAAGACTTAGTTGGCTCTAGTATCTTATGTTTGACTAGTGTGAGGTGATCTAGTAAGCTGTTTTGATGTAAGCAAGTCTGTATTGCTTATCAGATGTCACGGATCCCGCAGTTCCCTTCTGGGAGGGATCTGGCTAGTTCAAATGCTGGGATCCGCCTACTGCAAATCAGAAGGCTTTCAGCAAATGTGCAACTTTGCACTTTTTAGTAAATGCTTCTCCTAGTTGTTTCTATGGGGACTAAATGCAAGAACACAACAAATATAATGTATAGCAAAGTAGAAGAGCTAAAGTTCCTAGAATGAGTGACGACGACCACTCAAGGGGTCGTAAAATCTCATTCTTCAAATTCCTAAGTTAGAATTGTTTAGTGCCAAGATATGGCGGTCCCTACATACTACAAGCATAGTTTAAAGTGTTACAAACCATCGTTTGAAATTGTTCATCACAAATTTAGGTCCTATGACCTTACCTCTCTTCTCCATCACGTCCTCACCCGTCCTCCACTCTTTATCATACCATCTTCACTTCTTCTTCCTCAAGAAATTGGCGAAGCACTTGAAGATTCCCTTGTGTTAATACAAATAAGTCGTAAAAACGTTTATTTATATTTTACGATCTTCTAATGTTTTGTCGATAACAAACGTAAAATCATTTTAACGAAACAAATAAAATACGTAAATGGTTTGAACTAATAGTTTCTAACATATTCACATTTTCACATAAAACACTAAAACAAGTATAAGTGATTTTATGATTTAATATTACATATGTACAACAACTAGTGTTTACATATTTGGGCAAAATATACACATAACTAGTATGTAGTATATTGGGTAATATAAATGGGTAGAAACTTAAGTATCATAACCCATTGGGCAAATACATTGAATGTAGTTGGGTACAACCCAAAGCCCATGACCCATGGAGCTTGACCCATAACCCATTGCATGACATCATGCTTATATCATACTTGGATAATATCCATAACCCATGGATCAACCCATACCCAATTGACTAAGTGCATTGCACTCAAGAGATACATTGTATCTAGCCAAAGATCCATGGATCAACCCATGACCCATGACCCATAACCAAAATACCCATGGGTAAAAGGGAGCGTCCCACGGATCCCTAGCTTTGTGCTAGCCGGATCCCTTGTGGGAGGGATCCGCGGGATCCGGGGAACAGTAGAAAATTTCCTCTATAAACAGAGAGCCATTTCTTCCTTTCTACTCACCACTTTACACACATACTTCCCCCAAGTATTATACCTCTCTAACCTCATATCCAAGAGATCTATGTAGTTTGTCTTTTGTTTTTGTGTGATTCTATAGGTTCCTCTTAAAGGCGAGATCACCACTTCTTGAAGTCAAGCAAGCTCAAGTCCATGAGTTGCCATGCTTCGTCATCATCAAGACAACTGAGGTTCTCTTGTTGATAGTTCTTTCTTCCTCCATAGATGTTGGGTTGAAGGCATTAGTGAAGGATGCCGAAAGTGTCAAGACGAAAGCATTAGTGAAAGGTGCTTATCATCCGTGTCAAAAGTATTAGTGAAGAATGCTAAAGGTGTCAAGACGAAGGCATTAGTGAAGGGTGCCAAGCGTTGTGTCAAAGGCATTAGTGAAGGATGCCTAAGAATCAAATCAAGTGTCATTTGGGAAGAATGCCTAGGTCGTATAATCGATGAGGTGCATCGTTATACATATAAGTATTTGTTTATTTCCAAGGATGGTGATATCCTTGATGGTGTTGTAACAAGGAGTGGATCTCCTTGAAATTAGGTGTTGTGTTGTGAAGGGTAGTAGTTCCTCCATAGTAATGGAACTAGGTGCTTAGCCTAGTACCTAATAAAGGGTA
Source organism: Chrysanthemum seticuspe (assembly GCA_019973895.1). NCBI lineage: Eukaryota > Viridiplantae > Streptophyta > Magnoliopsida > Asterales > Asteraceae > Chrysanthemum > Chrysanthemum seticuspe. The sequence goes on along the minus strand of BPTQ01000008.1, from coordinate 162,374,128 downwards.
GGCGACGTTGTGATAGGATTAGTTCTCCTTGGTGTGAAAGAACTCGGTATTTAGCTTTGTACCGGAAAAAGGTGTAAGCGACGTTGTGAAGGATTCTCCGCCATAAGGAGTTGGTGTAGTGTTTACGAACTCTCGAGTAGGTGATTCGGGGAGTGGTGTAGGGCAAGGAAGGTGTCCTTGTAGCCGAACAACTATAAATACTTGTGTCGTGGTGATGTGCTTCTTACTCTTTATCTTTCATTACACGTTTATATATCTATCTATCAATGTCCAACATAAACAACCAAATAGATTGACATAAGTCGATCTAAATATTTAAAAGGAAGTTTTAAATTGGTAAAACTATTCAACCCCCCCTTCTAGTTTTCCACAAATGGTATCAGAGCTTCGTTACCAAGTCTTTTAAAAAGTTTATTGTACTTTGAAAACTTGATACGATCCGTGTATGTTTGAAAACTACAAAGAAGGGAATTTCTTAAAACAAAAAGTCATGTTTTTAGAAATTATCGTTTTTTAAATGTTGGATAGTGATAGATCATTCTAACATTTTATTTTGAGAAATCTTCATACTAGAATTCTTCCAATGACTTCGTTCTATCCGAAGAAAAAGAAGTCAACACCCAAAGAAGAATACAAAGTGACCACAACTTGCTTTTCCAAAATACGATTAAGTATTTTTAAAGCTTATGAAGTTTTTCGCGTCCATGGTTTCTAAAACCATACAAAGGGAATATGGCAAAGGTATGTTCTCTTAGTTACAATTAGTTGGTCAAAAACGTGCTAATTGCTTGTGGATAAAATGGTGATATATGCTTATCTCTTATAATAAGCATAATATGAAAAGTACTTTGTTGATTTTTTTTCTTTAAAGTTTTGTTGTTAGATATCTTGTTAATCAAGCTTGAAAGGTAAAAATGGGTAATATAACTTCACTAAAAAGTCTACAAAGGTTAACCCTTTTCGTCGGGTCAAAATATAAATTTTTGTATTTCTGTGTCAGATCCGCGGATCCCTCAGTTTACACTGGACGGATCCCTCAAGTAAGGGATGTGTGGGATCCGTGGTACAGAAGACAGTTTTTGTCTGAATTTCAAAAATTCATAACTAATTAACCGTAAGTCGTTAGAAGTCGTGCCACCTATTGTTTTAAAGGTATTTGAGTCTACTTTCATTTAAAAATGATTTCATAAACTGATTTAAAACAATAATTTACAGAATCATTGATTTATAATAGAAAGTCATTTTTCAGTCATAACTTTTGCACAAACTTTTGATCTAATTGGAGACGGATATTTTCGTCCTTGAATAACAATGTGTCCTCTTTTGAAATTAAGGTTTTGATCATATTTGTAAAAGAAACTAATCAAGCTTGGTATACATGTTTATATTTAACACAAAGCGATGAAAAGAACTTTCGTATGCTATGCTAAATGATAAATTGTCTTCCTTTCATTACTTGATTATTTGCTTATCTCAAATAGTTTTTGTGCTTGTTTGATTGAATAACATATGTGGTTTCCTAACCTTGCTATTCATTCTCTTGCTTGTCGATTTAGTAATTTTCTACTAATCAATGTGCTACTTGAAGGAGTGTTTGGGATAATATCTAGTTGTGTCAAAAATGTTAGTTTTATAAGTTGAAAAATGTTTAAAACATATAACACACCAAATGGCTTTTTGATTGAGTTTGTCATGTGTGCAACATAAATGTTTTATGTGCTTATATGATTTCTTGATTTCATATTTTCTTGTATCGTTTTCTAAAAACAACAAGAATGTACATCGGATCATAACCTATACTTGCGTTGATGATGTACTCTCCTGTTTTCCTTTTCATGATCGCTCTCCAAGCTTCATAGTAGGATTGACAACTTGATTATTTCATCCGATATACTCAAGTAAATTATTTTGCAACGCAAATATAATTGTTCATATCCGAAAGTCCAAACTCTAGCTTTCCAACAACATATGTTGAACTAGCTCATCCAACCATTTTTTTTTGTTCTCCATATGGACAACTTTTAATTATTTCTTTTTACACCTTCGTCACCTTAGTTGTTTCAAGTATAATATTAATAAAAATGAAGCAAAGTATCATCATTGTTACTCTTCGATAGGCCATTGTAGGAATATAAATTTTCCTAACTTGAGAATGAATACTAAAGAACTTATTGCACTAGAAACTCAATTTGACCTAACGGTTGAATTGCTTCCTTGATGGAAGTTGGGTATGTGGAATCACCCGTAAAAATGGTCGTGTTTAGCCATAATTGAGCACCGCTAGTAATAGTCTCATATTCATTCTCTCACTTGAGAAATCTATACTCCTATGTTTTCCTAAAGTAAGTTTACAATGGAAATACTTTGCGTTGTCTTAGGATTACTAATCAAACAATCTGTAAAATTGATTTTTCTTTTAGTTAATCACAACCACTTTCCTCATCAAGCGATTATCTTGCCTTGATCGAGAAGAGCTACATGACTTCACGGATGAAGTTCATTGTATGCTAATCACCATCCGTAATGACTATACATAGCTCATTGCTTCCGTTGACCAAAACAACAACTCCGGATGAAGTATAGGATTTTCTTGAACTAGCACCTCACAACTCTATTGTCGTGAATACTATCAATTACTCTTTTCTTTCTTGACATATACCTTGCACGCCATTGTTAATACAAACTATTTACTAATCTAGATCGTAAATATGTTTTGAGTTTCTTGAATAGTGCTTGTTAAGTTTGATAAACCTCTTTGTTATTTGTGAGCTCGATCTCATTTGATATATTAGTGTTAGAACCTCTTAAACTTGAAATATGATGCATTGTCAAAGTCATTGCATACCTTTTGTAAAGGTTCTGCTTAGCAGATAGACGGATCCCAAAATTTGTGGTTGACGGATCCCTACTCTTAGGGAACCGTGGGATCCGACAAACAGAAAATGCAATTGCAATCATTGTATTTCAATCATGTCCTTAGAACACCTCACACTAAGCTAAACATAGTGTCTTAAGGCAAATTAAGTCCTTATCAAGTTAAGTAGATCCTTTCCTACTCAACTCACCTAGATCATACTCAAGACGCTTGTAGATCTATTGTTTTCACTTAAACCCATTACTCTTCCGCTCTCTTGATCACTCATCATTCTCACATGATCCCTCACATCTAGTCTTAGAAATCTTTCGATTATGGCAAAATTGATCATAAATCATCCTTACCTCAAAATTGATCAAAGTTGATCAAATTCTAGTTTTCCCATCTCAAAGCCTTTAGGATATTTTCCAAAACACTATCCCAAGTCACAACCTGATCTCTAGGATCATTTAGCTTCAATTGACACTCTCATCTTTAGTGTCATCCTTGCTCATTCATTGGTACTCATGAAAGTTCCAATTTCTTCCATAAAAAGAAATCATTTTCTATAACACTCATTACTCTTGATCATTCAAGTGTACCCTCATCTTATGAACTTAGGAGGACTGAAAAACTCAAGGTAATATAGATCTTAGATCTTAGAAAAATCATTTCCACTCTTTCATAGCTGCTGAGAGCCGGATCCCTAGGATTAGCCTAGACGGATCCCCCTGAGGAGGGAACCGTGGGATCCGGATGACAGTCTATGTCAAACCTTGATTAAACAATCATTTCAACTCATCTTTCTAACTCAAACACTCCATCTCATCTTAAATGAGTTCCTAGATCAGTACAAACTCTGAAGTTGACTATTGTGCATGTTAATCATCACATTCCAATGAATCTTAGTGGCTTAAGGCTTAAATGCACTTGCCAAATCTCTTGCTTTATAAACCACATTGTTAGGACTTCCATAGTCATCACCTTCATCCTAACTTTCAGCACTCTAGAAACCCTTACAAACCTCTTGAAGTCATCTCATCATGAGGAAAACTCCAAGTAGTAACCTATCCACCAAAGAACCACCCAAGAAAAAGGCTCGTGTTATACACGAAATCTCTTCAACCGAATCATCTCCGGTCAAGCCAACAAATGCTAGGATCTTTCCTCAACCAATCAAACCAATTCCTAAAAGGATAGTACCCACAAAACTACCTATGCCAAACACCACCATACCTCCTAGGCCAAACAATATCATCTCCACTAAACCATCACCATTAGTTCCTAGGGCTATCTCCTTTACATCTCCATTATCATCACCACACCTCTACAATTTAGAGGACTTGCCTCCTAGGCCGTCTCATCCGCCTCCGCCGACAACATTTTCCTCATTAGGAGGAATAATGGTACAAAATCAAAGTGTTGAGTCAACACTAGCTCCGGCTTCCTTTTCGCCGTTTCCATCATATAATCCCATTTGGATTATGAGAAATCATCAAAGTCAACCACCCGACCATATGGAAGTTGACACTTCTCTACCACCACCATCATTCTTGGTCGAACCATTCTCAAATGAGTCTCCACCAATCCCTCCATCGTTTGAAGCTCCACAAGCCGCTTCACTTGATCCTTCGCATCAAGCCATTTCATTTCTTCCACCACCACTACCTAGCCATGACAAAGATTGCTATCATTGTCAACATGTTGAAAGTTTAATACAGGAAGTACGAGAAGACCAACGTTTCATGTTCTATCATCTCCTCGAACGTTTCGACGAGATTAAACCTAAACAAAACTTGAGCTAGAAGATTTTAGTGGTGTCCTAGCATCAAGCGATAGTTGGTCTAGAAATTCCTAGTCATGAATTTTTTATTTTCTTAGTTTTTAGAGTCATGTATATCATAACTCTAGTTTTATTAAATGAAATTACATGCTACTTGTTATATTTCTGAGTATATGATTACGTTGTATTCATATCTTATTTTTGTGATAACATTACTTGTTATATCACCATTGCTGAAATTGATCATCAGCTATACGGATCCCTCAGAATTGCCTAGACGGATCCCTACTGGGAGGGAACCGTGGGATCCGTAAGACAGAAAACTATTTTCTACTAACTTGGACCACATTTGCAGGAAAATTGTAAATTATACTTGTTTTCTAACCTTTGTTTTGTAGTAATTCAAATTACACATGAAGACTTTGACATCCTAAAGCTAGGGGAGCTTTATGTTAAAGCAATACATTGCAAATTACTTGCAATATTAGGATTAGATTTCGTGACATCCCTTTGCTAAATTGCAATCATTAAGGGGGAGCACATTCGTCACTTAGACGAAATCTTTTTGCAAACTTAGTTGCAAACTAACTAGCTTAGTATCATTTTCTTGACGCCCTTACATAGGGATAGACTCGTCAAGGGGGAGTAAAGACGAGATCCTTTCCCGTTACTTTCTCTCTATTTCTTTTTATTTCTATCACATGTTTTTCCTAAAAACAATGTGTTAGTTTTCTTTCGAAGCTCTTTTTGTTTCGACAAAAAAGGGGAGAAGAAAGTAAAACTACAAATTCAAACTTTTACGAATTTTAGCTTTTCCTTCAAATAATTTTATGTTTTTTCATCAACAAAAAGGGGGAGATTGTTAATACAAATAAGCCGTAAAAACGTTTATTTATATTTTACGATCTTCTAATGTTTTGTCGATAACAAACGTAAAATCATTTTCACGAAACAAATAAAATACGTAAATGGTTTGAACTAATAGTTTCTAACATATTCACATTTTCACATAAAACACTAAAACAAGTATAAGTGATTTTATGATTTAATATTACATATGTACAACAACTAGCGTTTACATATTTGGGTAAAATATACACATAACTAGTATGTAGTATATTGGGTAATATAAATGGGTAGAAACTTAAGTATCATAACCCATTGGGCAAATACATTGAATGTAGTTGGGTACAACCCAAAGCCCATGACCCATGGAACTTGACCCATAACCCATTGTATGATATCATGCTTATATCATACTTGGATAATATCCATAACCCATGAATCAACGCATACCCAAGTGACTAAGTGCATTGCACTCAAGAGATACATTGTATCTAGCCAAATATCCATGGATCAACCTATGACCCATGACCCATAACCAAAATACCCATGGGTAAAAGGGAGCGTCCCATGGATCCCTAGCTTTGTGCAAGCCGGATCCCTTGTGGGAGGGATCCGCGGGATCCGGGGAACAGTATAAAATTTCCTCTATAAATAGAGAGCCATTTCTTCCTTTCTACTCACCACTTTACACACATAATTCCCCCAAGTATTATACCTCTCTAACCTCAGATCCAAGAGATCTATGTAGTTTGTCTTTTGTTTTTGTGTGATTCTCTAGGTTCCTCTTAAAGGCGAGATCACCACTTCTTGAAGTCAAGCAAGCTCAAGTCCATGAGTTGCCATGCTTCGTCATCATCAAGACAACTGAGGTTCTCTTGTTGATAGTTCTTTCTTCCTCCATAGATGTTGGGTTGAAGGCATTAGTGAAGGATGCCGAAAGTGTCAAGACGAAAGCATTAGTGAAAGGTGCTTATCGTCCGTGTCAAAAGCATTAGTGAAGAATGCTAAAGGTGTCAAGACGAAGGCATTAGTGAAGGGTGCCAAGCGTTGTGTCAAAGGCATTAGTGAAGGATGCCTAAGAATCAAATCAAGTGGCATTTGGGAAGAATGCCTAGGTCGTATAATCGACGAGGTGCATCGTTATACATATAAGTATTTGTTTATTTCCAAGGATGGTGATATCCTTGATGGTGTTGTAACAAGGAGTGGATATCCTTGAAATTAGGTGTTGTATTGTGAAGGGTAGTAGTTCCTCTATAGTAATGGAACTAGGTGCTTAGCCTAGTATCTAATAAAGGGTAGGCGACGTTGTGATAGGATTAGTTCTCCTTGGTGTGAAAGAACTCGGTGGTTAGCCTAGTACCGTATAAAGGGTATGTGACGTTGTGTAGGTGTGGTTCGCCTTGGTGTGAAAGAACTCGGTATTTAGCTTTGTACCGGAAAAAGGTGTAAGCGACGTTGTGAAGGCTTCTCCGCCATAAGGAGTTGGTGTAGTGTTTACGAACTCTCGAGTAGGTGACTCGGGGAGTGGAGTAGGGCAAGGAAGGTGTCCTTGTAGCCGAACAACTATAAATACTTGTGTCGTGGTGATGTGCTTCTTACTCTTTATCTTTCATTACACGTTTATATTTCTATCTATCAATGTCCAACATAAACAACCAAATAGATTGACATAAGTCGATCTAAATATTTAAAAGGAAGTTTTAAATTGGTAAAACTATTCAACCCCCCCCCCCTTCTAGTTTTCCACACCTTGGTTTGTTGCCATTCGGGTGATTCATTAGGAATGTTTGGCAATTGGTTAATGTAGTCCAAGGGGTCAAGATCGGTATTTCTGAGTGGATTGCTACTACTTCCTTCACCTCCTCCTTGTCTTTCTCTTTCATCCGAGGAATCCGTGGGTGGGTGAGGCCTCTTGCCTTCCACCATAAACCTTGTTGTTCTACCCTCGGTTAATGGTACCATAACTTTGTTGCAAAAGCTATGATCATAGGATTGTGGAGAAGGGTCTAATGCAAAGATGAATTTAGCAAGACGGGTTAGAAGCATCGCGTATGGGAGTACCATTTTGTCCATGCTTCTTACACTTTCCATTCTTTTGATCATGTAGTAAGCAACGTTGAAACGTGTCTCGGTCACTAGGCAATAGATCATGAAGCTTAGACAAGCGTTGGGGTGATCATTGTTTCCAACTAGACACACCACATTCTCCTTCACCACATTCTCCCATTTCCAATACAATGGATACATTTCCGAAAGCTCCATTTGGAAAGGATCCCTATAGATCACCTTTGAGTTCTTAGTGACTCTTGATGGTGATGCTCTTGGTTGGAATACGGTGTCCCTCACCGTGGTTGCTTCCGGGATCAAGGAGTGGTAGATAGCATGATGATCACCCATTGTGTGTAGTTGTTCCAAAGACCATTCATTGGAGTACATGCAAACACCTTGGTATGGAACCCCTATAATTCTTCCAAACTCTACAAGTGAAAGACTAAACTCTTGCTCATTGATGATGAAGGCGATTGAGATGGACCCATCTTCATTTCTAACTATTCTCATGGTCTTGTAGAACTCAAGTACAAAGACCGGGCAAATTTGTTCGTCTATGTCCAATAGAAAATCAAACCTAATAGTTCCAAACACTTCCCTTATGTCGGTATTTGCAAGAAATGAAGGTTCAACAACTCTACCTTCGTGAAAGAGTCTTCTTTCAAGCATCTTAAAGGCTTTCCTATCGTCCAGACTTAGTCCATCTTTCCTATGGTACATGGGTATGTAGTGAACGGTGTCTTGGTAATCTTGTTGCTTGTTGCTTGGCATGACTGATCCTAAACAATATAACCACAATGTGGTGTTAATTGTGAATAGTAACCTAGAGGGTTTGATCACAATTTTGCTCTCATCATCTTTGTTGAATTCAAGAAATGTGTTTAATTTGTATTAACAATGTTAATTCTTTGATTTAGATTATCTTAGAAAATAATGTGGTGACAAATTATGATAAACCCATTTGAACCCAACTCTTAAAGATGAAGAAATTGTAATCCTAGAAATCAAGGAATTAATTTAACAATGTAGTGAAGATTATACTTACACAAGTGATTGTTAAGCTTGAGAGTGATCAAATTGCTCCTTTGAACAGTAGCAGAGTTCTTATTTGTGAGTCTTTGAGGTGAGTATAATTATGGAACATCCACAGTGATCATTCTTTAACTTAAGCTGTCTTCTGTTGTACGGATCCCGCGGATCCCTCTCATTTGGGATCCGGCTAGTGTAAACGCAGGGATCCGGCATGACAGCAAACATCAGCTCAAACATTCCTTGATAACTTTGGTTTGGTAGTTCTAAAATGCCTAGTGTTTTGATGTTAAGGCTCTAAAACTTGTGATTTAAGATTTTGAAGATTTTAATACTATTCCTATTAGACGTGGTTCCTTTTTTTTAAGAATTAGTCATAATTCATGGGAAGCTTTTCAAACATTATAATAAAATCTCATTTTATCATAATATAAGAAGTTTTACATGGATATTTATTGACATAGATGAAGTGTCAATAAACCATTTGTGATGAATAATGATTGAGGCTATCGAATAACCAAGATATCATTATTACGAGTTGGTAGCGTAGTCTATACAAATTAGTCGAAGAATACTATTCTTGATGATGACTATAATATAGATAACTACTTAAGTAATTACTAATAGATATAAATCATGCGACTAAGATTTTAACAATAATAAAATCAAAAGTAAATTATTAGCGATCATACCTTTGCTAAATATTGTTTTTAAGAAAAGAAGTATTTAGATGAAATGTTTTGTGATCTTCTTGGAATCTCCAGATTCATGTTGTGAGAAGGACAACACTAAACATTCTTTTTGCGAAAAGACATATTTAGATAGATTCTTCATGATCTTCTTGGTAACCCCAAATCCAAGTATGGATAATGCTTAACAAGGATAATGTTAGAACATTCTATCATTGTCCAACAATAAACATTATAATGATTTTTTAAAATATGACAAAAAAAATCCTTCTTTGTAGTTTTCAAACATACACGGATCGTATCAAGTTTTTTAAAGTACAACATACTCTAAGAAACTTGGTAACGAAGCTCTGATGCCAATTGTGGAAAACTAGAAGGGGGTTGAATAGTTTTACCAATTTAAAACTTCCTTTTAAATATTTAGATCTACTTATGTCAATCTAATTTGGTTGTTTATGTTGGACGTTGATAGATAGATATATAAACGTGTAATGAAAGATAAAGAGTAAGAAGCACATCACCACGACACAAGTATTTATAGTGGTTCGGCTACAAGGACACCTTCCTTGCCCTACTCCACTCCCCGAGTCACCTACTCGAGAGTTCGTAAACACTACACCAATCTCCTTATGGCGGAGAAGCCTTCAAAACGTTGCTTACACCTTTTTCCGGTACAAAGCTAAATACCGAGTTCTTTCACACCAAGGCGAACCACACCTAACACAACGTCGCCTACCCTTTATACGGTGCTAGGCTAACCACCGAGTTCTTTCACTCCAAGGAGAACTAATCCTATCACAACGTCGCCTACCCTTTATTAGGTACTAGGCTAAGCACCTAGTTCCATTACTATGGAGGAACTACTACCCATCACAACACAACACCTAATCTCAAGGAGATCCACTCCTTGTTACAACACCATCAAGGATATCACCATCCTTGGAAATAACCAAATACTTATATGTATAACGATGCACCTCATCGATTATACGACCTAGTCATTCTTCCCTAATGCCACTTGATTTGATTCTTAGGCATCCTTCACTAATGTCTTTGACACAACGCTTGGCACCCTTCACTAATGCCTTCATCTTGACACCTTTAGCATTCTTCACTAATGCTTTTGACACGGACGTTTAGCACCTTTCACTAATGCTTTCGTCTTGACTCATTCGGCATCCTTCACTAATGCCTTCAACATCTATGGAGGAAGAAAGAACTATCAACAAGAGAACCTCAGTTGTCTTGATGATGACGAAGCATGGCAACTCATGGACTTGAGCTTGCTCGACTTCAAGAAGTGGTGATCTTGCCTTTAAGAGGAACCTAGAACATCGCACAAAAACAAAAGACAAACTACATAGAAAGATCCCTTAGGATCAGTGGTTAGAGAGGTACAATACTTGGAGAAAGTATGTGTGAAAGTGGTGAGTCAAAAGGAAGAAATGGCTCACTATTTATAGAGGAAAAATTCTACTGTTCCCCGGATCCCACGGATCCCTCCCACAAGGGATCCGGCTAGCGTAAAGCTAGGGATCCGTGGGACGGTCCTCTTTGCCCATGGGTATTTTCGGTTATAGGTCATGGGTCATGGGTTATGGGTTGATTCATGGGTTTCTTTCTAGATACAATGTATCTCAAGAATACAATGAACTTGGTTAAGTGGTTTGTATAAAACCATGGGTTATGGGTCAATACCATTTTCTAGTTTTTACCTATTTAGTATATACTTGTTTTTACCCATTTTAGTATATACTTGTTTTTACCCATTTTAGTATATACTTAGTTAAGTATTTGTTAGCCCAATATGTAAACACTAGTTGTTGTACATATGTATCAAAATCATAAAATCACTTATACTTGTTTTAGTGTTTTATGTGAAAACGTTAGTGTGTTAGAAAACTATTGAATCAAACTATTTACGTATTTTATTTGTTTCATTAAAATGATTTTACGTTTGTTATCGACAAAACATTAGAAGATCGTAAAATATAAATAAACGTTTTTCGGCTTATTTGTATTAACAGATTTGATTAAATTTCGTATTAACCATAATGTAAATGAGAAAAGGCTTCATTAAGTGAAGGAAGAATGGAAAGAACTCACAAGACAATGTAAGTGAGAGTGGAGAAAGTTTATGTATAAAATGGTAATTAATTAATTAAGTATTTAGATTGCATTGCATTTTATAAATATAGGTATTTTAATTAAATAAATTATGAAAAAATTATAATTTTATAAGTTTTTAAGCGAAAACAAAGTTTGACAATTTCGTTATTGAGAAATAAAGTTAGAAACAATAATTAGCAAATACGATTTCATTAGATTCCAATCAATTGAAAAATCATTTCTCAACATACAAATGTGATTACATGTCATTTGATTCTCAACAACGACTTTCCATATTTCTGATAGTTCTTTGGAACGATAATTATAAGTGGCCTCCAAATACACGAATACATACACAATCACCCATGCATCCTAGCTTGATGCCATGTTTTTTTGAAAACGAAAATGAAAGTTAAATGCCTACTGATAAGGTTAAAGTTACTTATATGTAGTAATGTACTATCATTTACTTAGTGAAATGATTGCACGATGAACATAATATTTTTAGGTTTCAAATAAGTAGCTCTTTGGGATGCGTATGCATGGGCGGAGACAAAGGGAGGTCACAAAGGTCACGTACCTATCTAGCGAAAAAAATTGTACTGTAAATTTTTTTTAAAATATATAGATTTTTTTTTGTTACATTCCAGATGAGATATGACATAATGTTTTCCTAACATATCTTGAGCTATCATTAATTCTGAAAGTTGCTTTTAACTTTTTTAGTACAAAGTGTTAGATATATATGTCTGTAGGTGTCAAATCTTCTCCATCATTGTAGCTTTTTACCGAATCTTCATTCGATTTGATTAAATTTCGTATTAACCAGAATGTAAATGAGAAAAGGCTTCATTAAGTGAAGGAAGAATGGAAAGAACTCACAAGACAGTGTAAGTGAGAGTGGAGAAAGTTTATGTATAAAATTGTAATTAATTAATTAAGTATTTAGATTGCATTGCATTTTATAAATATAGGTATTTTAATTAAATAATTATGAAAAAATTATAATTTTATAAGTTTTTAAGCAAAAACAAAGTTTGACAATTTCGTTATTGAGAAATAAAGTTAGAAACGATAATTAGCAAATACGATTTCATTAGATTCCAATCAATTGAAAAATCATTTCTCAACATACAAATGTGATTACATGTCATTTGATTCTCAACAACGACTTTCCATATTTCTGATAGTTTTTTGGAACGATAATTATAAGTGGCCTCCAAATACACGAATACATACACAATCACCCATTCATCCTAGCTTGATGCCATGTTTTTTTGAAAACGAAAATGAAAGTTAAATGCCTACTGATAAGGTTAAAGTTACTTATATGTAGTAATGTACTATCATTTACTTAGTGAAATGATTGCACGATGAACATAATATTTTTAGGTTTCAAATAAGTAGCTCTTTGGGATGCGTATGCATGGGCGGAGACAAAGGGAGGTCACAATGGTCACGTACCTATCTAGCAAAATGTGGCAATGACGTGGCATTAAGTGGCATTTCGGGCAATTAATGACATCATATGCATCATGTTATATATATGTTATATATATATATGAAAGGGATCGAGTAAGAAGAAAAACTAAAATGAGAAGAATAAAAAAGATTTCTAACCACCCATTTCAAATAGAGAGAGAGAGAGAGGGGGGGGGGGGGGGGGGGAGAGGGGGAGAGAGATTGGATCATTTTAAAAGTTGATCTTAAGAAAAAAATGAGAAAAGTAATCTCAACCATTAGATCACCCCCTCTTCCCCTCTCTTTTTTCACACCAAACTACAGGGACCTAATTGTATTTTCCTTCATTCTTTAAGGACGTTTTGTAAATTCGCACCCTACCCCCACCCCCCGAGAAAAAAAAATTCCCGCCAAAGAAAGAAAAAAATTGGGGGCAAAAAAATTTTTTTTTGGGCCAAAAATTTTTCCGTCAAATTTCATAACTGTGATGCTCCTTTTATTTTGGTGCATCACAATTATAAAATATAGTTATAACTATGATGCACCAAATTTTATAACCGAGATGCACCTAACGATGGTTAGTTAATATGCTCCTATAACATTGCAATAACTTAGTATACTATGTTCTTTAAGGGGCATTAGTAGTACAACAAGAGACGGAGCCATGGTAGTGTCGCATCTCTTTGTTATAGCATGCTTTTTCATTGGGATAACGCCAGTGCATATTAACCATCGTGAATTGATGAAAAGTAAAACAAAATGAATCTGAAACATGTTAGGATAATTAATTTCATTGTATATTAACCATGTGATTAATAAAATAAGCGTGTTGAATCAGTTGAAAAATCTCTCTTTTATACACAAAGGTTGAGGGTTATAATTCAAAACTTTTCTTAAATAAGTTAATAACATATGCGATTTGATGCATCTTTTTTATTTTGGTGAATCACAGTTAAAAAAAGTGGTTATAACTATGATGCACCAATTTTTAAAACTGATATGCACCCTACAATGGTTACCTAATATGCTCCTATAACATTATATTAATTTAGTGTACTATGCTCTTTAAGGGTCATTAGTTGTACAACGAGGGACGGAGCCATGGTAGCCATTAGTTGTATAACAGAGGTTGAGGTATTGAATTTAGCCGCATCTCTTCGGTGGTGCCCATAGATCGCATAGTTTCAAGGTCAGGAAAAGGGTCCTTGTGAACTATTATGGTGGCAAGGCATGTTGATTGCATATGTGACAATGTCATCAGACATAAATGAACCAAGATCATTTAATAGAGTAACAATAGATTCTATTTTATGATAATAAGCATCGGCAATAAGATTGCCCATTTTCAATTACACGTAACTCACCTTTTAAAGCAAAAGTTCGTGTACGTTTGTTGTCGAGAAATTTTTTATCAACTTGTTCCCAAGCATCCTTAGTAGTGGGAGGGTTTGCTTTGATTAGTCCTACCTTGAAGAGTGGAAGCGAGGATTAAAAATATCCATGACTTCAAGATGGATTCAGCAGTTAGCCATTTGTCCATTGGTGGAGAGGATGTAGAAGAGCTTGCGGTATCACCTTGGATGTGTTTAGGACACCAAAGTTGTTACAACAGATCTTGAAAAAGTAGCACCAACACAAATATTTTAATTCATCTATGTCAAGTTTAATAGGTACCAAGTTATTGATGTTGTGAACGACATAAAGTTTTTCAACGAAGGTGAGGGTAGGAGGTGGTGGAGGTTGATCATCTTTGGTCATTATGAGGGGGATGATTGATCAGAGGCGCGACAGGAAAGAGGGAGGCGGAAGAGGCGATGAAGTTATTAGGGTTAGATATTTTAGGAGAGGATCGGTTTAAACTGATACCATGTAAACCGTATATTCATTGATTGATAAATGATCACAATAGAGTGTATAAATAATATGCTAATGGGTCAATAATACAAATACAGCCAAGACTAATTACTATCGGGCTAGACCCATAATTGATCCGCTAACATAAATTTTCTGGAGAGTTGTTGAAACTTCGAGCCTCCCCTTTAGCCGAAATATACCTTTGTTAGTTATAGTATTCGTTAGTTATACTAGTTTGAACTTGTTTTCTATCTTGTGTAGACAACACTCCAACATACGTAATCCAACTGAATCTTTTGATTAATCATGGCTTTATATATGGTGATGGTTCTTGTTTTGTTTTCGAAATGTGCTTATGTGTTGAAATATAACTAGGAATATGAATGCATGTGTACATATCATAAAGGGTTTAAACCATCGAATATACGTGTACTTCTTAAAAAATTTCATTATAATATGTGTTTTAACAAAACTATCTGTTTATATGTGAACTTTCGGTTTTATTTTAACATGGCCATTTTTCTACCGGCTATCGGTTAAAACGGAAAGAATTTACATTTTTGTGTTCTTTTTTTCCCACGTTACTTAAACTCAAATCCAAACACCTATGCCTTGTCCCAAACACATCTTCTTCAACATCTATCACCACCATCAACCCACCATCCACACCCTGAAGAATATAACAATATGTACAAACTACAAGGGTGCTATTTGTAAATATTTTAATTGTTTTGTTAGAAGGTGGTTAAGTATGTTTTTCCACCTATAAGTACCTGCTTCTTCTTCATTTTGTAACTAACAACTTTCAGTTTAATACAATCATTTTCCCTCTTTCATTCCGCGTTCATATGGTATCAGAGCCTAAAAAGCTCAATCTAAACCCTAATTTTTGATTCAATTGATTTGTTTTCTATTGAATCTTGATTCGATTCAATTGTTTCTTGATTGATCGATTTCTGTTTTGTTCAAGATTCAAGAATTAGGGTTTTCTACCAGTTTTCATCAATGGCGACAACTAATCCAATTCCACCTGCTAATTCAATTTCGTCTGATAATTCAATCAATGATCCCTTACATATTACTAATTCTGATCATCCAGGCATGGTTTTGACGACTACACCTTTTAATGGTGGTAACTTTCTGGGTTGGAGCAGAAATATCAAGATGGCGTTAGGGGCTAAATTGAAATTAGGGTTCATTGATGGGACGTGTGTTAAGCCAGCATTGAATGATGCGAATTATCAAAGGTGGATAAGATGTGACTATATGGTTACATGTTGGGTTTTGAATTCAATGGTTACTGAGTTGTCAGATGCTTTCTTGTACACTCAATCTGCTTGTGAGTTATGGAAAGAGATAACTGAAAGATATGGTCAAAGTAATGGACCACTTATCTACCAACTGGAAAGAGAATTAAGTCATATCTCTCAAGGTAATCTCAGTATTGCTTCTTATTTCAATAAGTTGAAAAGATGTTGGGATGAACTGCATAATCTTAATGGTTTGCCCACTTGTAATTGTGGTAAGATGAGAGAGTGTTCTTGTGGAATTCTGGATAAGATCTTAGAAATGGATAGTAGATCCAAATTGATGCAGTTCTTGATGAAATTGAGTGATGAATATGAGGCAGTTAGGAGCCAGATCTTAGGAATGGATCCATTACCTAATGTTAATAAGGCTTATTACATTGTGCAGCAGATTGAAAAACAGAAACAAGTGACTCATCCATCTTTTGAACCAACTGCTTTCTTTGCAAATTTGAATGGTAATAAGCCTAATTATCAAGGGAAGAAAGATTTTAAAAGTGGTTCAACTAGGAATGAGTTCAAGAAAGTATGTACAGGATGTAATCAGGAAGGTCATTTGGTGGAGCAATGTTTTGAGAAAATTGGTTATCCTGATTGGTATAAAGGAAAGAAGGGCAAAAAGGGTACAAGAATTGCTGCTCAAGTGAATTCAAGTTTGGATGAACACATGGCTGGAGATACTCCTTTTGATTTAGGATATGAGAATGGTGTTGGTATGGGACAGAATGGCATGTTTGATCAAAAACTTGTGGCTGCAGTATGTTCAGAAGTAATGAAGATGTTTAACGGGAAGGGAATGGCTGATAGTACTGCAAATGCAAATCATGCCAGTTCTTCTATGCATTATGCAAGTATACTTTCATGTTTCACTTCAGCTTTTGCTCTATTCTGTCATCCTGACATGAATGTTACAATAGACTGGATTAGTGATACAGGAGCCTCAGATCATATGTCCCCTCATTTGCATTTATTCATTTCTATCAAAACCTTGAAACATCCAATCATTGTTCATTTACCTGATGGTAGGACAAAATCAGTAAATCTTGTGGGTCAAGTCAAAATTACACCTTTTCTCACATTGGATAATGTATTCTATGTACCTGATTTCCAACTCAATTTGCTATCTGTGGGTAGATTGATTAAGGATAAAGGTTTAGATGCTCATTTTTATCTCAATGACTTTGCCTTTCAGGACCCTTCAACTAATCAGATTGTTGCTGTTGGTAAAGGGGCAAAATGTCTCTACATTTGCAAGCCAATGCTTGATTTTGCAACATTTTCACACAAAGTATCTGTTTTCTGTCAATCTCATACACAATCTACTTTTCCTATGTTTGTGAATAAGTCTGCATGTAATTTTGTTTTTCCTACACAAGAGGTAGACATTCACACTTTTCATTCCAGAATTGGTCATACTTCTCTTTCAAAGTTGTCTCATATTCATGAATGTAAACAATTCAATGCAACTGATTTTTCTTGTGAAAGTTGTTCTCTTGCTAAACATCATAAATTGTCATTTCCTAAGAGCAATACTTTTAGTTCTTTTGCATTTGAGTTGGTACATATGGATCTTTGGGGGCCTTATAAGAAGCCTGCACTAAATGGAGCTCAGTACTTCTTTACTATAGTGGATGACTTTACAAGGGCAACATGGACTTACTTAGTTCATAGTAAGGATCAGATACTAAATGTTTTATCTCAGTTTGTGGCTTATGTTCAGAATCACTATTCTTCAACCATTAAAACCATAAGAACAGATAATGGTACTGAGATTGTTAATGGGAAATGTTTAGCTTTCTTAAGCTCCAAAGGAATTACTGATCAGAAGTCCATGCCTTATACACCTCAACAAAATGGGGTGGTAGAAAGAAAACATAGACATCTCTTAGAGACTGCTAGAGCCATTAGAATTCAAGCTAATTTTCCAATCAAGTTTTGGGGGCATTGTGTACTAGCAGCCACTTATCTCATAAACAGAATGCCAATGAAGAATTTACATTGGAAGACGCCTTATGAGAAATTACATGGTACAGTTCCTTCTTACAGTCATTTGCGAGTCATTGGGTGTTTATGTTATGCTACTGTTACTCTACCACATAAAGATAAACTTGAACCAAGAGGCTTGAAGTGTGTACTTCTAGGATATCCTCCAAATTCCAAAGGGTATTCTTTGTATGATCTTACTGCTAAACAGGTCTTTCATAGTAGAGATGTTACTTTTGAAGAAAACATTTTTCCTTTCAAAACACAACCAATATCATCTGAATGGCATGGAGGTGATTTTCCTTCTTTTAGCTTTCCTACTGAACAAACTCAACCTGTTTCTACTGATGCTGATTCTGCTGATCAAGAAAATGAAACTTCAGCAGAAGATCAACCTGATTCTGCTCAACTTGGTCCATCAGTTTCTACTGAATCTGTTCCCACAAGAAGATCTACCAGAAATACAACTAAACCAGCTTGGTTAAAGGATTTTGTTGTTTCCAAACATCATGTAGCTTCTGTAAACACTGTCACAAGTACTGCTACTCATCCCAAATATCCTTTGTTCACTACAACAGACTTTGTTGGCATACCTACACAGCATATAGCTTTTCTAGCTAATGTGTTTACAACTACAGAACCTTCATCCTATAAACAAGCAAGTCAACATCCAGAATGGGTTAAGGCAATGGAGCTTGAACTCAATGCTTTAGAAGCAAATGACACATGGGAAGTGACTGTCTTGCCAGGTGGGCATAAAGCTATTTCTTCAAAATGGGTTTTTAAGATCAAATACAAAGCTGATGGGACAGTTGACAAATACAAGGCCAGACTTGTTATCAGAGGTTTTGATCAAAAAGAAGGAAGGGATTACAAACATACTTTTTCTCCTGTTGCAAAATTAGCAACAGTGAGAGTTTTGATTGCTCTAGCTACTGCAAAAGGTTGGCCACTCCATCAATTGGATGTTAAAAATGCTTTTTTGCATGGTTTTGTTGAGGAGGAATTGTATATGGAACCACCAGCTGGATACACTGGAGCTTCTACAGGACAATTTTGTAGATTAAAGAAATCTCTCTATGGTCTTAAACAAGCCTCTAGGAAATGGAATCACGAGTTGTCAAAATTCTTACAGTCTCTAGGTTTTGTTCAGTCCAAAAATGATTATTCTCTTTTTGTTAAGAAGCATAAGGATGAATTTACAGCTGTGTTAGTATATGTTGATGACATGCTCATCACAGGTAATTGTGAAAAGGAGATACTTTCTACCAAACTTGCTCTTGATAAGAAATTTACAAGCAAGGATCTAGGACTGGCAAAATATTATCTGGGGATAGAGATTTACAAAACTTCACAAGGTACTCATCTCAACCAAAGAAAGTACATCCTAGATCTCCTCAATGATGCTGGTCTCACTGCTGCTAAACCAGTAGCATCACATATGCCAACAAATTTAAAGCTTTCTTTGGGAAAAGGTACTCCTTTGAAGTCCTCTGAAGCTTATAGGAGATTAGTAGGCAGATTACTTTATCTTACCATGACAAGACCAGATATTTCTTATGTGGTGCAACATCTTAGTCAGTTTGTCTCTGCTCCTACTGATTTACACATGCAAGCTGGCATTCATTTGTTAAAGTATCTAAAAGGAAGTGTCAGCAAAGGGCTCTTTTATCCAGTACAACCTCACTTACAGATCACTGGTTTTTCAGATGCTGATTGAGCGGCTTGTTTAATGACCAGAAGATCTCTTACTGGATATTGTATCTTTCTGGGTCATTCATTGGTATCTTGGAAAACAAAGAAACAACCCATTGTCTCCGGGTCCTCTACAGAAGCAGAGTACAGGGCTATGGCAGTCACTACTTGTGAAATTCTATGGCTGAGTTTTCTTTTAAAAGACTTGCATATTCCAGTTAAAGTACCTATTACACTTTTTTGTGACAACAAATCTGCACAACAATTGGCTGCTAATCCCTGTTTTCATGAAAGATCCAAACATTTGGACATGGACTGTCATTTCATAAGAGAAAAAGTACAAGATGGTTTCTTGCAAACTGCTTTTATTCCCACAACACAACAACTTGCTGATGTCATGACTAAGGTTTTAAATCATGTGCAGCATTCTATCTTGATTGGCAAGTTGGGAATCACAGATCATCCAACTTGAGGGGAGGATGAAGAATATAACAATATGTACAAACTACAAGGGTGCTATTTGTAAATATTTTAATTGTTTTGTTAGAAGGTGGTTAAGTATGTTTTTCCACCTATAAGTACCTGCTTCTTCTTCATTTTGTAACTAACAACTTTCAGTTTAATACAATCATTTTCCCTCTTTCATTCCACGTTCATACACCCTCACCCCCAACCACCACCACCCCAACCCCGCTGCCACCCTTTTTTAATTAAGCTGTAAATAATCTTCAACAAGCAAGGGTGGCTCAAGGGTAAGGAAATTAAAGCAAGAGCTTTAGGCCCCGTAATTGTTTAGGCCCCTAATCTTTTAATGCCCCGTATATACATATAGTTGGTATCTTTGAAACTTTAACATTTTAAGGCTTTTGATTTACTAAATCTACTGAAGTAACGAAGGACTGTGAGCCTCATTTATTTAATTATTATTTTTTAGGCCTACGACTAAAGGAGACTAAACTCACTACTCGAGCTTAAGAAATATATGGATAAAAGTTAATTTAGTGCTCCAACTTCTAATAGCGTCTAACTAAAACCGTACAAAAATCAATCTTTTACAAATATTTATAAGCCTTTGGAAGTTCAATTATGTTTATTAAACAAAGAGTAAATTACACCGTTCGTCCTTGTGGTTTGCGTTGACCGCAGGGTTTCGTCCTTTAACCAAAAAAGTTGCACAGTCCGTCCTTAAGTGGGAAACGTTATGCACCGTTCGTCCCTCCATCCATCTGGGCCCACCAATTCCCACTAACGTTAGTTAACTCACTTAACCCATAAGGGCATATCCGTCATTTCTCAACCCCCCTTTTTCCCGTCATTTCAATTCCCACTATATTTCTTTTTTTCTTATCTCTTCACATTTTTTATCTAACCTAAAACCTGCATCTCTCTCATTAAACAAAACAACCGCCGTCGCCATGACAGCATAATCACCAGCACCATCTACTGAAAATGACACCATCTTTCGATGGTTTCACGTATTTCGGGCTGGGTTTTTGGTTGTTGTTGGCGGTTTCATTTTTCCATAGCCACTATCCCGTGAAGGGTTTTAGATACTTTGATAATTGTTATTATCTCACACGACACGCCACCATCTCTACGTGGGTTTGGTTTCTTTTGATTGTTGTGGTTTGATTGGTTGTTCTCAGTTTGTTTGGTGGTTACTGTGATGTTTGGAGTTTGTTTTTTGTCGTTTTAACCGGACCTTCGGGTTTGGTGGTAAACCTGGTGGTTGCGGTTCGTGGTTTATGGTGTGATTGGCTAAGGTGGGTGTTTTTTGTAGCGGCTTTGTGTGGTTTCACTGCTGTGAACGCCCTCGTGACAGTGGTGTTGGTTCTGTAGATCTATCAGATCTGGTATCTTTGCTTTCAGGTGTTCTTGGCTGACATCTAACTGGATCTGCTCTGTTTGTGTATAATGGCAGTCGATAGTGGATGGCCACCACAACAAAGATTTAACTGAAAAGGCTCGTACTGAAAAGGCAGTTGATAATGACAATCTAAGGTACTTTCAATTCCTAATGGCACTTTACATTTTCATCTCAAAAGAGAGTAAAATGGTATATACAAATGACTTCTTTTTATTCTTACAGGATGAGGAGGTTATGAAGCTCAAGCAGCAACTGAAAGAGTTTGTCATCGAGAGAAAAGGGTAACATTAAAATTCAACTTTTACAGTTTGTAGGTCTTGAATAAATTTGTGTAATACATATGGGGACCTATATCTCAAGCCTTTAATTTTGTATTATCAGGTGGATGGACAAAATTGGAAGAAATCAGTCTTTTGAGAATTATTGGTTGATTATTGGAAAGTATTTAGGCAATGAAATATTTTGAGGCCATTTTTTTCTTTAATTTTGTATGCAGGTTTTAATAAATGGTATGTACTTGGGAAATGACCGAAATACCCCTTTAAAAACATTACTTAACTGACGTTAGTGGGAATTGGTGGGCCCAGATGGATGGAGGGACGAACGGTGCATAACGTTTCCCACTTAAGGACGGACGGTGCAACTTTTTTTGTCAAAGGACGAAACCCTGCGGTCAACGCAAACCACAAAGACGAACGGTGTAATTTATTCTTAAACAAATAAATATGGATAGCATTGTATGTTTGTTATGTTGAATGAATGGACACGATTCATTCGTTCATTTGATGTTAGTGAACGTTTGGTAAAACTTGCTCGTTTATGCATGTTTTGTTCATTAATTTTTTATGAATAAAAGAGTTAAAAATAAACAAGCAAACATGAGCAGACACAAACGAAATATTATGTATTTTTTATGCTTGTTTGTTTATGCTCGTTCGATTAATGTATTTATGACCGAACATAGAACACGAACAAGCTTGTTTTCTTAACAAAAAAATATGAACACAATCATCCATTCGGTTAAGCATTCGTGTTAGACAGTTTATTTGATCAAATTTAAACCAATGAAGAAACATCTATCGTATATGGGTCGTTCCGTGATGTTTAAACTCAAACATATGAACAAACACCTATCGTAATTGAAAAGACACCATTTTTAATATCACTTTAGGCCTCTAAACGGCTTGAGTCACTCTTGTCGACAAATTTTCTAGGTTTGTAGGTCGCATAGTGGTGAGGATGGCAAAGACAATGGTTGTAGGTTACTGGATCATGATCATGGTGGTAACAGGGGGTGGTTATGGATACGTTGATGGTCATGATGGTAGTAGGTGGTGGTCATGATGGTTATGACAAAAACGAATAGTTTCTTTAGTACGTGTATCATAGCGAGATATTTGGAAAAGTACGTGTTTATTATATGGTTTAAACCAATATAAATAATAGTACATAACTACATATAATTTGGTACCTTTTGTCGGTAAAACAAGTTTTTATGTTACGTTTCATATTAGCACGAATCTGTAAGTTTAAGTATTAGACGAGTAGTTTTCTTTATAACGGGAAATCTAGAAAAGCATGTGTATATTGTATAGCTTAATCCCTCTCATAAATCAGAATATTAGAATTTTGTATTATCTTTAATACAAAGGAAACCACAGTTGAGCCGCCCAACGCTAGATATCACCCGTAAGACCCATGGATCTTGTTATATTACGGCTATTTTTGGCACATGAGATTATAGAAAGATTATGCTTATTTTTTCAAAAAATAAACTACTTAAAAAATAATCTTTGTTTGGCAGACCGAGATTATTATTATTATTATTATTTTTTTAAAATTAAAGTCATGTTAGTTAATGCATGTGACTGAGAGGTGTAATTGGGGGATTTGGGTGGTGGGGGGGGGGGGGACACGACTCCGTTGTCTCCTAAAACAACACAATTGTATGACTCGTTTGTCATCCCACTTTTGTAAGAAGTAGCTCATCTCCACGACCATGTTGTGGAAGGGAAAAAAAGGTAGATATGTAGTGTGTGTGTGAATATATTATGAGATGTATTTTGTGTAGTAAAAAGTTGATGTGGCGCTGATTGCCGCTGATAAATGCGATCACGGTCTTAAGTTTACAAGACTGTGTAATAGGACCCAAAACCAACGCGTTGGTCACCCAAAGAACGCGTCGTCCTTATAATCCTCTCACCCACGCATTTGTGAAAAAAAACGAGAATTCAATCTATCGACCGACCGAGTTGGTGAGGCTAAAAACCTACATGTGAAAATATGTTTCGTTTTGGTTTTTGTAGGGTATATTTGAGTTTCAGTGAGGGTATGTTTGATTGGTGAAGTTTGTTTTCTTATTACTGCTTGTTGGTATTTGAATGAAAAGGTTATATGGGCATATGGTGCTAAGTTGGTGGTGGTGTTGTTAGTCACTACACTTGTTCTAAGATAGCAAAATAAGTTGACACAAACAACAAGAGTCACAATGTTAGTCCTTATATTGGATTTTCGTTAAATAGTTCCGTTAACTCACACACAATGTTTTGAAACCCGGGTTTGTGATCGACCCGGCCAAGATACCGGGTGACCGGGTCAACCGGTTCAACCGCCGGGTCAACCCGGTTAGACCCGGTTTTATGCATATGTCCAAACATTCATTTCTAATTGTCCAAACATAATGTCCAAACACTAGTTTTGCAGTGAAAAAAAAAGCAAAGAACCATTTTTCATGCTCTAAACAACAAATCAAAGGTGGACAAAGATATAAACCTGCGTACCTGCATAATTTTCTAAACAACCATAAATGCTACGGGATTACATGTTTCATACTTCAAAAGGCATAAATCCTACGATATTACAAGTTTCATACTTCTAAAAACATGCATCCTACGAGATTTACAAGTTTATTTTTTGAGGTTTTGTATTAAAAAAAATGATAAAAACCAAACCCGGCCGGGTTTCAAAACCCGGGTTGACCCGGGTCACTTAAAACCCGTCGGGTCTAAACGGTTGACCCGTTTTTTAAAACCCGGGTTTTTTTGACCCGTTTTTTTTCCGGAACCGGTCCAACCCGTTAACCCGGCCGGGTCGACCCGGGTTTCAAAACATTGCTCACACAAACCCACATTCAATTTTAGTCTAAAATCTCTCCTCTCTCCACTCACTCCCCTCGTCCATCCACCATCACCACCACTTGAATCGAACAAAAAAAGGCTCAACCATTATGATTGTCGGCTATAACATAGTAGTTAGCCTACAAAACTGGTTGTGCTATCACATTTGGTGGTGGGGGATATTTCTGCTTTTGCTTTATGGTAACGCCTGAGATGGTTTTGTGGTTTTTGGAGTCAAATGTGGTGGTCGCGACGACCTCATCTGAAATTCCATTTTGTGAATTAATGATGATATTCGAATTTGAGAGAGATTGGATGTACGGTTAAAACCTTAACATCAAACTTTGATATATTAATATTTGTAGCCAAGCTATCCCCCATTAATATTTGGTGTCAAGTTGTTTAACTAACACTACAACCTTATGTCTTATGACCTTAATTTTCTTTACATATCCCCCATAAGAAAAGGGGAAATCTTAGCTGCAAGTTCTTTGCAGCCAACTAGCTGCATTTTTAGTGTGGAAACCTGAATGTAAATGCAATTTTCCATCCAAAGTACTTGATGATGCACTAGCTATATATATATTTTCACATCAGTGGTCCTTAATTTCTTTCATAAAAACTAGTAATCTGATAATGAGAGCTTAAATGAAGAATAAAATAGTGATTTTCATAGTCAAAGATTAGTTTTTTTGGCTGTAGTTGCAGCGAATTGGCTGCATTTTTTGCAGCCAAGTTATCCCCGAAAGAAAATTATTGTATAATGAGTGAGAAAAAGCATTGAAACATCGTGGGGTGTTTGGATTTGTCTATCCACTTGTACATCTTTCTTTTTAGTCTTTTATCGCCGCAGTTTAAAAATTAAAACGCACTAAGATTTATGGAATCAATGATGCATTTTTTATGACGATGTCCATTCGTTGAGACATAGATTCACAACTACAGATACAGGTTTCTAATTTTGATTTTCGTTCAAGGGGTTAAAAAGTTTGATTTGAAGCTAATTGATGTAATCTGTGTAGCCTATTAATTGAGGTTGCAACAACAAATCTGAATATATGATTCCTTAGTATTTATATATTTTGATGATTTTTGACCAAACGAAATAAATTGACAAAGATTATTGTAACCTCACGTGCATTGCATATGACGGGCTTTAACAGTGATATTTAACAGAAATCTAAGATATGGATGGATGGTGTGACAAAGCTTCAAAATAGGAATCATCCATGCAAAAAAAAGATCAAGAACTGTATTAGTGATTCCGGTATAACCAGGGACGAACAGTGTAATTTACTTTTAAATTTATAACCACTCCCGTCACCCCCTATTATATCTCTCCAAAATGATAAAAATACAAACATTCTGGACAAACTATAACAATTCAGCATTGGACAGAGATAAAAACAATACAAATCAGCAAGACATAAGACATCAACAATTGAGCAAAACAATTCAGCAGGTAAGTTGTTTATTCTTCTGCATAATCAATGATTCTAACTCTCGTTTCAGCCTTTCAATCCTCTGATCTAATGTTTCAGGCTGCGAGTTTGGCTTTACATTCTCTAGTTTCAGGTCTACAACCGATCGAGATAATTCGTTAATTTTGGCTGGATGATCGTGTGGATCAACACTTTCAGGATAATTTGCAGCAGCCTTTTTATCAAGCTTTGAACTTTCCTGCTGCACCGAACTAGCAAGTGGACCGCTTCCTCCAACACGAGGGATGATTCGAGACCTGATAGCAAATGTTTACAACATATATGATAAACCAAATAATAAATGCATAAAATTAAAAAAACTAAAAAAAAAAAGGAGTGGGATGTAATGTAATCAAATATGAGTACAATTAGGCAAACAGATTATACTAAACCTTGATAGGGCATCAGTATTATCTGCAACAGAATATAAAGCAGCAGCCATTACATTATGCTTTGAACTCTCCTGCTGCATTGAAAGACTAGCAAATGGTGCTGAACCGCTTCTGAGAGACCTGATAGCACATGCTTATGAGATATATGATAAAGCCAAAGTAATAAATACTTAAAATAAAATTGTTTGAAAAAATAAATAAATAAATAAGAGTGGTATGTAATGTAACTTAATACGAGTCCAATTAAGGAAACAGATTAGGATAAACCTCGGTACGGCGTTTATATTCTGCTTTGAGCTTTTCTGCTGCACTGGAAGACTAGCAAGTGGTGCTGAACTGCTTCCGATGATTTGAGACCTGATAGCAAATGTTTACAACATATATGATAAACCAAATAATAAATACATAAAATAAAATTTAAAAAGAAAAGAACAAAAAGGAGTGGAATGTAAGTAACTAAATATGAGTCCATTTAGGGAAACAGATTAGGCTAAACCTCGATAGGGCGTTTATATTCTGCTTTGAACTCTCCGGCTGCACCGGAAGACTAGCAAATGGTGCTGAACCGCTTCGGATAATTTGAGACCTGATAGCAAATGTTTACAAGATATATGATAAGCCAAGTAATACATACATGAAATCAATTAAAAAAAAGAAAAAGGAGTGGGATGTAATGTAACTAGATGCGAATCCAATTAGAGAAACATATTATAATAAACCTGGATAGGGCGTCACGGACAGAATAGTTAGGTGGAACATGAAGATGGTTGCAGTTGCCATTATTATCTGCAGCAGCAATCAAGGTTTCAAAAAGTTTCTGCTTATTTCTGGCCGGGTCACCAAAGCTGATAGCATCACAAGCTACATTCTTGTCTTTCATCCCTTTTCCTAAAATCTGCACCTCACCTATCTCTTCATATACCGGACTGAAACAGGGACAGACACATAAATTTTAGATTAAAAAGTTGCATTAGTGATCTAATGTAAGTATACATACGTACCCTCCAGCAAACACAACAATCCTTTTTGGCAGATGTTCGCCTAGTTCTTTGCCACTGCAGCCGAACCAAACATCATAAGCAATCACGATCGCCTCTAATAACATCGAATAACCGCCCAATGATACTTCTGAGTAACAACAACAATAAACTTGATCATTATTACAATATATACATAAAAAGAGTGAATTATTAATGAATTGAAGAAGCTAATTACCATTAATGACTCTCATGATTTGCCAAATATCTCTGTCAGGGTAAATAAGATGAGTAAGACATCTATTACTCGATCCACATATGCCCACGACAGTTTCCGGATGAGACTATAACCAAAAAGAAAAAAAACGTCAATGAATAATAACAAGCAACGAAACCAATTAAATATCGAATACCTTAAATTTTTCGGTACAATAAAGTCTAATAGCATCAGCTTGTTCCTTAAACATATGTGAGTTATTGCCAGTCATCCATCTACTGGTGTCGATACAGATCATTATAGCCTGCACAAAATTAGTTTCAGTAAAAATTAATTAATGATAACAGAATTGATAAACAGGAAAATCGATCAACAATATACCTCGCCTTCCATGGTGGCTTTTCCTTTTCCTTCGTTTCGTTTTGCCTCCGTTGATATCAGATATATCTGATATATATAGAGAGAGATTCATTATAATACAAATAAGCCCCTTCATAAATAAACAAACTAACCAAATAACACCACATTTTTCTCATTTTAGATCATTCATTCCCTTTTCTTTTCTTTGCCACTTGTGTAGGCAACAACAAACTAACACAAACATTTATTTTATCTGTAGGTGGCCTTATAGACTTATAGTTATGTTACCAAGTTATTATGCAAGTTTATATAGAAAAGATGATATATTATTAGAAAAGTGGAAGTTATTAATACCTTTTTAAAATGATTATAATACCTTCATTTTTATTTAAAAAATGCACGGTATATTTGTTGTTTTGAAGTGTTCTATTACGAGGAAAAATTATATAGTTTGATGAGACAAATTTATTAAAAGAAAATGAAAATACAAAATAAGTACTTGGATTAGACTAGAAGGGGGAGAAAAAGCTGACAAGTAAAAATATATATACAAAAAGGTACAAATCTGATAAAGTTGTTCAGAAGTGTATTATGGGGAGTAAAGTTATAAAGTTTGACAAAA
This sequence comes from Chrysanthemum seticuspe, assembly GCA_019973895.1. Classification (NCBI taxonomy): domain Eukaryota; kingdom Viridiplantae; phylum Streptophyta; class Magnoliopsida; order Asterales; family Asteraceae; genus Chrysanthemum; species Chrysanthemum seticuspe. The sequence continues at coordinate 162,345,434 of BPTQ01000008.1, read as the reverse complement.
TAAAAGTATTCAAAAACAAAGTTTAAAAAGATCATTAGAGGGTAGCTCTTTCGTCGAGTGCGCGATCATGACAAGACTCGAGGAAGAAGCCCCGGCTAACTCCGGGCCAGCAGCCGCGGTAAGACCGGGGGGGGGGGGGGGGGGGGGGGGGGGGGGGGGGGGGGGGCAAGTGTTCTTCGGAATGACTGGGCGTAAAGGGCATGTAGGCGGTGAATCGGGTTGAAAGTGAAAGTCGCCAAAAAGTGGCGGAATGCTCTCGAAACCAATTCACTTGAGTGAGACAGAGGAGAGTGGAATTTCGTGTGTAGGGGTGAAATCCGTAAATATACGAAGGAACACCAAAAGCGAAGGCAGCTCTCTGGGTCCCTACCGACGCTGGGGTGCGAAAGCATGGGGAGCGAACAGGATTAGATACCCTGGTAGTCCATGCCGTAAACGATGAGTGTTCGCCCTTGGTCGGGATGATACTAGGAAATATGGTCCGAAGAATCTCGATAGTAGTTCCATGAACAATCCTTTGCGGGATTAGATTTTTTTCTTTTTGGAAATGCCATAAAGCGCGAACCAAGATCCGTGATACGAAAACCAAAATCAGAATGAGGAAGAAAAAGATATCGTGATGTAAGTCTATTATTCCTTGCATCATAGGTGTTGCTGCGTCTTGAACTACTACTAAAAACCTACTTTTTTTCTTTTTGGACAAACGATATCAGGTCAGGTCTATGGATGGAAATCAAGTGCCATCCGAGAGTCTTCTTCGTCTTTTGCTGGAACTCTTTCTCTAAAGGTAGTGAAGTGAGCCGAAGGAGAGGCTGGATGGAATTAAGCTCGACCAGCGGGAGCAGAGTTAGTGAGCCGTGTAATAGGCGACCATTTCGCGCAATTCGGGGGGCACTTGAGTCAGCCGCCGGCGCCCGACAGCGTCGGTAGAGTTAGGATCAAATGAAAAGAAAAAATAAAATGAAAAAAAGTGAGAAGAAATCACAACCACATATTCCAGATGTATCTACAAAAATAGATGCATCTCCCTTTAAAATTCTCCCTATTAATTAAAATGTGTGGTTAAAAATTTTTCTTATCATTTTCATTTTAGTTTTTTAAAAGGGTATCGATAACAACTTCCTATTTGAAATTCTACCGCATCATTTTATAGAAGGGGAACTAGTATACATTAGTAATCCACTCTAGATTAAAAACTCGATAAATTAATAAAGGGTTATGGTACAGAAAAGTTACTAAAGTTTCCTAAAAGATTGTCTTAAGTTATTATAGTTTCATTTTGTTCATCCAGGTTACTGAACTTTGAAACTTTGTTCACTCAGGTTACTGAACTTATAAAAGTATACATTCAGGTTACTAAATTTTGACAATCTGTTCACTCAGGTTACTGAACTTATCAAAAAATATACGCTCAGGTTACTTGGACCAACACTGAATTTATCAAAGTGTATGTTCCCGAAAGTTCAGTAACCTAAGTGAACAAAATGAAACTATAGTAACTTATGACAAATTTTTAAAAAACTCGAGTAACTTTTCTGTACCATAACCCATTAATAAACTCTATAAGATAATATATATGTTTTTAGGCACTAGTGCATTAATTTATAGATAAATTAATATCATTTAATTAATTACAGTACTTTTTTTTAATTAATAAATTTAGATATAAGTATTAATTTATAAAATGTACTTACAAAAATAAATTTAGATATAAGTATTAATTTAGTCGACGTCTATCACTCATAACTTCATAACCACTCATGACTTCAGAAAGCACAACCGAGAGCCCAATCATGTCGCCATTTTCTTTGTTTGTTTTAGATTCAATAGAGCCTTTATCTTATAAAAAAAAATATAGCTTGTTTACCTTTATTTTTGCCGTTAATATAAATTACTTGGTCCCATCCCTCGGCAAATAAAATGAGTAAACTTGATCGATTTCTAGTGTCTGAAGGGCTTTTGATTTTGTTCCCCAATTTGTCGGCTGTATGTTTAGATAGGCATTTATCCGATCATCGTCCAATTCTGCTTCGTGAAGTTCGTGTTGACTATGGGCCTACTCTCTTTCGATTTTTTCAGTCTTGGACCAAGATAAGTGGTTTTGTCCCAATGGTGACTCAGGCTTGGGATTCTTTTGATTTAAAAGATACAAATGACATGATCCGGTTTAATAAAAAGCTGCAAGCTTTGAAGAAGGTTATTCGGGGTTGGGTGGCTGATGTTAAGAATCTTCAGTCGAAGCAAAGGAATCTTATTGCAGATAGGTTACACACTATTGATGTGCAGCTTGATCAAGGAGGCGTTAACGATGACATTCTTCTTGATAGGATGAGGCTTGTTCAACAACTTCAGGAGATTAAATCCTTAGATTCTAGTGATCATCTTCAAAAGGCTAAAATTCAATTGGCTATCGAAGGAGACGAAAATTCCAATTTTTTTCATGGAGTCATTAATCGTAGACGCTCCTCTTTGACCGTCAAAGGTGTTATGGTGGAAGGCACTTGGATTGATGATCCTAGTCTTGTAAAAAATGAGTTTCGCTCTCATTTCGCCAACAGATTTCAATCTCCTAGTAGAAATAGAGGTATGATTAATTTCTCTTTTCCAAATCGTCTTAATTCTGAACAAGCTGATTTGCTAGAGTTGCCGATTACTACTACGGAGATCCGTAATGCAGTTTGGTCTTGTGGAGAGTACAAATCTCCTGGACCTGATGGATTCACTTTTGATTTTTTCCGAAAATTTTGGGATGTTATTGGGAAAGATTTCAGTCTTGCTGTCATGTGGTTTTTTGATCATTGTTCCTTTGCGAAAGGATGTAATTCCTCTTTCATTGCTCTCATTCCGAAATGTGTGGACCCAAAGGCTGTGAATGATTACCGTCCTATTAGTTTGATTGGCAGTCTTTACAAGGTTGTCACGAAAATTTTAGCTACTAGATTGTCTTCGGTGTTGTGTAATCTTATTTCGGAGGTTCAGTCGGCTTTTCTTCCAAACAGGCAAATTCTGGATGGGCCGTTCATTATAAATGAATTGTTATCTTGGTGTAACTCTAAGAAGAAACATGCTATGATGTTTAAAGTGGATTTCGCCAAAGCTTATGACTCTGTGAGATGGGATTTCTTGGACGATGTTCTCCGCTCTTTTGGCTTTGGTTGTAAGTGGAGATCGTGGATTAGTGGAAGCTTAGTTTCAGGGAAAGCTTCTGTCTTGGTGAATGGTAGCCTGATTAGTTGCCAAAACACGTCAAGTTATCTCACACAAGCTAGCCACTTGTGAATGACTAACCGTAAGAAACTTAAAACGGCTCAGACACTGACCAATAATAGATGAGGAAGTGTGTAGTATATGGGTAACTCAAACGTGTTAGGTTTGAGCACCGAGATCGTTCCGAACGAGGGTTGAATGGAATTTCCAACTCACGTCTCAATTATCGGGATTTGAATAATAGAAGGGGATAAAATGAAGTTATCTAAACTACGGGATAAGGAAAGCATATGGAACTAAAATCTATGGGTAAAACCTAAGAATAATGGCAAACTACGCAATTCTACACTAAAATGCAAATACGGGATTAAAACGAAACGCGAATAAAATGCAATAACGTCTAATCTAACTCCTAAAAATAACCTAAAATTACTTTTACTCTAGAAATGATATTAGAAAACTAATTAAGAATTAAAATTATTTTTTAGGAATTTTCTTGATTTTATTCTAATTAAAAACTAATTTTTACTTTAAAAATAAGATTAAATAACTAAAAATAATAAAAACAAAGGGGAAATTATGAAACTAATTTTATAAAATCTAAAATACCATAAGAGAATTTTCACAACTATTTTTTTATTTTTCAGATTAATTTTCTATTTTCTACAAATTTAAATCTATTTAAATCTAATTTAAATTGAGAAAAATACCAAATAAAAGGGGAAAAATAAGGAAAAATATTTTTTATGCTTTTTATATTTTTCTTAAACTGGGAAAATTAAAAAATTATTTTTTAGAACTTTTTCTCAATTATTTGTAATAAAAGCTATTTAAAAATGATTAAAAACTGATTTTAATTAAGAAAAATACTAAATAGTGACCAAAAATTATGGAACACTCAGGAAAATTCTAATTTATTATTATAAAGCTATGAAAAATATAAAAACTTGGGATTATGTGAGAGATATTGAAGTTGCAATGTAAACTGATTTTGAATAAGCTATAGAAAATAAGCAAATAAGCTATAAAATGCACCAACTGATAACAGAAGCTAATATTATGCTATAACTACTCTAAAGCAACTTATGCAAGCTAATCCTAACACCTACAAAGCAGTCTACCTAGATTTTAAGCTAACTGCTACTAAAGTAAAACAGTGACTGACCCCCTACTTTTAAGCAGATGCACAAGCTAATCTAAAGCTTCAAACTGAAAACCAGAAATGTGGGACTCAAGCCCACCTGGCAAAGAGTTCACAAACCAAATTTGAGCTTCTAATTATAAAAGATAAGTACTGTGCAAGACCTGCAAGTTTTGAAGAAAACTGACTTTGAGCAGTTTTGACTTATTGAGACAGTAATGAAATAGTTGACTAATTTGAGATTCTAAGCTACTAAATTGGATTGAAACTGATGTTTATTGAAGAAATGAAACTACATTAAGCTATAGTACTTATATCCTAACTTATATGCAGCATGTGAACTCCTAAGTCTAACTGATTTGAGCACAATAACAGATCACATATAATTTTGACTTCCAGTGATTAGGTATGCAAAACTGAGACTGAAATGAACTTAATACATCTTAATAGAACTTAACTGACTAAACTTAACAATAAAACTAAACCTTAACTGTGATTTACTCCTTATACCAAACACACCTTAAATGAACTAATGAGCAGATTCAAATTCTGAATTCAGATCTAAACCATGAATCAAACTATAACAGGTATGAAGGATGAAGTGCAAGCTAAATGGAGCAATTATCTGAACTATAACTATCCAATGACAATTATGCTACATATGCAGATGTGACAGAAACATTAGACAAATGCTTACAATGACTAACTAAGCAATAGTATTACTAACTTCACAATTTTAAACAAAGTTAAGCAATAAGAAGCAATGCTAATTCAAAATATACTACTGATTCAATTGTTGAGACAGATTTGGACTTACATTTGTCCAAGCCACAATGGCATGCTCAAAGAGATCAAATAGCCACTAACCTAAACTGAATTCAACCCAAATCAAACTCAAAATCAACCCAAATCATCAGCAGATCAGCAATCCAGAACCATTGTTAATGTGAAACTGTAGTGTTGACTTAGTTTGACCAGAGAGTTTTGAGTGTCATTTTTAAGTAACAAACATTCTTAGATTTTAAATAAGCTCAAATAAACATTTGAAAACAGTAATAAGCTGAGATGAAGCAGTGAATTAAGGATTTGACTATGAAGAGAATTCAATAAAAACTTGTATTAATAAAGCTTGAGTACAATGGAAATTACAATAACTGAATTTAAACTAATTAATGGAAAACAATTGAAAAAGTCTTAGAAACTAAATTTACACTACTCCTATTCTATTCCTATTCTACATACTCATTACAATGTGAATAATGAGGTATATATAGCTGAGCAGAGCTTATAGAAGGATCTAGAAGTCCCATCTGTGCTTTCTCTTGAGAGTTTACAGCCCTTGGATCATAATCTCTTGTCATCCCATTAGTCATAGCCTTTAGATCACTCTCACCACGTATCAACAGCCAATCAGAGAAGAGAATGCAGACGGATTGATGACCTGGCAATCACGTGTGTCAGGTGGTGTCAGGAAAAGGACAATATTACCCTTAATGATAGTGAATTTGTACAATTAATCTCAGGGGTGTTTTAGGGTTCTTAGTATTCTGGGTTTATTTGGGTTTGGGGAAAAAACAAGCGCGCGTGTGTTTGTTTAATATAATTCAATTCTCTTGACCGGGTTATGGATTGTTTTGACCGGGTTTACTTGGGTAACGGGTTAGGATATATGAGACCGGGTAAATGAAATGAAATGGTTTGGGCTTTTGTTTATATGGGCCTAAGGTGTAATAAGGATTGGACAATGGATTTGTATTTGGACTAGTTAGCCATAGAAAGGACTAAAGATGTACATGCTTAAATTCCAAGGACCAATAATGTAAATCTGAAAGTATCTTCCAAGGACTGAATTTGTCAATCTTCAAATAAACCAGGGACTGAATTTGCAACATTTGAAACTTGAGGGTGTTTTCTGTCATTTGCTGAAAGTTCAGGGACTATTTCTGACATTTCTTCAAACTTTGATCAAATCTTCACAAATCATCCTCAGAGATTAGAAATCTTCATAAATGCATAATTCTGACCTTCCGGCTCAGCTTAAGCTCTCTTGATCTCTCGTGCTCGGATTTACGTCTGATTTGGTTCTTTTTTGTGTGTTTTTACATATCCGTACCTGCACAAGCACAAACTCAAGAAAACCACAAATATTAGCAATAAACGGCTCTTTCTTGTTTGTTTTGGGTCAGATTTACTAATGAAAAGATATGTGTTTAAGCACATATCAAAATACCCCAGACGAGACCATTGTCGTGTCCTCACGCAATGCAATCAACTCACGCTTCTAAAACCAAGGATTTCAATCTCTTTCTACTAAACCTATGAAGAAGTAGCAAAGATTCCTCAAAAGAGATTAAGAAAGCCTTAATTCCAAAAACGCCCCGTTTACTTTTTATTTCACATGTATAGATATTACAATTAAGCACATTCCGGTTATGAATGACGGTTGGTTGAACTTTCATGTCGATCAATAACTCCAACATTTTTCAAACGACACGTTAGGATCACGGAGTAGAAAACACAACACAGCGTGAAGTGACCATACAGATAGAATACATCGTCCCTGATTTTTCACAAGCTCCCAAACTAAGCGTAAAACCGAACTCATTGTTACATACGACTCTAGATGCTAACACTACCCATGGAAGTTACTTATGTAATTACCATTTGTTCCCATTTTCCTATTTTCCTCTATTTATTTTATTTTTGTGAGAAATGAATTTCTTCAAGTTCTCGTTTCGATAATTTTTATTCCGATAAAGATATAAAGCTAAGTCGATAATTAGTTATCCATCTTCTCTCAAGAACCATTGTCGTAAAAATGAGGTCCACATCAAGGAATTTTTATTCACTTATATTTTTGATTTTTTTATTTTTCATTCATCATTTTTCATCATTTTTTTTTTTTTTTTTTTTTTGACTTATACTTTTATGAGCTATGAACTACGGAGCTTCACGGGGTAATTCCAAGACTATAGGCTTCATGAAATGAGGATCCCGGCTGGCTAGGCTAAGACCTCACTCAATCCCGGCTAAAGATCCAAGGGTCCGATCTCGACACCGCAGCTCACAACTTTACTTATTACTTTTCACATATCACTTATTTCTTATTCATTACGGATCCTTGATGTGTACCCAATTTTTAAAACAAGAATTCTTTTAAGAAGATAAAGAACTAACTATCGCCAAAAACTCAACATCTCTAATTATTATGACAGATATGGGGTGAAACAATTTTGTGGGAACAAAAAGCCATAAGTACCTTCAATGGGCTCTAAAGAGAACCAACTACTCCACGTTTAGCATCTAAACTCATAAGTAACTCTATCATTTCTCGATCTCCGCAAATTTAAAATCCCAAATAATGAGATCCGCGGATGCTTAGCCGATAATTTTTAGATTATCTATGGTTAAGGGAACAAGCTAGGGCTCAACACGCCCGGTCAAGTCAGAATTCTATTCCTACTCTCACCAGCGGAAAGTCAACAAGGTGTCAAAACATATATTAACTTAGCAAATGCTTCGTCTAATGAAATCAAGTCATGCATATTTAAAGTCACTCAGGGAAACTTGCAAAATCTTGGCCTTGTGAGCTAGAATTCGCATTTTATAGCTTCTTGTCTAAGAGACTAGCAAACTTTTCAATCAAAAAGACTTAACAAAAGCTTACAAAATTTTTTAAATTTTTCACATTTTTGCACAATTTTTTCAATTTCTAAGGAAAAACGGGGTTGCGAGAGAAACACGACAGAAATAAGCAAGTGCGGTCAAATCAAATCGAAGATTACCCTACCCCAGACTAGAACGAAACATTGTCCTCAATGTTTAAAGCAAGGGTATCACGAAAATCTAAAAGCCGTTTATTAATTATGCTAGAAGATAAACGTTAGTCGATAAGATTAGGATATCGGATTTCCATCAGCATCGATCATGAAACTCGAGTGGATAAATGACAAACTTCGAGCACGAGAGTCTTCATATCGGGAACATCCTAAACACAACATCACAAACAACCAAACACGAGAAATCGAAGAGGCAGACCCCTTCACGTCACTTATTAGAAAATAGAAAGAAGATAGATGGATAAGCATGGGGTGCCTCCCACGAAGCGCTATTGTTTTTGATCACCGAGTCGCTAGCCTGACTCGTCCCCGAATTCATTTGTCCTTGGGGAAGAAAGTGGTAGAGATACCAGGGTCAAAAACGGTGTCTTCATTCCCGAAAGAATGACACTGGGTGGGTTGGGAGGGAAAGAAAGTGTCGGGCTTAAGCACAAATGGGATAACTCCTCCCAAACTCACATAAGGCATACGAAAGAATGATCCATCATCCGGTGGTTTTGCAGGTGGACGAAGGAATGACGGATCAAAGTGAGAAAACTCCAAGAAAGACGGGAGCTCATGGTAAAGCATAAGATGTGTAGGCTCAACAACGAAGGCATCCAAGAGAGGATCCTTTTTTCTAACAACGGTTTTAACATAAAGCTCATCAATGTCGAATATCCCGGGTTTAAAAATCTTGTCTTCACATGCGGGCTCAACGGGATAAGTGATGGTGGACTCATCAGAGAGAGGAGAGTCAAGAAGTCCATCAAGAAACATCATATCCCCCTCGGGATCATGCACAGCACCCTCAATACCCGGTGGTATTGGGTCATCAATAGCATCCTCAATGATCGGGTCATTTGTCGGAGTATTGGAAATCTCGTTCAAAACCTTGTTCATATCAACTTCGAAGTAGAATTTCTCAAGAATCGGAGGATAAACATCAATAGTGGGATTGCCACTAATCTCTTCATCAAATCGAAAAGTCTCAAGCTCGGGAGAGAAATCACTATCTTTAACGGAGATAGGAAGCGAACTTGAATTATCGTTAAGGGCTTCAATCTTAGAAATGAGAAGATAAACATTTGACAATGTTTCACGTAATGCTTCATCCTCGATCTGAATATCATCGGGCTCAATCTCTTCTTCTTCTGGCTCGGGCTCAGAAGGTAAATCGTCAACAAAATCGATGTCTCCATAAGAATCATCATCGGAATCGGAGAACATCTCAACATGATCATTTGAATTATCAAGAGAAGGCTCATCACAAATATCAACAACCCCAGACTCAATTGGGATTGGGATAAGGATCTCAACATTAGACGCTTCCGTTTCCGGAATAGTGCTAAGAGGCTCATCCCCCATTATGAGAGAGTCAACGGGTGCAATAATGTTCGTAGAAATAGAATCATCGACCTCTTCCAAAAGAACGTCACTTCTCTCAACCGGCGTGAGTGAAAGGGAAGAGTCGGAAATGAAAGGCTCAGAAATGGGAGTGGTTTCAGCCGACAAACTTTCATAATATTCTTTCATTTGAATGGAGTCCTCATCATCATCGAAAACGAAAGTCTTGCGATATTGGGTTGTTGTAGCATTATAGACGTCGTCATCGGAGGCTTGACAATCGTAAAAAGGATGGGGACCACCACAATAATCACATCTTTTGGTAACGGTATCAACGAACTCTGACTTTTGCTTCATGCATCGAATATGTCACAATTCTCAAATTCCGGTCATTTCTTAAAATTAAATATGCATCATGTGCATCTCATTAGTTCATTCACGATATTTCATTTCACCTTCAACGCGTAATTTTTTATATTTAATAATCGTTATCGCGTGAGTTTTTATTTTAAATATTTAATCCGTCACTTTCAAAAATGATCCCGATGTATTTTTAAACTTACATTTAGTTTATAAAAACTATATTTTGACTTTACCTAGTGTTTTAAATTTATTTCGTATACAAATCGTTAAATTTATATTATTACGACGTGTTTCTTAAAAATTATACGATAATTATTTTATCACTCAATTTTCACAAGGAAAGTATTTTTAAAATTTTTATCATCTCATTACATCCTATTTTGAGCTATTAAAAACTTACTTGTACCAAAAATTTCCAATTGCCTATATTTGTACATTTTCTTACACTTTTACTACACTTTCTTTACAAATAATACACAATATATATATACAAGTTTACATTTAAAAAAAAAAAAAAAAAAAAAAAAATATCATGTGGGAGACATAAGTCCCCCAAAAACCGGCCTATGGAGGGGTTGGTATTATTTTGTTTGACAAGATTTTCTTGATAGTATATACTTGCACTCTAAATTGATTATCTCATTTGACATATCATTATTCACATAGTAGCAAAGTCTTCTCTTGGTTTCTCCTTCTTCCCCAACCGGTTACACATCAAGATCAAAGGGATCATCTTTTTTTTTTTATCAAGTTCAAGCAATACAATCTAGTGTATACTCTTTATAGGTTTTGAAATAAAAACCAAGAGTATTTAGGATTATCCTTTGTTACCTACACCTCTTCACTTGCACTAGTAAGCATATTCTTATCATTTTTAAGTTTCCTTATTATTTTCATAAGTTTCTTATCATTTTTGGAGCTTATATGCATGTTATGTGATTTATACCATTTTTCTTAAGATTTTAGAAGTTATATATATTTATAGTCATCCTATAATTATTCCCAAGTTATTCTTTGGTCTTGATGGTGATTAGGAACCCATGACACCCTAAGAAGGTGTATGGTAGGATTAGATTAGCTTTGGAGTTGATTTGAAGGGATTAGAATAGGTTTTGTCCGAGAAAAACTATTTTCGTAAACTATAATTTGTGATCTGTCCTTAAAACGAAATTCTGGAAAAACCCACTGATGGTACGACATTTTGGCCTTGATAATTAGAAAATATACTTTAAAACGAATCCGTGGCCTTTTGAACGGATAAAAACGGAGTTATAACGAAGCCGTGGTGAATTTTTAAAGTTTGGCGACGAAAAGTATATTTTTCTGAAAAAGACAGCATGCAGTTTTTACATATTTCGGGTCAAAAACGAGCCTTAAGCTTCACAAATTATTTCGACTTCTCAAAAATATATTAGTTTACTTCGATACGAAGCTAAGGACATATTTTACGTAGAAAACGGATTTAAAACGACAAATATATGGCCGTTTTTATAAAGTTGCCGTAAATATTATTTTCTGAAAAATTATATTATTTCTACGATTCAAGTATTTCATTAGCTATATCGTCCATGTTTGCGGCAGTTTTTAACCATGATGCAAAACTTTTTATAACGAAGTGTCTTCTAGTAAAATAAAGTTCATCGGCCATATTTTTCAAAACAAAAAGCCGTTTGTCAAGCGGAGTTATGATAAATTATTTACGGATGTTCAAACATTGGCCGAAACTTATTTTCTGCACAACATTAACAAAAACCACCATCTTGAGCCTTTGATATCTTTATGATCGAGACCTTTTGGACGAAAACTCCTGAACTGAAACTTTTAGATATCGATGCAAACTTTCCAAAACCGTCGAGTTCGTTCTCTAACGATCGACGTACACCGTTTTACGACCACTTTTCCGGAGCCATTTTTGTTGATTTCATGGTTTTTCCGACGACATTGTTTTGCGACGAAAAATGGTAATTTCACCAAAAATCATTATAAAACCATTGTAGGATGACATTTTGACGTAAAAACATGTAAAGTCATTTTTGAAGGGTCAAGACGTCAAAAGAGTATTTTTCGACGACGAGTAATATTTTCAAAAACCCGTAAATGGTATAAATAACATACGAAGTGCATGCATAACATTACATTGCAATTCATGACATATCATATCATTGATAATAGGTCCCGGTTGACGCATTACATTATAAACCTCGGTGTACTCACTTTTGTCATCGCCTCAGTTTACCAAGTGAGTAATCACATCCCCTTTTTACCGTTTTATTATATTTTGGGGCTGAATGCATGAACCATACTTGAATTAAATTGATCCTTACAATTGTGAACTCTTTTGACTTGAATATTTTGAACTCGAATAAATCCTTGAACTTAAGTACGAAATTATGACTTGTTAGAACTTATTGAACCGTACATGTTATGACCTTGTCCCAAAGTCTCCTATGTTCGGAGCATCACTATAAAGTCTCGCCTTATTGGTGGAGCGTCTCAATAAATCTCGCCTAGGTGGTCGAGTGACAAAGGAGTCTCCTCTGTTCGGAGCATCACTATAAAGTCTCGCCTTATTGGTGGAGCGTCTCAATAAATCTCGCCTAGGTGGTCGAGTGACAAAGGAGTCTCCCTTGTTGGAGCAGTGTAAAGTCTCCCTTGTTCGGAGCATCCCTGAATGATTATTATATACTTGGTACTATATTGTGAACTATTATGACCGTTTATACTTGACTTTTAGACATACTACTTTTGGCAGTGGGTTGTGAACACACAGGTTGCAAGTTTTGTATGGGCGGAACTTGGAACTGAGTGGATTTACAATGCCTTTGCTTTGTGGACCATTTTTCGTCGACCGAAATCTTGAATCTTCTTACGAGTTTTCTTATTTCACTAAACGTGTTTACTCACCAACTATTTTCATAGTTGACCCGTTTTTCTCTCATGCATTTCAGGTGATCGTTAGTAAGCTTTTTCTACCAAGTCTTGCATAAAGAAGTTTTCACTTGTCGCTACAAGTCGTATGTAATAAAACTCTATATTTTGGAATCTAAACTTTGTAATATATTTGCCGATGACGGCTAAACTGGTATTGTAATGGTGTTCTCTTTCTTTTTAATATTAATGTTGGTATGTTCTATTATCTTGTGCTTATGTTCCCTTCCGTTACACCTCGCGTTTCCGCCTCCGGCGAGGGTGTGACAGATTGGTACCAGAGCCAAAGGTTATAGAGAATGCCGATTTTTCAAAAATAAAAATCACAGCTATAACCGGAAAATTTTTATTTTATTTTATTAAACATTGAACATCATCCGAGTCAACTAGTCCTATCGTTGCATCGTTACTCATAAATTATACATAGCCTGATCAACTATGTCTAATTTATGAAGAACCATGCAATGATAAGAGTGGTAGTTTTAAATCATGTTTAGTCGAGTCTTTTGAGTCTGGTCACCTGAAGTTGCATTGGTCGGGTGGGTATGCATGGCATGTTTTTACGTTCACGTCTACATTACCGTACCTTGTTCATATCTTCTCTTTTCCATCTTTCGACTTGTTAGACATAGCATGTCTCTGTTCCTGTCATGTTTCGATCACTATAACACACATTACCACCGTTCTGCACCTCATCTGACTCCGTTCGAATGTCGTTTACTCAACCCGATGTTTTGATCCACTGTAGGATCATGGCTGCAAGAAACACACGCTCAGGAAGCAACAGCAACGGCAACCCAAACAGCAACGGCAACCCAAACAACAACGCTACTGGAATAGCGGATCTACTCACTCAAATTATAACACATCTCGATGCTAGACGAACCAACAACGGAGAAGGTACTTCAAAAGCTGGTCAAGGATGCAGCTACAAAACTTTCATGACATGTAAGCCAATGGAATTTCATGGTACTGAGGGTGCCATTGGACTGCTAACCTGGTTCGAGAATGTTGAGTCGAAGCTTAGTATCACGAAATGTGCTGAAGGAAATAAGGTTGAGTTCTCTGCTGGGTTACTACAGGGTCGAGCATTGACTTGGTGGAACAACCAACTACAGACTAGAGGAAGAGAGGCTGCAAATGCATTATCTTGGGAAGCATTCAAGAAACTACTAACTGATGAGTACTGCAGAAAAGATGAAGTGCAGAAACTGGAAGAAGAATTTTGGAACCACTTGATGGTAGGAGTAGAGATCGACAAGTACACGATCCGGTTCCACGAGCTAACTAGGATGGTTCCTCACATGGTTTCCACTGTGGAGAAGTTGATTGACCGATATATATGGGGATTGATACCGGAAATTAGGAGGGATGTCACTTCGTCGAAACCAACCACTCTGCAAGCCGCTGTGAGTATGGCGTATCGCTTGACGAATGATGTGATCAGGTCTGGAGAACTAACAAAAGCAAACGACAATGGACGAAAGCGACAGGAGGATCACCAGGGAAACCGAGATCAAAATCAGCAAAACAAGAGGCAGCGAATAACTCAGAACTATGGGGCGACCACCCAGGAGCGCAAAGGATATGCAGGTCCACATCCTTTGTGCACTCGATGCAATTATCATCACTTAGGAGACTGCCCAAGGTGCGGCAAATGCGGACAGACGGGCCACTTCGCGAAAAATTGCTCAAACAGAACTGGAAATCAGGGACAAAGAAAAGCATGTTACGAGTGTGGAAGTCTAGATCACCTTCGCAATACCTGTCCAAAGTTGAAAAGAACTCCCAATCAAGGAGGTAATCGTCCAAACCTGGCGTTGGCAATAGAAGGCCCACAAGATCAGAACATTGAAATTCCTCCCGCACGTGGTCGAGCATTCTATCTGGGCACCGAGGAAGCCCGCAACGCTTAACGGGTACATTCCTTTGAACAACTACTTTATTTCTGTGCGACATAATTTTGAGTGCATAACTTCCTTCCAATCTTTACCACGTTCACGACATTGATTAATTTGAGACCTATTGATATCGACCTTAGTTGTTATATATTTTGTTGATTGGATTTGATTGTGTAAGCAAATCGAATATCGAGCGAATCTTTCAAAAGACTTCATTCAAGGATGTGGCATCCTATCTTTCTAACAACTTGTTTCCTAGCTTGATCTAGTGACAGTTCTTGTTTGATGAGTTGCGAAAATCAAGCTAAGAGACAAGTTTACTCAAGTCGGTTTAGTTTAATCTCATGACAGTTCTTGTTTGATGAGTTGTGGGATTAAATTAGAATCGACTACCTAAAGGTCTTTTGAGAGCTACGTTCGATATTGGGCAAGTTTACCCTATCCAATCTAATCACGGGCACGTACTTAGTTGAATGGGGAACCTGTACGCATGGGCATTGATATGATCATTTAGACTGTTTGTACGAGCATGAACTTTTAGAACTCTTGTCGAGGTTCGGACCATAGTATCGTTAATCGAATCACGGGGACGTGATTCCGCTGACATGGGAAGAATGTCACAATTCTCAAATTCCGGTCATTTCTTAAAATTAAATATGCATCATGTGCATCTCATTAGTTCATTCACGATATTTCATTTCACCTTCAACGCGTAATTTTTTATATTTAATAATCGTTATCGCGTGAGTTTTTATTTTAAATATTTAATCCGTCACTTTCAAAAATGATCCCGATGTATTTTTAAACTTACATTTAGTTTATAAAAACTATATTTTGACTTTACCTAGTGTTTTAAATTTATTTCGTATACAAATCGTTAAATTTATATTATTACGACGTGTTTCTTAAAAATTATACGATAATTATTTTATCACTCAATTTTCACAAGGAAAGTATTTTTAAAATTTTTATCATCTCATTACATCCTATTTTGAGCTATTAAAAACTTACTTGTACCAAAAATTTCCAATTGCCTATATTTGTACATTTTCTTACACTTTTACTACACTTTCTTTACAAATAATACACAATATATATATACAAGTTTACATTTAAAAAAAAAAAAAAAAAAAAAAAAATATCATGTGGGAGACATAAGTCCCCCAAAAACCGGCCTATGGAGGGGTTGGTATTATTTTGTTTGACAAGATTTTCTTGATAGTATATACTTGCACTCTAAATTGATTATCTCATTTGACATATCATTATTCACATAGTAGCAAAGTCTTCTCTTGGTTTCTCCTTCTTCCCCAACCGGTTACACATCAAGATCAAAGGGATCATCTTTTTTTTTTTATCAAGTTCAAGCAATACAATCTAGTGTATACTCTTTATAGGTTTTGAAATAAAAACCAAGAGTATTTAGGATTATCCTTTGTTACCTACACCTCTTCACTTGCACTAGTAAGCATATTCTTATCATTTTTAAGTTTCCTTATTATTTTCATAAGTTTCTTATCATTTTTGGAGCTTATATGCATGTTATGTGATTTATACCATTTTTCTTAAGATTTTAGAAGTTATATATATTTATAGTCATCCTATAATTATTCCCAAGTTATTCTTTGGTCTTGATGGTGATTAGGAACCCATGACACCCTAAGAAGGTGTATGGTAGGATTAGATTAGCTTTGGAGTTGATTTGAAGGGATTAGAATAGGTTTTGTCCGAGAAAAACTATTTTCGTAAACTATAATTTGTGATCTGTCCTTAAAACGAAATTCTGGAAAAACCCACTGATGGTACGACATTTTGGCCTTGATAATTAGAAAATATACTTTAAAACGAATCCGTGGCCTTTTGAACGGATAAAAACGGAGTTATAACGAAGCCGTGGTGAATTTTTAAAGTTTGGCGACGAAAAGTATATTTTTCTGAAAAAGACAGCATGCAGTTTTTACATATTTCGGGTCAAAAACGAGCCTTAAGCTTCACAAATTATTTCGACTTCTCAAAAATATATTAGTTTACTTCGATACGAAGCTAAGGACATATTTTACGTAGAAAACGGATTTAAAACGACAAATATATGGCCGTTTTTATAAAGTTGCCGTAAATATTATTTTCTGAAAAATTATATTATTTCTACGATTCAAGTATTTCATTAGCTATATCGTCCATGTTTGCGGCAGTTTTTAACCATGATGCAAAACTTTTTATAACGAAGTGTCTTCTAGTAAAATAAAGTTCATCGGCCATATTTTTCAAAACAAAAAGCCGTTTGTCAAGCGGAGTTATGATAAATTATTTACGGATGTTCAAACATTGGCCGAAACTTATTTTCTGCACAACATTAACAAAAACCACCATCTTGAGCCTTTGATATCTTTATGATCGAGACCTTTTGGACGAAAACTCCTGAACTGAAACTTTTAGATATCGATGCAAACTTTCCAAAACCGTCGAGTTCGTTCTCTAACGATCGACGTACACCGTTTTACGACCACTTTTCCGGAGCCATTTTTGTTGATTTCATGGTTTTTCCGACGACATTGTTTTGCGACGAAAAATGGTAATTTCACCAAAAATCATTATAAAACCATTGTAGGATGACATTTTGACGTAAAAACATGTAAAGTCATTTTTGAAGGGTCAAGACGTCAAAAGAGTATTTTTCGACGACGAGTAATATTTTCAAAAACCCGTAAATGGTATAAATAACATACGAAGTGCATGCATAACATTACATTGCAATTCATGACATATCATATCATTGATAATAGGTCCCGGTTGACGCATTACATTATAAACCTCGGTGTACTCACTTTTGTCATCGCCTCAGTTTACCAAGTGAGTAATCACATCCCCTTTTTACCGTTTTATTATATTTTGGGGCTGAATGCATGAACCATACTTGAATTAAATTGATCCTTACAATTGTGAACTCTTTTGACTTGAATATTTTGAACTCGAATAAATCCTTGAACTTAAGTACGAAATTATGACTTGTTAGAACTTATTGAACCGTACATGTTATGACCTTGTCCCAAAGTCTCCTATGTTCGGAGCATCACTATAAAGTCTCGCCTTATTGGTGGAGCGTCTCAATAAATCTCGCCTAGGTGGTCGAGTGACAAAGGAGTCTCCTCTGTTCGGAGCATCACTATAAAGTCTCGCCTTATTGGTGGAGCGTCTCAATAAATCTCGCCTAGGTGGTCGAGTGACAAAGGAGTCTCCCTTGTTGGAGCAGTGTAAAGTCTCCCTTGTTCGGAGCATCCCTGAATGATTATTATATACTTGGTACTATATTGTGAACTATTATGACCGTTTATACTTGACTTTTAGACATACTACTTTTGGCAGTGGGTTGTGAACACACAGGTTGCAAGTTTTGTATGGGCGGAACTTGGAACTGAGTGGATTTACAATGCCTTTGCTTTGTGGACCATTTTTCGTCGACCGAAATCTTGAATCTTCTTACGAGTTTTCTTATTTCACTAAACGTGTTTACTCACCAACTATTTTCATAGTTGACCCGTTTTTCTCTCATGCATTTCAGGTGATCGTTAGTAAGCTTTTTCTACCAAGTCTTGCATAAAGAAGTTTTCACTTGTCGCTACAAGTCGTATGTAATAAAACTCTATATTTTGGAATCTAAACTTTGTAATATATTTGCCGATGACGGCTAAACTGGTATTGTAATGGTGTTCTCTTTCTTTTTAATATTAATGTTGGTATGTTCTATTATCTTGTGCTTATGTTCCCTTCCGTTACACCTCGCGTTTCCGCCTCCGGCGAGGGTGTGACAGAATATCATCGGTAAGCTCAGCCATCTTAACCGGTTTATTTCTTGATGTCATAACTTTTGATTTGTTCTCGATGATTGTCAATATATCCCTTGATAAGGTTTTAAAAGGTACCATTTTGAGGGGTCGTTTAAGTCCTTATTTGATCACTTTTGTATCCGTTATTGCTTAATATCGTTCCTTTTCACTTTTTAGGTCTCGTGAAGGCAAAATACTGGAATGACACTTATTTGGACAGAAAGGCGCGAATATATGAAGAAAATGGCCAAAGTCGAAATCAGACACTCACAGTCGCTGAATGTAGAAGGCGACGGCGTCAGGTTCTATGTACGACGCCGTCGGAGAATTGTTGTGACGGGTCAGAACTCAAAACTCGTGTTTTCAAGAGACGGCGTCTAGTGTGAAAGAGTAGGCCGTCGCTACTCAGACGGCCTAGATGCGATCCAGACGACGTCAGTAGCTGAAGAGGACGGCGTCACGGATATAAGGTGACGCCGTCGCAAGGTTAACGTGGCCAAGACGAAACCCTAATGGCGGCGACACGACGGCGTCACTAAACATAAGGTGACGCCGTCGCAATTGTAATCTTATATATAGAATCCGAATTTTTCAGTCTTTGTGTGGAGAGTCTTTGGAGTAAAAACCTAAAACCGAACCTAAGGTGTCTTGTACAGTATTTTAGGGTTTTTAACCCTATCTTACACCAAGATAAGTCTTTGCTTCATTAATTCAATTATGTCTTTGATTATTTGTGTGTATGCTTGCATGTTCTCCATGTCCGGCTAATTTATTTGTGTGTTTGCTTAGGAAGTATGAAACTTAATTATTGAATATTGATTGGTTGTTTCTTATCTTAGTTGATTAATGATCTAGTAATGCGATAGGTCATTCGTTGTGTACTTAATGCTTGATTCATCTTTGTGAACCTTAGAGTATGATTACCTGAGTGATTGTAGGCTAAAACATCCGAAGAGTGCCTTAGAGTAGGAGTCTATAATCTCTACGTGGATTTGTAGACAAGACCCTTTGGTAAGTTCAAAAAGTTAGGGAGAAACGCATACCCTACAACTTTAGAAACACAACGCAACTAGGAATAAGACGTAACACTCAACCATCAATAGGAGATAATTAAGGAGTAATACAAACTAAGTAAACACATCTTTAAACTATCATACGAGCACACATTAATTAGACATAGACTCCCACAACCTTAGTTTAGATAATTAGATAATAGTAGAGTAATCGGTAGAAATACCAACCCCCCCAAATCCAATACCCGAGATTCGTACCTTTCCATTTTCATAAAATATAAAAAAAGATAAAAAAATAATCTTCCTCAACCTTAACCTTAGCGTAGTAACTCCCTACTAGCATTCCTATTCCCCTAGAGAACGATATCAATACCCGTGGCTTACCCTAATTACTACACTACAACGATTAGGTTCACTGCCTAGGGTGTTATAAAACTTGCTCGAAGAAAAGGAAGTTCCTTTGACCCCGAACGACGCGTGTAGCGTTATCAAGTTTTTGGCGCCGCTGCCGGGGAATAGAATAGCTAGTTAGTAGTCCACCTCGTTTAGGTTTCTTTGCTTGATTCCTATCAAGTAAATTTTTCTCATTTTTAGATTTCTCTTAGTCTATCCCCCTTCTTCGTAACCTTTTTTCGTAACCTCATCACTTTTCATCATGGAAGGTGATAACCCACTACCATTCATCAACATACCACCAAATGACCCGCCAAGAGCCCGTACTCTTGGTGAATACTCGAGACCAAGCCACTTAGGCTATAGGAACACCATTGAGCTTCCCGACCAAGCCCAAACTATCCGACACCATCCGGTTGGTGCAAAACGGATGTGCATTCCATGGACTCCGTTCCGAAGATCCAAATCAGCATCTGAGGGATTTCCTCAAAATCGTCGATTCCATTGACCTTGATGCTACTACTCGGGAGACCACGCGCCTGCGTCTCTTCCAATTCTCTCTACGGGACCAAGCTAGTAATTGGCTTGAGCGACTTCCCGCCGGCTCCATCTCAAGTTGGGATGATCTTACTTCTCGCTTCCTTGCTCAATTTTTCCCACCGGGGAGAACTACTAAGCTTAGGCGAGACATCTTGACATTCCAGCAGCTCCAAGGTGAGTCTCTTTACAAAGCATGGACTCGATTTAAGGAATTACTCCGTAGACTTCCACACCATGGCATTGATCTTTGGCTTCAAATCCAAATCTTCTATGATCATACCGATTTCATCACTCGACGATCCATTGATCGAGCTGCCGGTGGAAGACTCAGCGACTTTAATGTAGAGCAATCATGGGATATCATAGAGGAGCTCGCCGATCAAAGCTACGAAGATTGGAGTGAACCTCCCGAAACTCCGATTAACGTGGTTAATGCCATATCCACTCCTCCTGAACCCTCCGATACACTCGAAGAGCAATTGAGTGCCATCGAGAGAGGAATTGATTATCTGATGGAAAGGCAGAAAAGAGTACCTGTACAAATTCCTCAAGAGATGGTCAAATCCGCCCACTCCACCAACCGCTCCACACCTCTTTCGGAATCTCCAAGTCCCGAGCAAAACCCAAGTTCCGCAAGGCGCTTCCGTTCTACTTCCCCAATACCACTTTCACCAAGCTTCAAAGATCAAATGAGGGAGTATATGGCAGCTCATACTGAGAGATTAGCCAAATTTGAAGAGGAGGTTTATAAGCAGAGAGAGGAAATGCAAGCAAAAATGAAAGAAATGATGGATTTGGTAATTGAATTTACCAAAACAAAGGCTCCCGAAAAAGTGCTCGTAAGAAGCAATGATTGCCCTCCCACTTCATTCGTAAACGCCGTTTCCATCATGCCTGAGAATGCAAGGGTTGAGATGTGGAATACTGAGAAAAGCACGAAGGATGAGTCCATGCCTAATGATGAACCTGAGACCATTGAGTACTACCTTAAGCATGAAATTAACAAGAAAACCATTGCAAACCAAGTAAACAACTTTAGGTACAATGAAGTTCTTAGGGATGCTCTTGAAGGAAAGATGACGGAAGAAGAATACGATGCTTTACCTATGGAACCTCTGTATGAGTTGGTCATAAAAAAACCGTTAACAAGAAAACGAAACACCACAGGGAATTTCGTGATACCAGTTAGCATCGGTGACATGGACAATATAAATGCCTTGGCCGATCAAGGGACCGATGTGAACATAATGCCATTGTCAATCTATAATAAGCTAACTAATGAGAAACCAGCAAAAACCGACCTTAGACTTTCCCTAGCTAATCATACTTATGTCCATCCCATGGGAATCGCTGTTGATGTTCTAATTGAGGTAGCTAACATCGTTTATCCAGTGGATTTCGTGATCATTGATGTTGAGGAAGATGAAAACGTACCTCTCATTCTTGGGACGCCATTCCTGGCCACCGCCAAGGCAACCATTAAATGTGGTGAAGGCATCATGATACTCAAAAGCGGAAAGGGGTACGCTAGAATACCCATCGTCCCACGATATCCTCTTAAGATCATGGAGATGATTACTGGTGGAAATCGAAAAGCCCCGGATAACAATGTTAAGAAGAAGAAGAATGACTGGGAAAAAGGGCTTAGAGACTTTATGGTTCAAGGATTGTATGCGACATTATGGAAACCTGATAAAAAGCTAAGAAGCAATCCTACCTCATTACCTAAGGTACAAAAGGACCCTAAGGAATTTATAAAGGGAGAAAAAGTGCTCTTGTATAGGTCTCGGATAAGGGCATTACGAGGAAGAAGCAAACCAAGATGGTTTGGGCCTTTCACAGTTAAGGAGACCAATTTAAAAGATAAAACCGTAGCCATAATTGACAGCATTGGCAAGGAATCCACGGTGAGCATAAAGCGTCTACACCCTTTCGATGAAGGGAAAACAAAGAGTCAAGAGGGCGATGGTGAGAAAACGTAGGAGCACGACTATGAGTCTAGCTACAAGACTCTTTAATAAAGAAAAGCGCTTCGTGGGAGGCAACCCATGCTTAATTGTTTGCTTGTTAGTGTCATATATCTTTTATTAATTGTTTATCCTCATGTTTAAATTTGTAAAAATGCTTTATTTTGTTTTTAACTTCGTCTTAATTACATATAAAGGTATTTTACATAAGGGATAAGTGTAGGGAGGATTACACACGTTTTCAAAAGAAACGTAAACATGAGAATAACAATTAACTAAAAGATATATATGTTTGTTTGTTCGAGTCAAATGCTTGTATCGAGTCATAATGGATGTTTTGCAGAAATTTTTCCAGACTCTAAAGATGTAAATTTTCCAGAAATTTTTCCAGAAAATCGCAGACCAGTTTTTGTCAGGATAACCCGACGGCGTCAGGATTGCAACCTGACGGCGTCAGGAAGGAGTAAAAACGTCAGATTACTTTTTCTCGTTTTCTGAGCTACTTATAAATTTTTGGAATTTTCCAGGTCTTAATTTTCTTAGAAATTCTGTAAACCTCCATTCCACAAGCATTATATCCTAGTTTAAATCGAGTCTTATATATATTATTACCGCCGATTTTACGCGAAGGTTTCGTTTGTTTTCTTCAAGTGTGCAGGTTTAGTTTGTCAAGAAGAAGTTACAAAAGATTGGAAGGAGCTTTTCACGCATAAATTCTTCTTGAAAAGAATTTAACCACCACTTTACACGGATCCTACCGAGCTAATCAGGGGAGTATTAGTTTCTTTCGTTTTTAATTACCTTCTTTTATCATAACTTTGATACTTTCGGGGAACATTGGGGACAATGTTCAGTTTAAGTGTAGGGAGGGAAAATAAAACGGGAACTTTGAAACTATGCTTATCCTTGACTATTTGCTTTGTCCAATTGTGATTGTGTAATAAACCATGAGAAATGTCGGTTAGGGTAATTTTGGCACCAAATTTAAAATTTTTCATGACATATAAGAGTGGGCCATTAGTCTTAACAAAAGCGTCTCATGGATAGGAAGTTATATGACTAGCACAAAAACCCTTTACCACCCAAATTCCACCCAAAATGTGAGGATCGCCCTTAGATTAGTAGGAATTAAAGCATTCATCTTTAATGCTTAGAGTGTGAACCGGTAGTATATTAGATTCTAGAACTTGTTTTGTGATGCATTCCGAGATCGCAAGTGAGGCTACACTTGTGTAGTTAGGAATAACTAAATGATAAGAGGCATTAGGATAAACCCTTGTTTGATACCTGTAATATAATTACTTCTTCCACATCGGTTGAGTAATTCCCCCACACCCTTTGCGCTGTACTCATCTTTAGTACACGATACCCCTAGTTAACCCCTCAGAGCCTATCCTTTTCGCGGTTCTCGTGATATTTCGGTTTTTCCGGAATATCAATGAAGAGCATTGTTTACAACCCAACCCCAAATATACACCCAAATCGCCTTAGCCTACCCCTTATGCACTCACTTTTAGTGCAATTATTTGTTATCACCCCAAACCCTTAGTTCAATTATCTAGTTGCTTGCATAAGTTGCTAAGTCGAGTCATATCCTTTGTATACAGTTTTGGGATGATTGGGATTCATGGGAAAAGTTAAAGTTTATGAAATGACGGGAAGGGAACGTTAAAAATTCAAATTCCCTTTGTTTGCGTAATAATGTACCCCAAGTGTTTTGATCTTTTCAATTCGGGTCAAATTAGTGTTAGAGTAATAAAAACTCAAGTGTAGGGATATGCCTATAAATCCCTAGTATTTTGATGTTATCGTAGAGGATGGTAGAGTAAAAGTGTATGATAAAAAAAAAAAAAAAAAAAAAAAAAAAAAAAAAAAAAAAAAAAAAAAAAAAAAAAAAAAAAAAAAAAAAAAAAAAAAAAAAAAAAAAACATACGGGCTACCATCCTACATCTATCTTTTAATTTATGTTTGTTTATTTCAGTTATCTAGAGTTTAGAGTGTCGAGTCTTGGCTTAGCAACGCCATTCTTCATATGCATTTAACATAGAGATTTTTGACTTACCACCACTTAATAGCTTATCCCACCAAACCCTTATTTCCCTACCGTAAGCCTAACGTTACAACCCTTTAAAAGACCTCTTTGATAGTCTTTCCTAGGTGCTTACGCCAAAGTGATGGAGGTTTGATCTATTCTCAAGCCTATGGTAATCTATGTACTAGGACCGGTTAATGAGTGTTTATCTTCCATTTCCTATTTTGTTATATTTCATATACACCCGAGAGAGATGTGAGTATCCAAACACCCCATGTGAGGTGCTAGTATGTAATTTCCGTGCTTGTTATGACTTTTGCGGGGCTTATATGTGTTGTGGGCCGTTTTGAATTAATGCTGAATGACCCCTAACTTACAAATTAATTGGCTAAAAGCACATTTGCTTGAGGACAAGCAAATAACAAGTGTAGGGATATTTGATAAGGTTTTAAAAGGTACCATTTTGAGGGGTCGTTTAAGTCCTTATTTGATCACTTTTGTATCCGTTATTGCTTAATATCGTTCCTTTTCACTTTTTAGGTCTCGTGAAGGCAAAATGCTGGAATGACACTTATTTGGACAGAAAGGCGCGAATATATGAAGAAAATGGCCAAAGTCGAAATCAGACACTCACAGTCGCTGAATGTAGAAGGCGACGGCGTCAGGTTCTATGTACGACGCCGTCGGAGAATTGTTGTGACGGGTCAGAACTCAAAACTCGTGTTTTCAAGAGACGGCGTCTAGTGTGAAAGAGTAGGCCGTCGCTACTCAGACGGCCTAGATGCGATCCAGACGACGTCAGAAGCTGAAGAGGACGGCGTCACGGATATAAGGTGACGCCGTCGCAAGGTTAACGTGGCCAAGACGAAACCCTAATGGCGGCGACACGACGGCGTCACTAAACATAAGGTGACGCCGTCGCAATTGTAATCTTATATATAGAATCCGAATTTTTCAGTCTTTGTGTGGAGAGTCTTTGGAGTAAAAACCTAAAACCGAACCTAAGGTGTCTTGTACAGTATTTTAGGGTTTTTAACCCTATCTTACACCAAGATAAGTCTTTGCTTCATTAATTCAATTATGTCTTTGATTATTTGTGTGTATGCTTGCATGTTCTCCATGTCCGGCTAATTTATTTGTGTGTTTGCTTAGGAAGTATGAAACTTAATTATTGAATATTGATTGGTTGTTTCTTATCTTAGTTGATTAATGATCTAGTAATGCGATAGGTCATTCGTTGTGTACTTAATGCTTGATTCATCTTTGTGAACCTTAGAGTATGATTACCTGAGTGATTGTAGGCTAAAACATCCGAAGAGTGCCTTAGAGTAGGAGTCTATAATCTCTACGTGGATTTGTAGACAAGACCCTTTGGTAAGTTCAAAAAGTTAGGGAGAAACGCATACCCTACAACTTTAGAAACACAACGCAACTAGGAATAAGACGTAACACTCAACCATCAATAGGAGATAATTAAGGAGTAATACAAACTAAGTAAACACATCTTTAAACTATCATACGAGCACACATTAATTAGACATAGACTCCCACAACCTTAGTTTAAATAATTAGATAATAGTAGAGTAATCGGTAGAAATACCAACCCCCCCCAAATCCAATACCCGAGATTCGTACCTTTCCATTTTCATAAAATATAAAAAAAGATAAAAAAATAATCTTCCTCAACCTTAACCTTAGCGTAGTAACTCCCTACTAGCATTCCTATTCCCCTAGAGAACGATATCAATACCCGTGGCTTACCCTAATTACTACACTACAACGATTAGGTTCACTGCCTAGGGTGTTATAAAACTTGCTCGAAGAAAAGGAAGTTCCTTTGACCCCGAACGACGCGTGTAGCGTTATCATCCCTTGTGGTACGATACAAGATATTGCCACCGGCGGCTGTATTAAGTGAATCTTGATCGGTTTGCGTTAAAGCATTGTAGAATATATCGATCTGGAGTAATTCCGAGAAACCGTGATGTGGGCATTTTCGTAGGAGATCTTTGAATCTTTCCCATGCCTCACCAAAACATTCATCAAAACGCTGCTGGAAGTTCGTAATTTCGTTCTTAAGATTTTTCGTTCTAGAATAAGGAAAGAAACGATTTACAAATTTTGAAACGAGATCTTCCCAAGCAGTGATCGATCGAGGGGGTTCTTTATCGAGCCAATTCCGGGCTACCCCCTCGAGAGAAAATGAGAATAACATCAACTTAATTGTGTCATGAGGGACATCCTTATATTTTATAGTCGAAATTAGATTATCAAACCATCGGATGTGAGCATAGGGATCGTCCCTCTCAAAACCATAGAATGGTTTTGACATAACTAGTTGAATTAAACCGGTTTGTATCTCGAAATTTTCGGAAAGAATCTCCGGTACAACGATAGCATCTTCGTAACCCTCGGTGGGTACTTGGAGCAATTCCGACATCGTACGCGTGTCCGCCATTAGAATTAAACATATAGAGGGATAAGAGGAAAGAATTATCGAATCAGACGATAAAAGAAGAATATTTTTGGGTTTTTGAAACAAATTTTGAAAAGGAAAATCTTTTTGGGTTTTTATATTTAAGAAAACACAATATTTTTGTAACCGTCACGTCAACCGGTGCTCGGTAGCTCTCAAAAGTACGCGCAGCGGAGCGGGAACGAAAAGTAGATCGTTCTTCAGTCTGCAATTTAATGTCAAGACTTTCCTTATACCCCGTGTATAGGTTGTACCTTCAAGGTGAGCCGACGTAACAATTGACGTTTCAGTTTCTTTTGTTGGTTTTTTAATTTTTATGGTTTTGTAAACACTCTAGAAAGAATGTTTTGGTGTTTTTTAGATGTTTTTGGGTTTTTGAAAAATATATATATACAAAAACGACGGTAACTTCACTCGGGGAAGGATCTTCAAATGCACGCGATTCGAGACGGAATACGAAAACTCGCTACAAGCCCTCCCCGGCAGCGGCGCCAAAAATTGATTAGTTGCCAAAACACGTCAAGTTATCTCACACAAGCTAGCCACTTGTGAATGACTAACCGTAAGAAACTTAAAACGGCTCAGACACTGACCAATAATAGATGAGGAAGTGTGTAGTATATGGGTAACTCAAACGTGTTAGGTTTGAGCACCGAGATCGTTCCGAACGAGGGTTGAATGGAATTTCCAACTCACGTCTCAATTATCGGGATTTGAATAATAGAAGGGGATAAAATGAAGTTATCTAAACTACGGGATAAGGAAAGCATATGGAACTAAAATCTATGGGGAAAACCTAAGAATAATGGCAAACTACTCAATTCTACACTAAAATGCAAATACGGGATTAAAACGAAACGCGAATAAAATGCAATAACGTCTAATCTAACTCCTAAAAATAACCTAAAATTACTTTTACTCTAGAAATGATATTAGAAAACTAATTAAGAATTAAAATTATTTTTTAGGAATTTTCTTGATTTTATTCTAATTAAAAACTAATTTTTACTTTAAAAATAAGATTAAATAACTAAAAATAATAAAAACAAAGGGGAAATTATGAAACTAATTTTATAAAATCTAAAATACCATAAGAGAATTTTCACAACTATTTTTTTATTTTTCAGATTAATTTTCTATTTTCTACAAATTTAAATCTATTTAAATCTAATTTAAATTGAGAAAAATACCAAATAAAAGGGGAAAAATAAGGAAAAATATTTTTTATGCTTTTTATATTTTTCTTAAACTGGGAAAATTAAAAAATTATTTTTTAGAACTTTTTCTCAATTATTTGTAATAAAAGCTATTTAAAAATGATTAAAAACTGATTTTAATTAAGAAAAATACTAAATAGTGACCAAAAATTATGGAAAACTCAGGAAAATTCTAATTTATTATTATAAAGCTATGAAAAATATAAAAACTTGGGATTATGTGAGAGATATTGAAGCTGCAATGTAAACTGATTTTGAATAAGCTATAGAAAATAAGCAAATAAGCTATAAAATGCACCAACTGATAACAGAAGCTAATATTATGCTATAACTACTCTAAAGCAACTTATGCAAGCTAATCCTAACACCTACAAAGCAGTCTACCTAGATTTTAAGCTAACTGCTACTAAAGTAAAACAGTGACTGACCCCCTACTTTTAAGCAGATGCACAAGCTAATCTAAAGCTTCAAACTGAAAACCAGAAATGTGGGACTCAAGCCCACCTGGCAAAGAGTTCACAAACCAAATTTGAGCTTCTAATTATAAAAGATAAGTACTGTGCAAGACCTGCAAGTTTTGAAGAAAACTAACTTTGAGCAGTTTTGACTTATTGAGACAGTAATGAAATAGTTGACTAATTTGAGATTCTAAGCTACTAAATTGGATTGAAACTGATGTTTATTGAAGAAATGAAACTACATTAAGCTATAGTACTTATATCCTAACTTATATGCAGCATGTGAACTCCTAAGTCTAACTGATTTGAGCACAATAACAGATCACATATAATTTTGACTTCCAGTGATTAGGTATGCAAAACTGAGACTGAAATGAACTTAATACATCTTAATAGAACTTAACTGACTAAACTTAACAATAAAACTAAACCTTAACTGTGATTTACTCCTTATACCAAACACACCTTAAATGAACTAATGAGCAGATTCAAATTCTGAATTCAGATCTAAACCATGAATCAAACTATAACAGGTATGAAGGATGAAGTGCAAGCTAAATGGAGCAATTATCTGAACTATAACTATCCAATGACAATTATGCTACATATGCAGATGTGACAGAAACATTAGACAAATGCTTACAATGACTAACTAAGCAATAGTATTACTAACTTCACAATTTTAAACAAAGTTAAGCAATAAGAAGCAATGCTAATTCAAAATATACTACTGATTCAATTGTTGAGACAGATTTGGACTTACATTTGTCCAAGCCACAATGGCATGCTCAAAGAGATCAAATAGCCACTAACCTAAACTGAATTCAACCCAAATCAAACTCAAAATCAACCCAAATCATCAGCAGATCAGCAATCCAGAACCATTGTTAATGTGAAACTGTAGTGTTGACTTAGTTTGACCAGAGAGTTTTGAGTGTCATTTTTAAGTAACAAACATTCTTAGATTTTAAATAAGCTCAAATAAACATTTGAAAACAGTAATAAGCTGAGATGAAGCAGTGAATTAAGGATTTGACTATGAAGAGAATTCAATAAAAACTTGTATTAATAAAGCTTGAGTACAATGGAAATTACAATAACTGAATTTAAACTAATTAATGGAAAACAATTGAAAAAGTCTTAGAAACTAAATTTACACTACTCCTATTCTATTCCTATTCTACATACTCATTACAATGTGAATAATGAGGTATATATAGCTGAGCAGAGCTTATAGAAGGATCTAGAAGTCCCATCTGTGCTTTCTCTTGAGAGTTTACAGCCCTTGGATCATAATCTCTTGTCATCCCATAAATCATAGCCTTTAGATCACTCTCACCACGTATCAACAGCCAATCAGAGAAGAGAATGCACACGGATTGATGACCTGGCAATCACGTGTGTCAGGTGGTGTCAGGTGGTGTCAGGAAAAGGACAATATTACCCTTAATGATAGTGAATTTGTACAATTAATCTCAGGGGTGTTTTAGGGTTCTTAGTATTCTGGGTTTATTTGGGTTTGGGGAAAAAACAAGCGCGCGTGTGTTTGTTTAATATAATTCAATTCTCTTGACCGGGTTATGGATTGTTTTGACCGGGTTTACTTGGGTAACGGGTTAGGATATATGAGACCGGGTAAATGAAATGAAATGGTTTGGGCTTTTGTTTATATGGGCCTAAGGTGTAATAAGGATTGGACAATGGATTTGTATTTGGACTAGTTAGCCATAGAAAGGACTAAAGATGTACATGCTTAAATTCCAAGGACCAATAATGTAAATCTGAAAGTATCTTCCAAGGACTGAATTTGTCAATCTTCAAATAAACCAGGGACTGAATTTGCAACATTTGAAACTTGAGGGTGTTTTCTGTCATTTGCTGAAAGTTCAGGGACTATTTCTGACATTTCTTCAAACTTTGATCAAATCTTCACAAATCATCCTCAGAGATTAGAAATCTTCATAAATGCATAATTCTGACCTTCCGGCTCAGCTTAAGCTCTCTTGATCTCTCGTGCTCGGATTTACGTCTGATTTGGTTCTTTTTTGTGTGTTTTTACATATCCGTACCTGCACAAGCACAAACTCAAGAAAACCACAAATATTAGCAATAAACGGCTCTTTCTTGTTTGTTTTGGGTCAGATTTACTAATGAAAAGATATGTGTTTAAGCACATATCATAGCCGGACGTCGGAATTCCAATTTTATTGTGGTTTAAAACAAGGTGATCCCTTGGCTCCGTACCTGTTTTTACTTGTCATGGAATCTCTGCATTATTCTTTTCTTAGAGTGGTCGAAGCGGGTTCTTTTAAGGGCATTAATATTAATGGGTCTACTAGTATCTCTCATCTTTTTTACGCAGACGATGCGGTGTTTATTGGTGAATGGTCTAGAGAAAATGTATTTCGTGTCATGCATTCTCTTCACTGCTTTTCCTTGGTTTCTGGGCTGAAGATAAACATACACAAGAGTAACTTACTAGGTATCGGTATTTCTAACGATATGGTAGCTTCTGATCTTGGCTGCTCTACTATGTCAACCCCTTTCAAATATCTTGGGGTCATGGTTGGAGATTACATGACTAGAGTGAGTGCTTGGGACGACGTTATCAGAAAGATTAAATCCCGTTTGTCAAATTGGAAGATTAAAACTTTGTCTATAGGTGGCCGGCTCACGCTTCTTAAATCTGTTATAGGTGCCACTCCAATCTACTGGATGTCGTTGTTCAAAGTTCCAAAGATTGTTCTTGCTCTTATGGAAACTCTTCGCAGAGATTTTTTTAATGGGGTTCAGGATAACGAGAAGAAAATTTCGTGGGTTAACTGGCCTAAAGTTCTTTCGGCTAAGAAATATGGGGGATTGGGTGTGTCGAGTTTTTTTGCTCTAAAGCGCGCACTGTTATTTAAATGGATTTGGAGGTTTATCTCAAATGATAAGTCGCTTTGGTATCGTGCCATGCTTGCTATTCATGGTCCGAATATCCAGGTTTGTTCTTCTGTTCCTCGTTCTATTTGGTGTTCTATTATTAAGGAGATTCATATTATTAAGAACCACGGAGTAGACTTGATCTCTTTTTGTAAAAAAAGAGTTGGAAATGGTATGCATACGAAATTTTGGCATGATGTTTGGATTGGGGATCAGAACCTTTGTTGTGTCTTTCCCCGGCTTTTTGCTCTGGATGAGGATAAAGATTGTACTGTTGCGTCTAAAGTCCAGGGTTCTATTGATTTATCTTTTCGTCGGGCTATCAGGGGAGGTGTCGAATTTCTCCAGTTTGTGCAGCTTAGAGAGATGCTGGATACTGTCACTCTCTCTGGTATGGAGGATCGTTGGAGTTGGTCTTTAAACGGTTCATGTTTGTATCGTGTTTGTGATGTGAGAAATTACTTAGATGATTTTTTCTTGCCTAAAGAAGCTAGAGGTACCAGATGGGTCAAGTCCATTCCTATCAAAATAAACATTTTTGCTTGGAGAGTATCTCTTGACAGGCTTCCTTCTCGGGGTTAACCTGATTCGTAGAGGAATCCATGTCCCGTCTTCCGTTTGTCCTATCTGTTCTTGTGAAGATGAAGACATTTCTCACCTCCTGTTCAGATGCTCTATGGCTTCTGATATCCATCGTATGATATGTCGTTGGTGGGATCTTCCTTGGTCTCATCTTGGGTCTTATACGGATTGGTTATCTTGGTTTACAGGCATTAGGTTGGGATCTTATATCAAATCCATTCTGGAGGGTGTGTTTTATATTTCGTGGTGGTATATTTGGTCATACAGGAACAAGCTGCTGTTTGCCTCAACCAAGCCTAGGAAAGATGTAATCTTTGATGATATTACTTCTAGTTCTTTTTCTTGGTGTAATGCTAGAAGTAGATTTAATTTTACATGGGATCGTTGGCTCCAACATCCTAAATTTCTTTCCTTGTAATTGTCTAGCGCCTTGCTAGTTCTTAATAAAAGTTGTCGTTCAAAAAAAAAAAAACAGGATTAACTGAGTCATGGTACTAAAGTAACTAGATTTATAAAATTATTAGCATGAGGTATTATGAGATATTGAAAATGATTGGGAGACCTAAATGTATGACTAAATTTATGCCTAAAGTGATGTGGAAGTGTTTTATTAGTTTGTGAAGTAGTGGGTCTAACTAATAGAGTGATGCCACATAAGATTAGACATGTATTTAGACCTACGAGTTAGACATGACAATCAATGCTCTTAGATATATACTTTCAATACGTAGTATATAATTTGGCCTTTTGCTAAAAAGTTCCATAATAGTGAGATGTCTTTAAGTTAATAAGCCAACAAATAAGTTAAAGACAAACAACTAGGCACATACTTCAGTCATTTCTGTGTTTGTCACTAGTTAGTTTGTTGACATTGTAATCAGTAAACAATATTCACCAATCACCATTCCCAACTACTTGACCACTGCAAGTCATCTTTAAACACAGTCTACCATGACATAATACTATAAAGCTCACCATTCCCCAATCCTAAAAGGTTCATTATTCCTATTCAAGGTAACAACCCTTTTCTTCATCATTACTAATATACAACACAATGATTAGATGTAACCCTTCATTATCTTTGTCATTCAATCATCATTCATATTTTTTAAATACCACATTTGAACATAACCCATTACTTACTTCATCACCAAAATGTACTTGTTGTTGTTGTTGTTGTTGCTATTGTTATGCTGCTAATACTTCACTAAGTAATAAATTAAGCACCATAAATCCTAGGTTTATATGTAGTCAGTTGTCATTTAGTAAAAGGGTAATGTTTTATGGAAATACTTTTGGGAGTTCAGCTTTTAATGTTCTTGATAGAAGCTATTATTATAAAAAGATTAGTGATGTTATGGAAAGAAGCAAATACGGGAAAAAGGGTTTTGTGCAAAAGAGGAAAAAACAGATTTTGAGTTGTAATGCAAGTGATGGTTATGTCGATGATGTCGAAGTTATGCTTAGTTTATTAACCAATGAAGTGGATTTGGAGTGTATTGGTTTTAAGGATGGAAAAAAGATTACTAAAAAGCGTATTTGTGGTGATGAAGTGGTAAAAGTTAAGTCTTTAACAAGAAATGAGAATCTTGATTTGAGAAATGAAGGTTCTTGTGGTCGGTTAGAGGGCGACAAAGATTTTGAGGTGGAATGTGGTGGGTATGTGGGTCAAACGTCTTCAACGGATAAGAAAGATTTGGGAGAAGATCATAAAGTTTGTATTCACGAAATTGTTGACAATATTGGAAAGCCACCAGAATGTGTTGAGGAACAAGGGAAATTATTGGAGAAGAAGGATACTGTGAAAGGAAATTATGGAGATTTGGTTGTTGTAAGTCAAGATTATAGAAAGAAATCAGAAAAGAAGCTAAATGAAAAGTTTAGTCAGCACGAGTCAAATTTGTCTCTAAATATCGGTGAGGAATGTAGGCAGCATAGTCATGAGGTTGATAAAATCAGTGATGATTCGGGTTCAGACATGAAGTATAAGCGGTTTGCAGATAAAGGTAAAGGTGTTATCGAATTGAATTCTAGCACAGAAAAGAAGTTAAAAGTGATATCAGAAGTGTCGAAATCACAGGAAATCGGCAAGAGAGGGACCCCATCATTGTCTGAAAGTCGTATAAAGAGCTTTGAAGAAAAGTCAACAGAAGTCAAAGATCAAATTAAAGGCAGCAGAGAAGAACACCTTAAAAAGTATGAAAAATCGCCGCAAATAATAGGAATCTCAGATACTCATTTCTCTAACAGGAACGCTGAAGGTGATGCTAAAGTGACAAAAACGAGCATTGAAGGCAATAACTCAGGTCCAGGAATGATATCAGTGGAAGAGGGGTCAAGACCGAAGGGTGGTGGCTCAAGACACTCGTCTCAGAGGTCTGGACCAAAGGGACCGTCTGATGAGATGTGGCACGTGACTGATGCATCTACATCTACTCAAGATCCCTCAGAACCAGATACACAAGATAAAATGTCTGATATAAGTGAAAGTGGTGAACCTGCCAAGCCTAGTGGCAGGTCGCTATGGACTATTATAGGAGACGTGGTTAGTTTAAATTGGAAATCACCACGTTCTGAATCTCATACTCCAAACTCACGTGGTGCAAAGGCTTCCTCGTATATGTCTGCTAGTAGCGAAAACTGGTTCTCTAGTCACGATCCAGATGATTCCAATGATGAGAATGTGAAAAAACAAATTACAAGAGGGTTAGATTCACCATTGGCCGATGGACCATCAAAAAACATTTCTTTACCCATAATTACAGAATCGCCTTTTCCATTGCCTGCAACCCAAATGACAAAATCTCCTGCAACCAAAAAAACAAAAAACGGTGGTGAGTTAAAGAGAAGGAGACTTGAACCCAAAGCTCAAGTCACGAAACACAACTTTGATGAATGGGAAGAAGCGTATGATATCGAAGCTAAGCAACGAAAAATCGATGAAATGTTTATGACGGAAGCATTGTTGGAAGCTAAAAAAGCTGCTGATGTATGGGAGGTGCCTGTTGGAGCTGTTCTTGTCAAGGATGGTGAAATAATAGCCCGCGGATATAATCTGTAAGTTACTTATTTTTCTTGTGGACTTTAACTTTTTATAAATTAGTGTTGTTCTTATAGTAAATGGCGTATTTTTTAGGGTTGAAGAATTACGAGACTCGACCGCCCATGCTGAGATGATTTGTATCCGAAAGGCTTCAACAAATCTACGTTCATGGAGACTTATGGTAATTCCTGCTCTCAACATTTTTTACTTTTCACGGTTTATGTATTAATATATACCACATCAAGATGTTAAAAAGATGGTTTCTTATTTTCTAATTTGCATACCAAATTACTTAAACAGCTGTTCTTGTGAAATCCTTAATTCAAAGTAATTTGTGTTGGTTTTATGGATATAAATTAGTAGACGTGAGTTAGGATCGAACTCGAGACTTTGGGATTGTACACTTTACGTATGAGAATTTAAAGTTAATAATTAAATATAAAATGTTATATTTATTTATTTATTAAACAAAATAACTAACGGACGTTAAGTAATTAATGTAATGGACTAACGGTCGTTAAATGTTTATGGAAAAGGACTAAATTGCAAAAGTTGGGAAGGTTCCGGAATCCCTAAGGGATACCAAAACCGATCGGCCATCAAGAAAAGGAAACAAACCACAACTTGTTCACCAAGTTTACTTGGGTATATATACAAGGCTAGGGGTCTTGTTTTTCCATCTCTTGTGCTCATAAGCTAAACCCTAAAATTGTTTTGTGTGTGTTTTTGTCTCCAAAACCGGTCGACACTCTCCATTAGGGTCGATCCAAAGCTTTTCCACATTAACAAGTTATTTGTTTGATAAAAACTAGCGGTACTTTAATTCGGTTTAGTACGTGTGTACAAGAACTTAGTAATAACATACTTTTGTTATTATCTTGGATTGAATTACAAAACGGTAAGGGGTAATTCACATAATCCTAACTAAATCAAATTAGGGTTCATCCGTTGCTAGTTTGTGGATTTGATTCTTGTTCGGCTAGAATCAACAAAGGTACGCATATTCTTTATGTTAATTAATTATTCGTTAATACATCCTTATACGCTTCCGCAATATTACTTTGATGTTTTGTGATTATTTATTTGAATGTCTTGATATCTAATTCCAACAGTGGCATCACGAGTCATTGGTTTTTAATGAGTAATTAATTACATAAACGCGTAATAAAACAAATACTTGTATGTTGTTTGCTATGTTAATCTAGGGTTTATGTTTGTTTATGTTTTAGTCGAATTTTTTTTTAAATTGGGCGTACCATATTTTTTTTAAAATCGACATATACATAAATTTTTTAGGGTTTTGAAAATTGTTTGCTAACCTTATTAAAACCTAGAATTAATATTGATTACGTGATTAATTCATGAATAATTTGTTATGTGTCATGGAATTTTTATATGCGATCTTGTGGCTTACTTGAATAATTGTTATGATGTCCATGACTATACATGCATGTTAGTCATGGATAAGTTGCTTTGATATATTGTTTAATTGTTGAGACATATTTATTTATGATAAATCTTGAATTGGGGAAGACTCCAATTAATATATTAATAAATCAATTATGTGCAATTTGGTATAATTAATGAAGGGTTTACGCAATCGATTCATCGATGTATGTGGCTCACTTTCTATTGCTGGAGTGAAAACCCTAAATTAATATATACATTAATTTAACCTAGATATTGATTATTAATAGGATTTTATCGAATAAGTTGCATGTGGCTACTTGTTTACACGTATAAATTGTTTATTATGTGCGCATTGTTTTGTAGTAGTTTATTTTTTATTTGTTACTTGTTTGTTTATTATGTTTGACAGTTTTAAGCAAAGGGTAATTTTGAATAGAAAAATAATACGGACTAAACAATGGCGAAATTTAATTGTTTTGGAAGAGTTAAGTTGTCAATATAGTTTAATTGATTGGTGACTTTGGTACAATGACTGAACGGCTCACCCATTCGAATGAACTAATAAAAGGGGTTTAAAGAAGTGCGCATAGTCACACTGAATGGATGTCTTAGGTTGTGCTTTAGCGCGTACCTGGTCCTCTGCCCCCTGTAAGTTCGAGTGGAGCTACTTAGTAAGCCATATAATGTGCAAGCTCATCTTAAGGGCGAATTAGTTTTAATTCCATGCGCCACTTCGGTGGTAATTATCCGAAACACTAAGTGTTTACACTTATGCAAAAGTACGGTATAATGGATGATAATTAATACTAAATTCCTTGATTGGTGAACCCAATACCTCAATCAAAACTTTGATAATTTGATCTTTATGAATTGGTAATAAAAAGTTTTTTATTAAAATTATGCTACAAGATGAATGCATGACATCTTTGTACATATTTGATTTGACCACATAAAATCAAAAACTAGTACCCTTTTAAAATTAAGAATATGCCATCTAATTAAAAGAACACTTGAAGTTGCAATTTACGTCATGACAGTACTTGGCGAGATTGTAATGGAGAGGTAAATCTCTATGTAAAGTCAGACCTTACATGGACATATTTGCAGTTTTTTAAGTTAGACACTTAAGTTGAGTAGGAAGTGAGACCTGGACTCAATGGCATAAGATGGGATGAAACATGTTTATATTTGCAATAGCGTTGGAAAATATAAATCCCATAATGATCTAGGAGTTGGAAATTGTTTGCCAATTAATGTTCGACAGATTACCTTATTATATGCGTTTGTTGCTAGCAGATCAACTGATGTAATGAACCTATGATAATTTGGATCCTAGTTTTCGAGAAAATTATATGGTTATATGTTTATATTACCGTTGGGTATATTTATTTTCTTGAAAAGTGTATTATCGAAAATACTAATACTTGAACTTTTTTCTGTAGAAATGGCTCAAAACACCGATAACACTAACACTGCTCTAAATTCTGCGTTCAAAAGCTTTTTTGATCGAGAAAAGTTGACTGGCTCTAAGAATTTCAATGATTGGCACCGCTCTTTGAGAATTGTCTGTAGAGTTGCTGACCGTATGAAATATCTTTATGAACCTTGCCCTGCTGAACCAACTGGTCCTGAAGCTACTCAAGCTCAAAAGGACGAGTGGAAACTGGAGTATAAGCGTCATAATGATGTGGCTTGTCTTATGTTGGGAACAATGGAATCTGCTCTTCAAAAGCAGTTCGAACATTATTTCCCATATAATATGCTCAATGAACTTCGAACTATGTTTGAGAAACCAGCTGCCGTCGAGATTTATGACTTGACCGACGCGTTACACAGCTGTAGGCAGGGAGAGGGTAAACCCGTAAGTGCTCATGTGCTGGAAATGAAAGGATACATGGACCAGCTAAAAGCACTTGGCAAAACTTATGAGGATGACATGGCTGTGAATCTGATTAATCGATCCCTTAACAAGGATTTTAATGGTTTTGTCAGAAATTTCAATATGCACTGCGTGGGGAAGACAGTTACTGACCTACACGCATTGCTAATTGACTATGAGAAAGGGTTGCCTCAAAAGGTTCCTACCGCCCAGGTACTTGCTATTCAGGGTGGAAGAATTAATAAGCCAAAACCGCAGCGTGCGAACAACAAGAAGGGGAAGGGTAAGGGAAAGGTTGACAAAGGCAAACAGGTGATGGCCTATCAACCTCAACCCAAGAAGAACCCTACTCCTAGGAAGGATAATCCTAAAAAGGATCAAGCATGCCACCATTGCAAGACAGTTGGGCATTGGAAGAGAAACTGTGCTCTCTATCTTGATGAATTGCGGACAAATAAGATGAATGCTGGGTCCTCGGGCGCCGGTACTTCAGGTAATTTATTTGTCATTGAATTATTTACTCTAAATCATAATAATTCCTGGGTATATGATACGGGCTGTGGTATTCACATTTGTAATACACTGCAGGGGTTTAGAGTGGAAAGGAAGCTTGCCTATGGGGAGCAATATCTGCACGTGGGAAATGGTGCACATGCAGCTGTTGAAGCCATAGGAACGTTTAGTTTAGTATTGCCTTCGGGCTTAGTACTGTTATTAAACAATTGTCATTATGCACCTTCTATAATTAGAGGTGTTGTTTCCTTTTCAAGTTTGTTGGATGATGGTTTTACTCATACTATTTCAAGTAATGGAATTGATGTTTCTTTAAATGGTGTATTTTATTTTAAAGCAATTACTGTGAATGGTGTGTTTGAAATTGATATGATTGGAAATGTATCTAACAATAATAATAATTCAATGTTTAGCATTAACAAGAAGATAAAGTTAGACTTGAATTCTTCTTATCTTTGGCATTGTCGACTTGCTCATATAGGCAAGGCTCGCATGCATAAGCTACAACAAGAAGGGCTTTTGCAAAATATCAATGATGAATCATTTGATAAATGTGAGTCATGCATATCTGGGAAGATGACTAAGAAACCTTTTCATAGCAATATGGAGAGGGCTTCTGATCTACTTGGTCTTATTCATACTGATGTGTGTGGACCACTTAGACATGTGTCAAAGAGAGGTGCTAGCTACTTCTTAACCTTTACTGATGATTTCAGCCGTTATGGTTATGTTTATTTACTTAAGCATAAACATGAGGTGTTTGAAACATTTAAGGTTTTCAAAGCTGAAGTAGAACTGCAATTGGGAAAGAAGATTAAAGCTCTTCGATCCGATAGAGGAGGCGAGTATCTAAGCCAAGAGTTTAAAGATTACTTAGCTGAGAATGGAATTGTCCAGAATCTCACTTCTCCATATACTCCACAACAAAATGGTGTATCTGAGAGAAGAAATCGTACATTGTTGGACATGATACGATCTATGTTTAATCTTACCACTCTACCTTTATCCTTTTGGGATTATGCTTTAGAATCTGCTGTTCGTATTCTAAATATGGTTCCCACAAAGAAGGTTGATAAGACACCATATGAAATATGGCATGGTAAAGCTCCTAACCTGTCTTATTTAAAGGTCTGGGGTTGTGAGGCGTATGTTAGACGTGACTCAGCAGATAAACTCCAACAAAGATCTGTAAAGTGTATCTTCGTAGGATACCCTAAGGAAACTATGGGTTACTACTTTTACTATCCAACTGATAATAAAGTAATTGTTGCTAGGTATGGAGATTTTCTTGAAAGAGATCTCGTATCTCAAGAATTCAGTGGGAGAGTTTATGATCTGGAAGATGATCATGAAGATGCATTACCTTCTGAAAACACTAACGTACTTCCGGTAGAACCTGATAGTCTGAGTCCTCCACCAGAAGTTGAAGTGATTCCCGTTCGTAGATCCGTAAGGAATATACGTGCACCTGAACGTCTATGTCTTAACATAGAGGTTGAGGAAACTATGTTAGGAGATCTTGGAGAGCCTACTAGTTATAAAGCTGCCATGGCAAGTCCTGACAAGGCTAAATGGCAGGTTGCAATGAATGGGGAAATGCAATCCATGAGAGAAAATGAAGTCTGGGTAGAGGTTGACTTACCTCCAAACACCTCAGTGGTTGGGAGTAAGTGGCTCTATAAGATTAAGACTGACATGGATGGCAATGTACACGTCTATAAAGCTCGTCTAGTTGCGCAAGGTTTTACTCAAACTTATGGCATTGATTATGAGGAGACCTTTTCTCCTGTAGCAGACATTAGAGCTATTAGAATTCTCATAGCTATAGCAGCATACTATGACTATGAGATATGGCAAATGGATGTCAAAACCGCCTTCTTAAATGGTCGCTTAGATGAAGACATCTATATGAAGCAACCTGAGGGGTTTGTGAATCCACAATTTCCAAACCGTGTATGCAAACTTCAAAGGTCCATTTATGGATTGAAGCAAGCATCAAGGCAATGGAATAAAAAATTTGATGAAGAAATCAAAAGGTATGGATTTGTTCAAAATTTTGATGAGCCATGTGTATATCACAAAGTTAGTGGGAGTGATGTAATTTTCCTAATTCTTTATGTCGATGACATATTAATTATGGGAAAAGACATTCCAAGCATGCAAAGTGTTAAGGCATATCTTGGGAAGTGTTTTTCCATGAAGGATTTAGGAGAAGCTGCATACATTCTGGGAATTAAGATCTACCGAGATAGGTCAAAGCGGTTAATTGGTTTAAGTCAAAGCGCTTACATTGATAAAATATTGAAGAGATTCAGTATGCAAAATTCCAAGAAAGGATATTTGCCGATGGAAGTAAAGCATGGCTTATGTAGCGATATGTGTGCTTCAACACCTGCTGAGGTGGCACGCATGCAGAAAGTTCCTTATGCTTCGGCTGTAGGATCTATTATGTATGCTGTGAGATGCACAAGGCCAGATGTAGCGTTCGCTCAAAACATGACCAGTCGATATCAACAGAATCCGGGTAATCTTCACTGGATTGCTGTTAAGCATATTCTGAAGTATCTCAGAAATACTAAAGATATGTTTTTGGTGTATGGTGGAAATCCAGACACAGAGCTTGGTGTTACAGGTTACTGTGATGCGTCCTGGCAGTGTGATAAAGATGATACGAAGTCTCAGACGGGTTATGTCTTTGTCATCAATGGAGGAGCAGTTGACTGGAAGAGCAAGAAGCAGACTACGATTGCGATGTCTGCAACAGAAGCCGAATACATAGCTGCTTCGGAAGCTGCAATGGAGGCTGTTTGGATTAGGAAATTCATTTCAGGGCTTGGTGTTATGCCTTCAATTGAATCGCCTATTGATATGTATTGTGACAATTCTGCTGCAATCATATTTGCCAATGAACCTGGAGTCATGAAGGGCACCAGACATTTTCTACGGAAGTATCACTATGTTCGGGAACAAGTCCAGGAAGGTGAAATAAATCTACTGAAAGTTCACACAGATGATAACTTAGCTGATCCGTTCACTAAGGCTTTAGCTAAAGACAAGCTTGTAGGACTTGCCAATGGAATTGGACTTCGTTTAGCTAATAGTTTCATGCATAACTGTGATTAGTATTTGGATAAAGGATATTGTAAAACATTTATTATTTTAATGAAATAAAGTTTGGATTATGTTTATTTTCATTTATAATATTGTTGTCCTATATTTGCATGTTTAATCCGTGAA
Source organism: Chrysanthemum seticuspe (assembly GCA_019973895.1). Lineage (NCBI taxonomy): Eukaryota > Viridiplantae > Streptophyta > Magnoliopsida > Asterales > Asteraceae > Chrysanthemum > Chrysanthemum seticuspe. The sequence continues at coordinate 162,303,220 of BPTQ01000008.1, read as the reverse complement.
TAACTAAGTTATTTTAAATGTCCGTTGTCGATTAATGATATGGGAGTATCATTAAACTAAGACAAATCTGAGAGATGTGGTAGAATATACTTGAAAGTATATTGATGAGAATGCATACCAATTTCAGATGATATTCAATGAATTGAATATAGGACTTATCCCAACTACATAATTTACTTTGTGGATATTGTTATAAGTAAATTATGAATAGTTATCCTCAGACTTGAGATACCAGATAAGTGTCATAAATGTAGTGCATTTCTGTGGAGCAACTTAACGCTATACGTAACTGGTAGTCATAAGGGTTGTTCTCAGAAATGTTACAAAGTTTGTGGGTTATTCTTGTAGTCAAAATAGAATTTGTTCCTTCAAATTTATTTGGAGTTTAATACTGCTGGGCCCCTCGTAGGGTTGACAAGATGTTTGTGCGGCCGCACCCAAATCTCCCCTAAATATGTTTAGATGATTCGGTAATCTTGGTCAATCACTTATAAACGAGAAACAGAATAGTTATATAAAGAATGACTTAATTCCATATCTTTATTTAACGTGGTATTAGAAACAAAAGGATAATAATAATGAGAAATCATTAAAAGGTTTTCCAGGAGCCTTGCTCGAGTTGTACTAGAGGCATCGAAGTGTTGCTAGACGCTAACCGAATGTGATCACTCTATTAAGATATATCCAAGTGGGAGCTGTTGGTTTTATGGATATAAATTAGTAGACGTGAGTTAGGATCGAACTCGAGACTTTGGGATTGCACACTTTACGTATGAGAATTTAAAGTTAATAATTAAATATAAAATGTTATATTTATTTATTTATTAAACAAAATAACTAACGGACGTTAAGTAATTAATGTAATGGACTAACGGTCGTTAAATGTTTATGGAAAAGGACTAAATTGCAAAAGTTGGGAAGGTTCCGGAATCCCTAAGGGATACCAAAACCGATCGGCCATCAAGAAAAGGAAACAAACCACAACTTGTTCACCAAGTTTACTTGGGTATATATACAAGGCTAGGGGTCTTGTTTTTCCATCTCTTGTGCTCATAAGCTAAACCCTAAAATTGTTTTGTGTGTGTTTTTGTCTCCAAAACCGGTCGACACTCTCCATTAGGGTCGATCCAAAGCTTTTCCACATTAACAAGTTATTTGTTTGATAAAAACTAGCGGTACTTTAATTCGGTTTAGTACGTGTGTACAAGAACTTAGTAATAACATACTTTTGTTATTATCTTGGATTGAATTACAAAACGGTAAGGGGTAATTCACATAATCCTAACTAAATCAAATTAGGGTTCATCCGTTGCTAGTTTGTGGATTTGATTCTTGTTCGGCTAGAATCAACAAAGGTACGCATATTCTTTATGTTAATTAATTATTCGTTAATACATCCTTATACGCTTCCGCAATATTACTTTGATGTTTTGTGATTATTTATTTGAATGTCTTGATATCTAATTCCAACAATTTGCTTGTTCATGTTGAACGAATGAACGGCATTTAGTACAATCATTAACACTTTATATTTTTGTTCTTATTTACGTTAATGTGATTGTTGGTTTCTCTTTGCTTGAAGGATACTACTCTTTATGTAACACTTGAACCATGTCCAATGTGTGCTGGAGCAATCCTTCAAGCCAGAATTGACACTGTTGTTTGGGGAGCCCCGAATAAGCTACTAGGCGCCGATGGCAGTTGGGTCAGGTATGTAACCATTCACAAATAAAGCCAGTTTTTCAAGATTTAGGGGTGTTTGGATGTGTGTTTTGAAAGTGATTATGTGATATCATATAAACAGATTCAGAGAAGCAGATGTTCTCAAATGTGTGGTTGTAAGTTTCTAAAAAAGAAATCAATAGATAAAACAGCCAAATGTTCTTTTGGTACAAAAAAATAGACTTTTTGTGAGATGGAAAGTCTCTCTGACAAGGTCAAAAGAAGTGATACATAAGGCATTCGATTTTAACCTTAGATTAGTTTGTTTTGGTGCGGCTGCTATAGTTACTTAATATATAAATGTAAATCCAAGACCACCCTCGGTTTTCATTTGGGAAGATAGCTTTATATGCTAAAGTACCATCTTCTGCATTTATAATCATGAGTGCGATGAAAGTGTTGTTTTCGACTTTCGTATTTTGACATCTAAGGTCAAATTTGCATTTATCAAATCTATAGATATAATGGAATACGTAGATTCGCTAAAACAGCCTAAATTATTCACTTTTTAAGTGATTTCTTCACGCTTGGTGAATGACATGTTAGCGTTAATTTTTCAGACTATTTTGTGATGGGGATGGTGGAAATGGCTCCCAGCCTACAGATAAGCCACCTGCACCTCAACATCCTTTCCATCCAAATATGGTGGTACGAAGAGGGGTCTTGGCGGCTGAGTGTGCTGAAATTATGCAGAACTTTTTTCGACTAAGACGAAGCAAGAAAAGAGAACCAGAGCCAGTAACTCCTCCTTCATCTATTACCGTTTCACATAATCATCATCAGTCAAACTTCTTCTCTAAGGTGCAACATGCCTTCAAAATCATCTTCTGTTTATAGATGAGATCTTGTTCTTAAAATTTTGAACTTCCATTATTCCCACCGTCTCTTTTAGCCTAAGTTTAAGTTATTCTTTATAAAGTGTTATGTAAAAGTAGTATGAAACTTCTATATCTTAATATTGAATACCTTTTTGTTTCATGTCAACATGATCTTGTATATTTCTTCTTATGAAGACTACATGCTAACATATTAGGTAGTTGGTTAACATCTCTAAGTATATGACAGTCTGTTCTCTTTCGCTTATCGAGTTATTACGACTTTGAATTATAGAACTAGCCATTTTGCAGCATCAAGACTTATGTTAGTGTAAAGTATTGTTCCTATGAAATTTTGATGCATTGAGGTCATCCTTAGATTTTTGTAGCAGTAGGTATCAGGATCGGAAAACAATGGAAAATGAATCTATGTTAATACCATACATGAAGTCTTATCAATTATATGTTGTGATTTCACTATCAAATTTAATTGTTATGTTGTCATTTCATCATCATATTAATATGATAATTATCTAATATTCTGATATCAGCATCATGCAAAGTGCCATAAAATCAATATTGTACTAAAAAAAGATAATAGTAGATAGATATGAGTCTCGCCAGAATGTGTAACATAACTGTTTTAGATTACAGAATAGAAGGATTGAAGAATAACCTAATTGCCATCATAGAAGGCTTAAGTTGTATGGACCGGCAAAAGATGATTTATTCTTATTGGAGTCGATAGCGAAATGTGACCAATCATGCTATGAAAAATGTACCAGAATCATTAACATCATTCCTTACTACCAAAATTGACCTTTAAGTCATATCTAAAGGTTCAAATAAAGCAAATAGAAGAGATGTGCCACCCCACATGAAGGAAATGTAGCACCAACCCATTTGATGACAAACAGAATTTAAACATGCTAATAAGTATTATAAATCCCCTGTTTTCTTTCACACAAACAAACACAACCATCGATCAAAGAATGCTGCGCATTAGTACTATTTTTGCTTGTATCTGCCTTCTAGTAGCGATTTCTAATGGACAAGCTCCTGCAGCCGCGCCATCAGCTACACCTGTGATCGTACCTCCGCCTTCTACCACTCCGGTAGCACCAACACAACCACCACCTGCCACCCCTTTACCGTCCCCAACACCTAAAACGGCTCCAGTTTCTAGCCCAACTGTGCCACCACCTCAAATTCCGCCCCCACAACCACCAGTGAGTCCTCCTGTTTCGGCTCCATCTACTCCACCACCAGTTGTTCCACCACCTGCATTGCCGCCTGCTGTGCCTCCACCAAAGGTGTCCCCAGCCCCAGCACCAGCAACACCACCACCAGCACCAGCAACACCACCACCAGCACCAACAACACCACCGCCAGCACCAGCTCCGGCTCTACCACCACCGGTACAAGCACCAGCTCCAGCACCAATAACTGTTACACCAGCCCCTGCACCAGCTCCTACAAAACACAAAAGGAGGAAGCATAAGCACAAGAAACATCATCATCATGCACCAGCACCCGCACCAGTTGCTAAAAGCCCACCAGCGCCACCAACGCCTACAACTGACGACACTGCACCAGCACCATCACCAACACTTGATCTGGTAACTTTCTACAAATTTCCCATTTAAAAAAATATATAAATTTAACCATAGATGTGCATAAATGCTGATTCAAGTAACTTAAATCCATGCACTTACTGACACTTTTTCTGATCACAGAGTAACGGAAGATCCCTCTTTCAAAAGGGAAACAGATTTGGAATTGTTATCGTCGTTTTACTGGTTTTTATGAGTTAGTTTGACAAGACATGAGAATGGTTTCGAAGCAGTCTTGAGAAAATTCATTCAACGCTATTCAATTAAACTTATGAACGCTTGTAACTATCAACATTTTGCCTTATGTTGATCCTTTATTACTATATACTACGAATTCTTTTTATTGTGTGCATAAACTTCATATATTTAGCATAGTTCGACTTGAATCAATTCGATTATGCTGTGAAGTACATATTTCATGATTACTTTAAACATGCATCTTTACAAATTTAAGATCCATGTGACTTTCATGGTCAAACTGCTCACTATTTTAATCAAATTTAGTATAAGCATATTCCTAACTGATTTCATTTGGTCCATCTTATCATTGTCTCAGCTAAAAGAAGTCCTATTTAATTTGTAAAGTTCAAATAAAATATGTTACTTACAGATAGTTTCACAACCATCATATCACATCATTACACATACAGCTTTCACATTTTTTACGTAAACTTTTCCTTAAAGTGTTTAAATGACTCAACCTAGCTAACTTTCATTATCGTGTTGGTTAAGCCACCGGGTAGCATACTCATTTAGGACTTATTTCCTTTGATCATCAAACTGTTCATAAGTACGACCATTATTCTCTCCGTTGTTTGTAGGTTTGTGATCCATACCATATATTTCATCTATCCTTCTATATAGTGTAAAATGTTGAACCAACAAAAAAATAACATTCTTATCACAAATGGCTTGTTCAATGAGAAATGCAAACTTGCTTTTGAAAAATTGATAATCTATTAAAACTGTATTGTCACGGTATGCAGTAATGGCATATATGAGAGTTGCGCATCTTGATATAATCTTCATGACTTAATATCATTTTACGCTTTTTGCTTGATTGTCAAATGTCTATACCAGAAGGATGTGCATGATCAGCGAAGGTTGCAAACAAAAAAGCGACATTACCTACAAAAATGTATAGTCGTGTCATGTTAGACAAATGTGCTTAGAAACTTGCTCTAGCCGTGTTTAATGCTAACCGTTAACTTGCGCAACATCTACAATTTCAAGTATATATACTGTATGGAAGTGCGATGTGTCTGGAAACTCAGGATCGTAAATGGATTCAAGTACCATTTTGATCGCCTCTTTCATGATCCTTTCAATAGGTAGAACTACCGTGAGCGGTCTAAACTTAGACCCAATTTGTATAAGTTTCAAGATAATCCAAATAGTAAAAGTAAAGTTTGTGGTCACTTAATGGGACAAATCTGAAGTGTCATTCACGCTATACCAAACTTCTTATGATGATATGTGCACCCAATTTAATTTGTTGAGTTTGTACTTTGTCATTATCAGAAGGTGGATGAGATATCCACCTCACCTTATCATAATACTGAAACGGACATGATGATTTTTTAATTTTCCTTCGAATGTATTTTGAAAGGGACATGATTATTGTGTTTAAAACCGGTGCTTAATAGTATGTCTACTTATATTGGACTGAAACAGATAGCAAACCCAAAGGTTGAGATGAAGAAATCGAAAACAACTTTGGAATGTATTAATACTTGTGTACACTACTAAACATGTGAATTAGATATCTCTAGTGGCAATTTATAACTTTTACTATTTGCTGATTCCATGTTTCAAATCTATACACTAATACTCATGCCATTATCATATAATACTAAAAAGCGTACACATTGTATGCAAAGCAAGCGCAAGCAAAGCAAGCATTTAATGCAAAGTTTCCTAAATTGGCAGAAATAGTCCCTGAGGTTCAAGTGGCGCTGCAAAGTAAGTCCAAACATTAAATGCAAAGTTTCACAACTTGGCAAAAACAATCCCTAAGGTTTAAGGGGCGTTGCAAGGTAAGTCCTGTAGAATTAATTGCTAACTATAGCAACCTGGCAAAATTAGTCCCTAAGGTTTAAGTGTCGCTACAAAGTAAGTCCTTTGAAGCCAATCCCGCTGCATCGCGCGGGTTTCCACACTCGTATATACTAAAGATGGGGAGTATATTTCCCCTAAAGTGCTAGCATTAATTCTAATCTATGGCAAAATGGCAAAAATAGTCCCTGAGGTTTAAGTGTCGTTGCAAGCTAAGTCCTTTGTAAGTTTGGCAAAATGGCAAAAATAGTCCCTGAGGTTTAAGTGTCGTTGCAAGCTAAGTCCTTTGTAAGTTTCTAGCATTAATTACTATTTATGGCAATTTGACAAAAATAGTCCTTAAGGTTTAAGTGTCCTTTGCAAACTAAGTCCTTTGTAGCATTAATTAGTATGTATAGCCATTTAACGAAAATAGTCCCTAAGGTTTAATTGTCTTTGCAAACTAGGTCCTTCAAGGACTAACGATGTACCATAATTAAACTTTAAAAGGACCGCTACATAAAAAAATAACGGGGTCACAACACTTCCGCAGCAACGCGCGGGATCACCCGCTCGTTCAAATCTATACATTGTAGTCGTTGAAGGTTCAAACTTTAACATTATAAACAACACGATGGTTTATAAAGTCGTTACCTAATTACACGAGACGTTAAAAGAACTGACCAAAACTATAACAGCATTAAAGAAATACTACATACTAATACTATCAATTTTGTTTAACTTGCTTGCACTAAGAATGTGTATATGGCATCTTTATATACTTTTGTGATATTTTTATATTTACGCGTTAAAATCATCACCTTGAACAATGTTTTAAAACCCGGGCTGACCCGCGTAATTAAATCGGTTGAACCGTAAATCGGTTGGGTGATCGAAAGCCGGTTTTGAGCAAAAAAAAAACCCGGTTGAACCGCCGGTTTAATTGTGAACCGGAAGCTCGTCTGGGTCAATTCAAAATCCAGTTTTTAAAAACATTGTCAATTAAAAATCTCATTGAACATCCCGCTAAAACCCCTAATGAACTCTCCATCAACTTCTTTCCAATCCCGCCAACTTCTTAAATTCTTGCTTCGGTCAGTTTTTTTTCCTTTTTCAGTTTATAAGCTTTTTTGACATAAAAGAAAGGTTATAAGCTCATTATTTTCGACTTATTTAAGTTATCAAGTCAGACTATTGACTTATTTAAGTTAACAAGCTCAACTTCATAAAGCCTAGAAAATAAGCTTATGAGTTTATTCAAAAGCAAGTAAGCCCATGAACGCATATAATAAGCTAATGTAAACACTTTGATTAGCTCCTAAGCTCATATAATAAGCTAAATATATAAATATATAAAGAATAAAAAAACAATAGCAACAACACTCATGGGTACTTGGTTGAGGGGTATAAGGCCTGATCAATGAGAAATGAAACATGATGTTTGGTTTTGTCTTTCCCTTTCTCATTCCCTATTTTGAACCAAGCGCCCCCTCAATCTTTTCGTAAAATGCATGAGTGACGTAGAGTGTAAATAATCACCCCCAATAGTTAAAAACGAAAAAAAAAAAAAAAAAAAAAAAAAAAAAAAAAAAAACTTCATCCGTCCCATAATAAGTGTCCACTTCCATTATGCACAAGTTTTTAGAAAATCTCACTAACTACACTCTCCACCAATCATATATCATCTTTTCCCACTAAAACCTCTTTTCATTGGTTCAAATATAAAGTGACACTTATTTTAGGACATCCCAAAATAGCAATGTGGACACTTATTATGAGACGGAGGTAGTACTATCTAAAACCATCCGTAATGAATGGTCAACCACAAGGTCGGTCGCCCCATAGAACGCGTCCCCCCTTCCGGCACCTCCCCTAGATGCATCCCCCTAAAAAAAATGAGGCACTTGCTTGTTTACTCGACCGAGTATTTGGTGAAAAAAAACTAGCCCAATGGCTCATTTTCCAACTATTGGGGTGTTTATTAAAAAAATATTCTTTAAATAAATACCTATATATTTCTCCTATAAATATCAAAACGTTTCTCATTTTTTAAACACACTTTCTATTCTTCGACTATTATATATCCTACTCTTCTCCAGCTCAAAATGTGTCTCACAAAACGCCCAAAACCAAAACACCAAAAACCCGATGTCAACAAAAAGTTCCAAACTTTCCAACATCGGATCTCAATTTTCATTTGACGGGTTACTCACCACCCATTAATTTTAACCCCGCAAGTTTTGTATACCAATCACAACAATAACAACCTTATTGTAAAAATGGTCCATTCCAACCGATGTACCAACAGCAACAACAATCTCAAATGTATCACCTGCAAATGTTACACAATTCACAACAACCGTTTAACCAACCGATGGATCAAGCTCAAACTTCTCAATGATATTCTCCGGTTAACCGTTTAACAAAAGTAGTTACTTTGATTTTGGGCTTGTGATCGTAATGTTCTTTGATTCAGTTGACCTATAACCTTTTCTAAAGGATGACTTTTGGATTCTTTGATATTTATAATATCTTTATTTAATGGTTCACCTTTCTTGTTATTATCATTGTTTTCTTGACTTTCAACTAAGTCATCATCTACCAAAGGTGGTGTCTTAGAGGGAGGTTGAATTTCGTCAAATGTTATGTTCAACGATTCCTCAACTCTCATTGTTTCTTTGTTTAAAACGATGTATGCTTTGCTAGTTTGTGAGTAACCAAGAAATACACCTTCATAAGACTTTGGGTCAAATTTGATAAGATAGTCTTTGGTAATTAAAATGAAACATTTACATCCAAATACTCTAAAGTATCCTAAAGTAGGATTTTTGCCTCTATAGATTTCATAAGGTGTTTTGTTCAAGAAAGGAAGTATTAAGACTCTATTTAAAATGTGAGTGGAAGTGTCAACTGCGTTACACCAAAACTTTTGGGTATGTTTTGTTCATTAAGTATTGTTCTACTCATTTCTTGAATAGTCCTATTCTTACGTTCTACTACACCATTAGATTGGGGTGTTCGAGGAGCATAAAAGTTATGTGTTATACCATTTGTATCACAAAAGTTTTCAAATTGTGTTTCATTATCGAATTCGCGGCCATGATCCGTTCGGATTGATACAATGTTAACACCTAGTTGATTTTAAATTTTCTTACTAAGTATTTCAAATTTATCAAAAGCTTCGTTTTTAGTTTTCAAAAACTTTGTCCAAGTGAACCTTGAGTAATCATCTACTATGACCAAAGTGTAGAAGTTTCCTCCATAACTTTGTATAGCGGATGAACCGACAAGTCCATATGCAAAAGCTCTAGACACCTAGATGTGGAAACCATGTTTTTAGCCTTATGGCTATTATGTATTTGTTTCCCAATTTTGCAAGCATCACAAAAGTGTTGGTCATATTTCAATTTGGGTAAGTTTCTAACTAGCTCTTTTGAAGATAACGATTGAATGACTCTCATATTTGCGTGATCTAGATGTCTATGCCAAATGTTAGAGTTATCATCTAAGGTTGTTAGGAAAAGTTTGTCTTTAGATGTTCTATCTATTTTCATGACATATATGTTATTTTTCTTAACTCCTTTTGCTATGGTGATACCATCTTTTAGTATTTTACTACCATTTTCTTCAAATAGTACTTTATACTTTTTATCACATAGTTGGCTAATACTAAGTAGATTAAATCCTAGTCTATCAACATGAGCAACATTTTCAAAAGTAACATTACCTCCGTCATACTCTTGGTATGTTGAGAAGAGGCTTTTGTTTCCCGTCATGTGCCTTGAGCATCCGATATCTTTTATCCATTCATCAGGCTCCAAGCTGACTTTTAAGCATACCTATGAAACATATAACTCAAGCGTTTGGTCCCCAATATCTCATGGGTCCGTTTGGGGTTTAACATGCCATTTACTTGGTTCATGTAAGGAAGAGATGGATATGGGTTCCATGGTATGTAATTAGGAGTTTGATATGGTCTAGGGTAGTTTTGATTCCAACTGGTATGTTGATAGTTGGGTTGTATGTTGTAGTTTCTTTTGGAAAGGGGCATTTGGCAATAGGTGTTTTAGGCCTTTGTTGAGTGTTTTTAGATCCAAATTCATTTTTAGCAAGTCCTACTCCTATTGTAACAGCAGGTTTTTGTTTAATAATATCTTTAGATTTCTTAGTTACTTTAACAAATTCACTACGGTTCGGTTTGCAAACTTGATGTCGTCCTAAAGACACCACGGAACCAAATTTTACAACGGACGGACCCAAATTTTTTGTTCCATCTGGTCCGTGTTGTACTGTTGCAGTTGGGACAATTTGTTTGTCTTTTTCGGCCGATTTGGTTTGACTACATGGAATTATTACTTCATTAAAACCTAATCCACTTGTATTACCTGGTACTTTTTGAATTCTTACTATTTCATCGGCACGAGAAATGTTTTTGCTAAAATTTTTAAATTTAAAGTTATGTTCGATGAGAACCTCCTGTGTGAGTTTTAGCTTTTCTATCTCAAGACCAAGCTCTTGACATAATTTACAACCATCGTCATTAGCCTTGCCTTTTTCTAATCGTTTTGCCTTTTCTTTTAACTCATAAACTTCGTTTTTTAAAAATTCCTTTTTAATTTTTAAAAACTTGTTTTTAGTTATGATTTTTAAGCTAAGATCACATAATTTTTAAAAACTTGTACTTTCATAATTTTTCCTTACTTTTCAAAGTAAGTTTCTCTTACAACACGTAAGCTCATACCTATTTTTTTAAACGTTTTCTTCAAACAAAGAAACTTTTTCGAAATGCTTTCTAAAAGGATACTTCTTCCCGTATCACTTTCATAAAAGCTATTTCTCACGTCTAGGACAAATTTTTTTTTTATTATTAATACAAAGTAAAAATAAGTTTTCATTGCATCTCATGTCTTTTGAATGCTAAAGAGGACACATAACTAATATGTGTTTTCGGGTACATTCATTTAAGAAACAATGAATTACTCGGGTTATCTCACATAATAGTGTGCTTTTTCACTTCTAGTTTTTTTTTCTTTTCTTTTTAGGAGTCGAGATGACCGCAACTCCAAATGGTTTGCATATAGGCACACACTAGGCACAAATATTTCCAAAAGGAAAATTTTGAGCTGCCTGATTCACCAGTACCACGGATCCCATCATTAACGCTGGATGGTTCCTTCAAGGGAAGGATCCGTGGGATCCGTGAGACAGAAGCTAAAATTATCTTCTATTTTTCTCACTTTGGATGAAAACTTCTATATTTTCATCATTTTTTCTTTTCTTTTCCTCTTTACTAATGAGTATGTTACTTAATGCTTGTGTTCTCATGATCACATGCCTTAAATCCACATTTTAGGTCAAGCATTCATTGCAATGCGTTATTTTTTCTAGAGTAAACTACACCGTTCGTCCTTGTGGTATACGTTGACCATCAAGTATCGTCCTTTGACAAAAAAAAATTGCACCGTTGGTCCTTAACTGCGAAACGTTATTTACCGTTAGTCCCTCGCTCTAACGGCTCTCACTAACGCTCGTTAAGTTTCATCACATGATACCCATGTGAGGGTATTTTAGTCTTTTACCACTTTCTTCTTCCTCCATCAATCCATCTTCATCCACTCCCTTCTTAACAAGCACACTAGCACCACCACCATCATCATCTCATCACCACCACCACCATCTTCATTTTCTCACCCCACCACTGTCACCAAACACAAAATCAATTTTCAAAATTCATCTTCATCCACTCCATTCAATATCTTCATCCACCCATCAAGAACATAAATTCAATAGCACAAAATCAGAACCCCTAAAACACCAAAATATTATCTTCAAACCCACTAAAACTTATAACTCACAAAACAAATAAACTTCCCTCTCTCTCTAACATCACAGCTCGACACCACAGAAACCCCCATCACCACCTGATAACACCATGCCATCAACAACATCATCACCTGCGACACCACCACTCGGCCACATAGCAGCCACGCATCAAGGAGGAGATCAAAGGATTGATTAGGATTTCGTTTGATTTGTAATATCACCACCTCAGCCGCTTCTCCATCACCACATACCTCCTCACCTTTCTCCTCTTTTCGTTTTCCTGGTAAGTCGACAAACACAGAACCAAAAACAACACTCTATAACTAAAGCTACGTTGCCCAAAACTTATATAAAACAAACAAACAGCTACTGCTAACAACTACTTCACGCCTTAACCAAAAACACAAATAGATAACTCAAATAAGTATCATCATACAATCATCATCTCAAAACTAAATCACAAACCCATGAACCCAAACCTACCAAATAAACCCTCAAAACAACCCAAAAACACAATCATCACCCAAATCACTCATGGGTTTGATCCATCTACACTCCAACAACAATACCCAGAAACCAAATTCCAAGAAACCAAACAAAACACTCAAAATCCAACCATTTTACATCAAGATTGTAACTTTATTAGATAATAAGCAAAAACCCATATGATAAAAAGCAAGATTCATACCCACAACACTGGATCCACCTGAGCCAAGCGTCATGGGTTTTGATTATATGAAAAAAGGGTTCATAGATTTGATCGATGAATAATAATTTCGAAGATGGGAAAATAAAGGTGAATTGGTAAGTGGAGAATAGTATAACTAGTCGGCCCAATATATTGTTTTTTTAATTTAGGGAAAAGACAAAAGTGGTGTGGGTGGGAAAAGACAAAAATACCCTCGACTTAAATAGGCTTAACGCCCGTTACTCACGCCAGTTAGGGTGAGGGACCAACGCTGAGTAACGTTTCGCAGTTAAGGACCAACGGTGCAATTTTTTTGCTCAAAGGACGATATTTGATGGTCAACGTATTCCACAAGGACGAATGGTGTAGTTTACTCTTTTTTCTATAAATAGGATTCCCAAAATGCTTGCATCTTCATCACTCTCAACCTCACAAACAACCATCATCATGTCATCCAAAAGATCTTCCAACATAGATAAATCACCTAGTGCAAACAATCCTTTTCAAGAAATCCAAAATTTTGTCCTACCACCTTCCGTGGTACCACCACCCAAATCTAGAAAAACCGCACGGATTAGCATCCGACCTTGTTGTTTAGCCAAACCATTATCAAATAGTTCATCACCAACCACTCACTCACCACAAAATGCTTCCATAGTAGCACCTCCCTCATCTCCAACAAGCACACCAACATCATCACCCATCAAGTCTCCACCTAAAATCACTCTATTGGAAAACCTTAAGACTCCAACAAGATCCCAACAAACCAACCCAAAAGAACTAGTCTTTTTAACACCTCCCACATCTCCAAACACAATTTTTAAAGACCTTGAAACCTCGCCACCTTTAGCTCCCATTGTGTTACAAGAACATCTATGTTCTTTTCCACCACCACCTCCAAATATTCCGGACTTTGATTCGTATTTTCCAACTTTTCCACCACAACTTTCGCATCTCACAAATCAAACTAACCCGAAAAACTTCCGCACACATTACCCACATCATTTCATTATGAACGTTGCCAATCCACTAGGGATCTTGCAATAGAAATTAGGGAAGAAATGCGAGTCATACTTAACCTCATCCTTGATCGCATCAACATCATCACCCACCAAAACTTCCATCCATAACCTTGTGCAAGCATGGAAGGAATCATTTTACTATTTTCTCGAGTATTTTCTTTTTGAGTCATTTTTTAGAACAAGTATTGTTCTTAGTTTTACATCCTTGTATGTGGCATAAATACCACTACATTTTGTTACTTTATTACAAGGCTTTGTTTACATACCTTGGATCCCAATCTTGTTTCTCGTCAATCACAAGATTATTTATGCATGTTACTACTAACGTTGTCTTTGTAGGTTTTTATTTTTTTTTCTCACTTGACGCCCTATTCTAGGGGGAGCTACCGTCAAGGGGGAGTTAGAGATACATGGACTATTTTTTCCGCACTTTATTTCTTCATTAGGGTCACTTTTTGTTTCAAAAAAAGGGGGAGAAGAAGTAAAACTTATGCTTTCAAAACATACATCTAATATTAAGTTTTACCTCATCATAACATTATGTTTTGTCATCAACAAAAATGGGGAGATTGTTAATACAAATAAACCATAAAAACGTTTATTAATATTTAGTGATCTCTTTGTGTTTTGTTAATAACAAATATAATGTTATCATAAGTAAAATTATAAGGATACATGTTATTTTTGTAAAGCATCTACACATAGTCATTTAATACAAATTGTTGTAATAATTCATTTGTTGTAATAGTTTATTAGGATGGGTAAAAACCACAACCCATGACCCATACCCATGGATCATATCCATAACCCATGGAGTTAACCCATACCCATTGTCTAGATGCATTGCATCTATTAGATATATTCTATCTATTTAGATACCCATGGTTCATAATCTAGGACCCATGACCCATGACCCATGACCCATAACCCAAAAACCCATGGGAAAAGAGGAGCGTCCCACGGATTCCCAGGAATACACTGGACGGATCCCTCAAGTGAGGGATCCGTGGGATCCGTGCAACAGTGGCAAGAATTTGCCTATAAATAGAGAGTCATCTCTTCATTTTTACTCACCCCTCTTCTTACAAACTCTCTCATATATTCTTACACTCTTCTAACAAAAGATCACTTGATCTAGATAGTTGTTCTTCTTTCTTTTATTGTGATTCTCATATAGATCCTTCTCTAAGGCGAGATCACGAGCATTCTACAAGTCATCCAAGCAAGGGGTCCTTGATTTATTTGTTCCTCCACAAGATTTCTGTAGCGAAGATCTTGTATTTCATATTTCATATATTTGTTGTGTTATAGTAGTGCTGGTTTGGTCCTCTCTGTTACGGACTCGGTATTTAGCTTTGTAACGGAAAAAGTGTAAGCGACGTTGTGAAGGATTCTCTGCCAAGTTGAAGGAGTTTGTTGACATAGTGCTTGAACTCTCGAGTAGGTGACTCAGGGAGTGGAGTAGGGCAAGGAAGGTGTCCTTGTAACCGAACCACTATAAATCGGTTGTGTCATTTCTATCCTTTACTTTACTTGCTTTCTTTATTTTCATTACTCTTAGATCTATACTTTCTCTTCATCCATACGATTTCACATAACATCGAATCTAAAGTTTTTGAAACTAACTTAAAATCGGCAAAACTATTCAATCCCCCCCCCTTCTAGTTTTCCACACGTCGCTTACACAATATTTCCGACAAAAAGCTAAATGTCGAGTTCTTTTACAAGGGTACAACCACTCCCAACACACTATGTATTTTGAGGACTAAGATACTAACCACTCACACTTAGAGGTTTAAGATGGTTTGGTACAACAATGGTATATGAATAATAATGATTCACACAACAACAAAACAAACAAGCCTTCCAACTATTTGTTGAAGCTTGATTATGCCTTGATCTTCTTTGCTATAAAATATGATCACTAAAATAAAATGAAACTGAGTTAGATGTAATAGAATGAGAGAATGTATATGTTTTATGCTAATAAGGGATTAGAAAACAACTTTGGTTGGCTTGCTATTTATAGGCCAAGTGATTAGCAATATTACGGACTGGACGAAACCAAAAAAAGCGTTTCGCCCTTTATAAAATTTGGTTCTGCCAGTCTGACAGTAAAGATCACAAAAAATCTTTCAAAGATCATCCAAATCTCTCCAAGATTATGTAAGATATGATGAGTGAATATCTACACAAAATCTTCTAAAGATTCCAATGTGATGCAAGCCATGATGTAATATGAAGTTTTCTGTTTTTAGAATTAATGTGTTATATAAGTAAATACTTATGTAACATTATGTTTAAGAAACTAGACATACTTGTTCTAAAAATGTTGATGCACATTATAGTTTAGAAGGATATCAATGTTAATTGATATATAGCTAATCAAAATGTGATAAGATGTAAATGTTTAAGTGATGAAGACTTTATTTAAGAAAAGCTTGTTTTAATATCTATTAATTTTGACAAGCTTTATACTTTACAAAAATAAAATTTACTTTTGTCGTTAACAAAACAAGATAAAGATCATAAAATATAAATAACGTTTTAGGACGATATTTGTATTAACAAAGAAGATTACAAGACTTGATTGTATTCAGAAGAATATGACATATCCATTTATGGAGATACGCTGTATATTATACATAGCCGATTTGAAGAATCTTGAAAGATTTAAGAATACGGCGTATCATATTCTGGAAGATTTGTCGTATAAAAGTCCTAACTCATAAAGACAAAAGACATGCTTTAAAGACAAACAGTGTATCTATTTATAGGAATAATCTATATGCACGTCTCATAAGAAACCGGGAGGAGAAATGGAATCAAAAAGAGAAAACAAGTTTACATGATGGCCTTAAAGGATGCTTCAGTATTTTGGCCATATCTCCTTCATCTGGATTTCGATTAACGCGATTCAAGCGGCTATGGAAAGGGAAAATGAAGATCTACATGTTGGAAGATGCAATACAATGTATTGACCTTGTTAGATACACTGTATTGACCAATACGCCGTATTGGGTGATGCATACACCATATCGGAAGCATATTCCAAAATATTCTTTCGTTGGGGCTACGTTTGATATCTTAGATACGTCGTATCCGCTTTTGGATAGGTCGTATCAGGCCCAATTCAGCAACTATAAATACAGAACCCTAACCACAAACTTTATGATCATTAGGGTTCCTTGGGACCATTCCCAGGCGTCAAAACACCTCCCAAACAGCTGATTAACACCCGAGAAGACCACATAACCTAAGAAGGAGATCTCCAAGCATCGTGTTTAGATTAATCATTCGATTTGCATATTGTTTTCATCATGAATTCTATTTGTTTATCTTTGATTCATACTTTGTACTTCTCTACTAGATTTTTGACACGTCCCAACTAACCCACGATCAAGTCAACCTCGTACCACTATTTAACGATAATGTTGGTCGACGTAAATATTGTTGTTTCTCATTAGTATTGTTGCATTTATTAAAGCACATTTACTCCTTTACTCGAAATTCCATTTTATTCAGCTAACTACGGAGTACATAAGTTCACTTGTAAACATGATAATATTCAAGTTTATTTTCTCAAAGAGTAATCCATACATTGTCATTCAATAAGTGTGATCCATAACACTTTGTAATTCTTGATTCTATATCAATAAAGTATTACACATTTGAAAAGTTAATTATTGTGTTGTACTTAAAATGTTTTAAACTTTGTTTCACAAAACTGACGTAACTTGGGACAAATAATACGTACCTCTTTGTCATGTAGTTCATTTCGGTTCTTTCTATGTATGTCACATCTTTCGATCCATATACGTTGCTACGGGACTAATATATATATATATATATATATATATATATATATATATATATATATATATATATATATATATATATATATATATATATATATATATATATATTTTTTCAATTTAGTTTTAATTATTAGTTTTAATTAGTTTTATTATTAGTTTAAGTAGTTGATAATCAAACCCCGAATCCAAATACCGAGATCTTAATTAGCTTTCTAAAAAACATAAAAAGATAAAAAGAATCATCCCTCACCTTAGACCTATTCGTCATACATCTCGACCTTCCCATCACTATTCCCCTATAGAACGATCAATCCTCCGTGTCTTACTTATACTACACTACAACGGTTAGGTACACTGCCTAGAAGGATTGTAAAACTTCTTCGGAGGGTTACATCCACCGCATCAGTAACCTAACCCGAATAGGCCTAATCAGGTTTGATTCGGGTCGTGTCAGGTTTTTTGACACCCCTAGTTCTCATTACGGTAATTTGGTTGTTTTAGAGAAAGAAAGCAAAGATGGCGCTGATGTGACATTGATGATCACGGTTATATGCAATATAACCAACCCATGAGACCACAACATGTTAGTACAACTATCAATGTATTAGTACCAAACAAAGATCTTTCTGCAAATTAAATGAACCGGAAAACACAATCACCATCCTGTTTCAACCAATCATTGAAAACCAACAACCCACCCATGCACAAATCATTTAGTAGTAAATCAACACGGCTATTATATATATCCAACATGCAATCATCACACATCTTACCCATCTCAATTAAAAACCCTCCTTCATCTACAATTAAACGAGATGGATCTGCTTTATGTTCTCAAATGACCATGATGATGTTAATCTGTTAATTGAAGATAGACCCTTGATTCCTACTGTGATGTCATCAACATGTGTGGTGAATTATCAGCAGTAAATGAGGAGAAGGGCTGCTAGTGATTTCAATTTGATGGCTTTTGGAATGAGGAGGTTTTTCTAGACTGATTCAGATCGGGTTGATGGGGTAAAGTTGGTTGTGGTTCGGGTCGGATCCAAAATGCTGTCAATAGTGGGTATAATATGTTTATTTTTTTTAATTGTTTTTAGTGGTTAATAATTAATTGGGGGTTTAGTTTATCTTATTTTCCCGCTTCTGCTTTAAAATAAGTACTTATAAGCTGCGTAGAGATAACTACATTTGTAAGACATTATCTTCTTTTATAAAAAATACAAGGATATTGTTATCACAAATGGATTTGCGACCCTCTGAAAAGAAAACAGCTACAAAGGGCAAGAAACATATAAGAGTGAATATTAATGAAGTCTTTGTCACCAAAGAGCCCATTGTAGATGGGTCATTGATAACGCTCAAATTGTGCATGTTTTTAGTAGCATTATCCATGATTTTATGTATGTTATTTGGCTATAATATATGATTTTGTTACTTAATCGCATAAAAGTGCGCATGCTAGTTCATTTGTAGCCAAGTAGAGGAAAGTGGAGGAAAAGACGGAAAAAGAAGTAAAATACGAAGATTTCTCCATGTACGAAGAATTCCCGACAAAAGCAAGACTTGTGGAGTATATTCGAGAAGATAGAGTCATCAAGATAGTGGTCCAAAGACTCAAGAATAAAGTTCAAGAAGGAAAACGAGAAAGAAATGAAGAAAAGAAGCTAAAATGAAGAAATATTGGAAGCCTCGTTGTTCCCGACACACCTTCACCATTTTGGCAATATCTTTTGCATACGGACTCCGTTTGGCCCCCCGTTCGCGGCCACGGAAAGCTAAGAGAAATATATACAACTTTGGCTCTTGTCATGTTCTGTCAAATGGCTCCAACTGATCGGTTGGAGCCCGCAACCGAAACGGCTGCTGCAGTCGAATTTGCTATAACTTCATCATGAAGCTTCAACCTCATTCCATTTGGTTCCAGGTTTTTCCTACATAGATTCTAGGTCCTTCTAATCTACTTGGTGGCCAAGTTCAGCATTGATGACCCCTATCCTCGGAGGTAGTATAAATAGGAATCAATTCTATGTGTTTTCATCGTCCCACAATACAAATAACACATAGAAAACTTCCCCCTCACCATAGGGACGAATTTTCTACCTTTCTTATCACTCTCAAAAGGCTAAAATACTCTCCATTTCCAGAAGTAGTGCTCAAGTGCTAGATAAAGTGTTCGGGAATACTATTTCGATTGGTTAGAAGTTGTAGTTGATTGGGGAGGCTTGAAGGTTGCTATAATCCTTCATCATTACCTATTGTAATCTCACTTTGATAATTTACTTTTACTTTTCAAGATGTTTATTATTGATATGATTGTTGAGACTTTGTGTTTGATTGAAATAATCATGGAGTAGTTTTGTTTACACTTGTTTGGAATGATGTAGTTATTGATATGGAGTGTTTGTTTATTAGCAATATAGATTTATGATTTTGCTTATGAGTTTGTTTGAATTATAACATGTCTAAATAACTTGTTGATGAATCATAACCGGATTTGTTCCAAATGTTAATGCGCATATATGTTTGGTATTTTATAATTGACAACTATGAATAAACATGTTAAATAGACTTGTAATGATTGATTCAAGAGTACGGATCGAAAGAGCTCTTATGAACAAATTGGTAAAAATCATATTTCTAACTAATGGTTTATAATGATGCGGTTTATATTCATTGGCTGAAAGGATGTTTTAAACCGTGATGTATACAATTTCACGATATTACCCATTGAATTGTAATTGTATGAACTTTGATTTTGTTTGCTATTGCTTAATATCTACCCGATACTTCCACTCACTCCATTGATATTGATACTAGTTCCAAACAAGTAGTTTTAATTATATTGATTGCATTCTTGTTTAATTTTCTTAATCATCATCATCTTAGCATTACTTGTTGCTTATATGGTATTTTGGGACGTGACAACCATTTACCACTTTCGTGTTACTTGCTATTACATAGATTCCTCACAATTGAAAACACCCAAATCCTAGTGAACGACCTCGGCTTACCAACCAAAACTAACTACATACGAAAGGGTCATACTTGCCCGTGTGTTCTTAGCTTAATTCGGTAATCCTTGTTATAAATTTAAAACTAGTAGTCGCGAGACACATCAGTCATAAAGGAATTTAATTCCTCATTAGGGTGTGTTTGGTACAGAAGGTCAAGTAATTTCTACTCCTGAGCTTGGACTTCTATTCTTCAATGGAAATTGGCAAATGTGTTTTCAAAGACAGAGTGAATTCCCACTGGCCTCTACACTTCAGTTGATTCGAGTGCATCAAAGCATAACTTTGCAAAGATGTTTTCAACACATATGATGTTAGAAATCGAGGGAAGGCATGATCTTCCTCAGGCTAAAGAAATTGTCGAAAAGAACTTAGATGGTTTAAACTGATGTACTAAAAAATCCATGTAATCGTTAATAAAAGTTCTTATTTTGATGAATTGCTTGTGTAAAATTATGTGTAAGAATAAGTTGTTTTGCTCACTTACAATAATTTAGACTTAGCATAATTTATATCCAAATATCGGGAGATCGTTGGGCCAATTCAGTGCCCAATGGTCTCTTACTAGGATTTGAACATAAAATAGACTAATTTAAGATGACCAGCTGATAAGATATCAGCGGAGAAAAAGAAGACCCGTTGAAGCATAAACTTCAACGAGCAACCGTAGTAGAGCTCAAGTCATAGACATCGTCAAGGAAGTCAAAAACCACTTAAAGACATACTCATCAGAAGACATGGATATTAGTTGACATGTAGAAGGAACACGCTGAAAGTTTAAATTGAATTAGGTGATGACAAGGCCCTTATGAACTTGATTACTCTTTGATTCTACCAATTGACATAGCTCTGAATCTCTCAAAGTGATTTAGGCGGGACTAATTTTATAAAGCAAAAGTGTGGGACAATAAAGTCGTTCAAATTAAAGTCTACCCTGTACGAATTGGTGAAAAGATTATGAACAATTGGTAGAACTGTTCACAAAAGATGGGTGGGCACATTTCCAAGAATAGAAGAGCATTAAATGCATTTTTACTTCTCCACTAGAATCTTGACACGTCCCAACTAATCCACGATTAAGTCAACCTCGTACCACTATTTAAGGATAATGTTGGTCAGCGTAAATATTTTTGCTTCACATTAGTATTGTTGCATTTATTGAAGCACATTTACTCCTTTGCTCGAACTTCTAGTTTAGCCAGCTGACTATATAAGTTCACTTGTAAACTTGATAATCTTCAAGTTTACTTGTTCAAAGAGTAATCAATACATTGTGATTCAATAAGTGTGATCCATAACACTTTGTAATTCTTTGATTCAATATCAATAAAGTATTACACGTTTGAAAACTTAATTATTGTGTTGTACTTAAATTGTTTTAAACTTTGTCACAAAACTGGCGTAACTTGGGACAAACAATATGCACCTCTTTGTGACGTAGTTCCTTTTGGTTCTTTCTATGTACGTAAAATCTTTCGATCCATATACGTTGCATATTGGCTACGCGACTAACATATATCTCGTTAAATTCGCTTATTTTGGAAATTTTGATCTTTTAATATGTTATGCTATTGATGCAACAATACATACTCCTACGTAATTTGCTCACCTGGTAAGCACATGCGGGTTGTGCGATAATCCCCCAACGACCCTGAAGAGCAACTAAAGCCCGATCCACATCTTGCACTTTCTTGAGCGTTATTATGATTTAAATCAGCTTGGGTTCGAGCAATCTTATATGATTTGAAAAAAGTAGATCAAGTGGGATAAATACCATATGCTAGGTAATATCATCTGGTGTATGTTTTACCATTCACCGTAAATGGCGGGAGTGAGACCGTCAAACAAATTCGATCGATATAGAACATTTAGGTCATTATTTGCACCCACTATACTAAAAAATGCATGTCAAGTTCACAAATCATGGGATGCAACTGCTTCAAGCTTTATTGTCGGATATTTTTGATCCACCGTTTGAATTGCGCTTTGTAAGCATTTGGACAATTCCTCCCTTCCCAATGCATACAATCTATACTACAAAGCACACCCGCATGTACCAATAAATGTTATTTATTTTTTATTAATGAAATATTTGAATTGTTGGTGTGTTATTGATGCGATGACGAGGATATATCATATCAATAAATGTTATTCTCCCCGTCTTAAAATAATTGTCCACAGACAAAAAACACATATTTTAAGAAAATATCATTATTACAACTTTCTCTTTCTTTCTTTTTGTACAAAAGACATTTTTACCTTTAACTAATTAATTTAAAACTTCTTTAAAGCTTGTAATAATAACTTCAAGTGAGGTTAATATAGTAAACTTGATCTATATTATTTATCTATTCTTGGAAGTGAACAATTAATTTAAGACAACTTAAAAAAGAAATGTTATTTAAAAACTTAAGAGCATCCACAATGGTTCAAATGAGTAAAAACTTTTTATTATTATAAAAAGATTTTTAGGATAGTTTTTAGCATTGCATCAAAAACCTTTTGTAAAGCTTTTTAAAAAGACTTGTGAACTTCAAGTCTTTACTAAAAGCTTTAATAACTAAATGTGTTAAACATTAAATGCATAGTTGTCATGCTTTCGATCCTGATCTTAGGATCTTACGATTTTACGATACTGCAAAGCAAAAACGATCCAGATCCTACATAGGATCTTTGCAAGCTTAAGATCTTAGTATAAGATTTCGATCTTAACCATACGATCTTAAGATCTAATCCGATCTGATCTTACTTTTCACGGATTACAAACTAAAAAACTTCAAATTTATGGGTTGTTTTTTGTAGAATTCAAAAAACAACATATTAGTCTTTTTAAACATTTAATAATCATAATTTAGGACAACATTTCTATGAAATGTTCATAGTATTTTGTGTTTATAATGCATAATAGTTTATAGATTTGTATAATAATACAAAAACTATTTAGAAATAACATTGGAGTAAGATTTTTATATCCTGATCTAATTTTACGACCACGATCTTGCAAAGACTGATCATGAATAATATCCCGATCTTGATTAAAAATATCAAGTTTTTAAAGAGTTGATTTTAGCGATAGGATCCCAATCTTGATTAAAAGAGAAGAGGTTACCTCAGCACCCATACTAGCAACCAGCCCCACATCCCACACCGTCAATCACAACTTTCCACGTGTCAAACATCAAACAAAAATCTTTCTGCAAATTAAATGAAGCAAAAAACACAATCAACATCTTGTTTCCCCAAATTTATATAACAAACAATGAAACCATAACTAATAATTGAAAACCAAACACCCACCCATGTACAAATCATTTAGTAGTAGCAGATCAACAACAGCACGTCTATTATATATATCCAACATGCAATCATCACACATCTTACCCATCTCTATCAAAAACCCTCCTTCATCTGCTATTGAACGAGCTGGATCAGTTTTCTTGTCCTCAAATGACCCTGATGATGTTCATTTGCTGATTGAAGATAAACCCTTCATTCCTACTGTGACGTCATCATCAAGTTTTCAGCAGCAAAGGAGGAGAAGAGCTGCTAGTGATTCCAATTTGATGGGTTTTGATCGTGCTGGGTTTGGGAGAAGGAGGTTTTTCTGGACTGATTCGGGTCGGGTTGATGGGGAGAGATCGGTTGTGGTTCGGGTCGGATCCAAAATGCTGTCTTATATTGGGTATAATATGCTTTTTTTTTATTATTTTTTTTAAGAAGTGTTTTAGTGATTATTGATTAAGGAGGTGTTTGGATTTAGCTTCTTTTCTGGGCTTACGAGCAGACTTGAATTGGAAAATGCAGATAATCCCACTTTTTCATCTTATGAGCATGTGAAGTTGAGCTTATGAAAGCTTAAGTTGATAAGCTAGTAAACTGAAAAAATGAGCTTTTACATTTATGAATCAGCCCAAAAGCCCAGAAAACAAGCTAATCCAAACACGTTATAAGTTGGTGTTGGTAAATACTGAAACTTTATGAGTAACAATTAAATTGGTGAGTTAGTGTTGCTAAAGATAAAAACTATTTTTTACAGTTAATAGGTGTTGCTATAAATAGAAACTTTAAACAGTTAGATGGGTGTTGTTAAAGTTAGAAGCTATTAGCATTTAACGGTGTGTTGTTAAAAATAACAATTTTTTGGTTAGTAATAGAGTTGGGTTGCTAGAAAGTGATACCTATATGTTTAATAGCTAATTTTACTGTTAATACAGTTTTTGTAGTTAACAAGCGTAAATTTTTTGATATCTAGCATTTTTTATAATATTAAGATGTACTGCAATTTATATGTTAGTATTGCTTATTAGTCAGCTTTGGTGTGTCTTAAATATGAAAGAGGAACTTGGTGAGTGTAGGAGTGATTACTATCTTTGGATAGAACTGTTTTCGATTGATTGACGATAGTTAGCTAATACTTTGTGTAATTTTTCTCATTTGCGTTGGAGTGTGTGGTGCTTTATATGCATAAATGTTAGATATAATTATCTTGTTTGTATTTTGTAGAATTTTCAGTAGGTAGCGTAATCGGGGATTTAGGTTCAACAGAAGAGTGAGTGAACTAGAGTGCTTTTAGCACCATCGTTGTTATATGCTGTCTCAAAGAGGGATCTTTATTTTCTATCATTTATGTATTTGATAAGGAACATGAAGTTGGATGCCAACAAATACTAGCTGTCATTTTGCTCTTCACCCACTTGTTTAAAACCTTTTGATATGTTTATATATATTGAGAATTGAGATCATCAAAGGTTTTTTAACAACTAGCCTTATCCTAAGCTAGCTGTGGTAAGATAAAAATGAGATTAAGAACAAAGAGATGTAAGAAATATTGGTCCTCACTCCTCAGGAATCTAGTCAGGTTGGTCCACTATAGCATGATCCTTCTGTCTTATCAGTGAAGTTGGCCATATCAATAGTATGAATTTCGATCAAGTACATAATTTATCCACAATGATACCCTCTTTGTACCATTTCGGTTATGCTTATTTATTAATAGGTCAATGAATAAGTTTCTAGCTGTTTTTAGTTTTTTAATTCTGCCTACGAGTCCTTGTTTGATATGCTTTGTAAGTATGTTAAAATGACGTATCTTGATCATTTACTTTCTTTCAGGTCAGGCTATAGAATATTCACCGGTTTTCTATCTCTACAATGTTACGCATTCCTAATTATGCCAGGTGTACTTCAAGGTTTGTAAAGAGGTGATTCTTGGCTCAGGGCATTCCTCTCATGTTAATAACAAATTACATAATTTTAAACTGTTGCAGTTGCTGAACACGATTATAAACTTCTTTAATAACATGTGACTTTTAAAATGTTGCAGTTGCTTACTATTATTATTTCTCAAGTCAAATACGTCGAGATATTGTCTTTGGTGATCAACCGAGGAATAAGTATGTTCTATCAACATGGTGACTTGCTCTTTTAGTTGTAGCAGATTTTGTTGCACTAATTTGATGCACTTTTGATTGTGCAGACTTGATATATATTTACCTGAAAATGATGGGAAAAATAATGGTCCAAGGCCTGTCATTGCTTTTATCACGGGTGGAGCTTGGGTAATAGGGTCAGTATAAACAATCAAATCTTGATATTAAGGCGTTTCTTAAGGTCCTTGCAAGTTTTAATATTAAATCTGTATAGTCCATCATTACAGGTATAAAGCATGGGGTTCTCTTTTAGGACGCCACTTATCAAATACAGACATCATAGTGGCATGCATAGACTACAGGTAGTATTATAATTTAAATGTAGAAACTAAAATATATTATCTATAATGTTTTAATTAGCATTATAAACTAACATACTTTTTTCATTTGTCATGTTTTGATGTACATCTGAGTTATTATAAGATGGTTTCATGTGCCATTTGGGTCATTTTGTAACCTGTATTTTAAGCATCTTTCCATAATTTTATGTTATATAAAAACATTTTAAATTAAAGTTGAAAGTTTTAAATAAAAGTTCTCATTTTTGAACCCCGGTTTCAAGGGTTTGTTTGACTACTAAATGACTCAAACAAGACACAAAGCCATCTTTTATTTTCCCAACTGACAAGAAAATGCAATTATTTAAAACGAGACGATTGGTAAAGTACTTTGGTATAATATGCAAAAAAGGGCATTTTTTATCCATGGTAAACTTCGTATTTATTAATGTTATGGTCATGTTTTTAAAGAAATTATCCCAAGGCTACAATTGCTGAGATGGTTCAAGATGCTTCACAAGGTATCTCATTTGTGTGCAATAATATCTCCGAGTATGGTGGTGATCCCAACAGGTTATATTTTTACTTGCCATTTAGTACAATACATTTACCCATTTGGGTCCTGACATTCGTTTATTGTGATTTTGAAGGATTTATTTAATGGGACAGTCAGCTGGTGCACATATTGCTGCCTGTGCCCTAGTGGATCAGGCAATCAAAGAGTCTGATCCAACACAAAGTACTACATGGAGCGTAACCCAGATAAAGTCTTATTTTGGCTTATCAGGAGGGTATGTATTTATCAAAGTGACTTGATATGTATCAGTTAATCTTGTTGGTAGTTGATCAGGTATCTAATGAACCAGTGTTATTGCTTATAATTTTTCTACAGATATAATCTGTTTAACCTTGCAAACCATTTGAATACAAGAGGCCCATACAAGTCACTTTTCTATCGGTACTCTTATTTGTATATGCGTTCTTTCTGTTTCGCAGCTTTTCATAGCATAAAACTGATGAATTTTCGTAAACTTTACAGCATAATGGGAGGGGAGGAATCTTTGAGTAAATATTCTCCAGAAATCATTGTGCAAGACCCGAAGAATAAGAACGCAGTTTCTATCTTACCTCCAGTTGTCCTATTTCATGGGACTGCAGATTATTCTATTCCAGCAGATTGCAGGTATGCTTGTATCTAAAATGGTTATATGGGTACCAAAGGCATACACCTTTTGTGTCCAAAAAGGTGAACTCTAGAACTTCAAGACCAAATAGTAATAAGAATACACGTTTCTTGTTTACAGTAAAACATTTGTGGATGCTCTGCAACGAGTAGGAGTGAAAGCAGACTTGATGTTATACGAGGGGAAAACTCACACAGATGTGTTTGTTCAGGTAACCTTTTTTTATCCGTTTTTGCTCTATCATAATATTCTACAATATAGACTTGGTCAAGCCCTTATGTAATTCTGGAATTTACATGTTATGCTATTAGGATCCAATGAGAGGCGATGATAAATTGTTTGACGATTTAGTTACAATTATACATGCCGGAGATGAAGAAGCTCTTGCAAAGCAATCAAGAGCACCATCAAGACGTCGCCTTGTACCTGAATTTATGCTAAAGTTGGCTAGCAAAATCAGCCCGTTTTAACCATTCATAGATGGTTATCACATTCTTTGTACAAGTAAAACCTATTGAATATATATAGCTAGTGGGTCCATCTACAATCGTAATTTTATAAGTACTATAGTTCTCGAATGAGATGTCAAAATGACATGCAATGAATTAATGTTACACCACAACCTAAGCTAACTACCCTTACCTTAATGGCCCGTTTGGTTTGCATCATTTATTTTTGGGAATAGGCATTAAAGTAGAAAACATTTGTTTGTTAAAAGATACGGATTAGAATTTTGGACTCATAGCAAATAACGAGACATACATAAATCCCACATGCTTTGTCTGGTTTTGTCTCTATGCTAAAGAAGGTGGACTTTCTTTCATTTTGGACCTATCATTTGATATCTGTTTTGTTTTTATTATTTATAAATTTATATATTAAATTATAATAATAATTTCTTTATTTTATTAAATATTTTCTCTCTTTTACATCAAATCAAAATTTAAATCCGAATCCAAATTTAAATCTTAATCTAATCCAAATTTTAAACATGTCTACAAACCAAACGGCCCCTACGTTCGTCTTCCACCTCTACAGCTGTAATTAGAAACGTTACACCTTCTTTTAACGTCGTATCTTCTTTCTCCACAATTAGCATTTATGCCGGCATTACAGCGTGGTGTCGTGCTCCCTGGATGGGTAGGTGGTGGCGTGGGGGTGAACCTGCTAACTTTGGTGGATGAGGTGATGACGGCCTATTAACTCCACGAAATGCCGGAGGCTGAGCCTCGTCATTAAATGTTATGCTAATTTCATTTAAAAAAAATCAAATGAAAGATCATATGCATGTTTGGATGGGTAAGGTTAGAATCATAATGATAACTTTCGTGATAATGGCATAAAAACGTTTTTTCACAAAAGATTATAGTTTTATTTGTTAAACAGCTTTTTTAAGATATTCTTTTAATCGAAAACAATCTGACATTTTCAATACAATTTACAATATATAATATTTCTTTTGAAATAATCATAATCATATACTATAGCATGATAATATATCATAAAAAGAGTGATTATTCATACATATCACATGATCAGCAAGTTTGAGAGGTAATTGCAATATATGGAACGGTAATTATATAATAAGTCATATGATTACTAAGCTATATTATAAAGTTTAAACTAGTATATGATATTATGATTGTTCTTTAGTTATATTGATTTCAAAAAGCTTTTTAATCAGAAAGTCTTAAAAACTTGTTTATTAATACACCCAGGAAGAATGTTTTTAGAAAAAAACATTCATTGTTACTATTCTCACGAAAAATATCACTCTCATATAAACCCTTGTCTGAGTGTATAAATGTTTGTGTACTTACTTGATAATACGAGCGAGGACAATGATAGCAATACCAAAACAACCACACCTATCTTCTTTACCATCTTTTCAATTCGGAATTGTATCCAAAAAAAAAAAAAAAAAAAAATTGAATAATATATATCCTTCAATATTTGTTTTGTCACATATAAGAAATGTTTTTTATTTAGTAATAGCCAATATATGTCTTCCTTTTTTATAGTTATTGAGCCACATCTAGTCTTTGCAGAATAGAAGTACTTAAGTCAAACATGTAGGACAAGGTCAACAGCGTCTATGCAACTCTTTGTTTTGAATTTTGATTTTATTTGTTTAACGGCAAACTTATATAAAACTCGCAAAGAGCTAGCTAGAACAAATTACAAGGGAGAGTAAAGGGCCTTAAGAGGGTTTCAGAACCACTCGACCCAATCACAAAACGTTTTTCTTATACGTATTGGAGATCCGGAAAATTTAGTGCACTTGTGGGATTAGTTCACACCTTGTAATGGGTTAGGAGGTACGGAGTGTACACCCATAAGGTCCATGAACACCCTGACTCTAATAGTGGTTTGTATTTGTGGAAAAGTACTGCTTGTGAAAAAGTACTGCTTGTGGAAAGTACTGCTTGTGGTTTCCACTGATAGGCAGTGTTTCCACTGATAGGCTGTATTTCCACTGCAAGTGGAAAGTACTGCTAGTGGAAAGTACTGCTTATTGAAAGTACTGCTTATTGGCAGTTACAACTGCATTATGACCACGTTTAATTGGTCATGTAACCACTAACAACTATAATGGGGATAATTATGAGGCTATTAATGGGCCGATTAATACTCATAATTCCATTGGAATAGCTCAAGAGTAACCTCCTATAAATAGGAGATCTGTTTATGCATGATAGAGATACAAAAAACACAAAACACTTATTAGCGAAAGGGTTATAGAATTGTGCCTAATTCTCTAACTGCATTTGGTCTTATCCCAAGTAGATATTCGTGATACCCAGACATTAGGGTCGAATAGTTTACTTTGGAAAGTGATCACACGGTTCCAAGTGATATCCGGTAACCACCTAGTGGTATTGCTACTGTCATTGATTGTCTTAACCCTGCTGCTGGGAGACTGACAACCAACAATCAAAGTAAACTATTCGACCCTAATCAATGGCTGCTGCTGCAATGAAACACATGGCTTCAAACTTTGCCAAGCTTGATAAGTTTGAAGGGGTGGACTTTAGGAGGTGGCAGAAGAAGATGCACTTCTTGCTGTCAAGCATGAGTGTGGTGTATGTGCTTACTACACCTATTCCTGATGATGGGGATGATGCTACTGTGGAGCAGATCAGAAGGAGGAGCAAATGGGAGAATGATGACTACATATGCAGAGGTCTTATTCTCAATGGTATGTCTGATTCTCTGTTTGATATTTATCAGAACTTTGAATCTTCCAAAGAACTGTGGGATTCCTTGGATGCCAAATATATGGCTGAGGATGCATCAAGTAAGAAGTTCCTTGTTAGTAATTTCACAAATTACAAAATGACTGATTCAAGACCAGTTATGGAACAATACAATGAACTTCTTGGAATACTTGGAAGGTTTACACAACACAATATGCACATGGATGAGGCTATTTCAGTCTCTTGTGTTATTGACAAACTCCCTCCTTCTTGGAAAGATTTCAAGCATACCTTGAAACATAAGAAGGAGGAGTTAACTCTGGTTGAGTTGGGCAGTCATCTGCGCATTGAGGAATCTCTCAAGGTGTAGGATAATGACAAGCCAAAGAGTGGCAATGCTGCTGGACCATCTGTTGTCAATATGGTGGAGCATAACAACTCCACCAGATACAATGACAACAAAGGCAAACGCAAATATCATGATAACACAAGGGCAGATCCTAACAAGAAGGCAACACCTACTTGTTGGAAATGTGGCAAAACTGGTCACATTAAAAGGGATTGCAAAGGTGTTAAAATTGGTGGTAAAGCCAATGGATCAGGAACTAATGGTTCAGGGAGTGGTGGTTCTGCCAACTCACTGAAATGTCAGAATATGTTTAATAAGTCTTTTCAGATTTATTATGTTACATATGTATCTGAATCTTTTTATGTGCAGGATGATGATGTTGCGTGGTGGGTTGACTCTGGTGCAACAGTTCATGTGTGCAAAGATAGAAGCTGGTTCAAGACTTATGAGTCACTGAATGATGGTTCTATTCTTCACATGGGAAATGAGTCAACAGCCTTGGTGCATGGTCGTGGTTGTGTAGATCTTAGGTTTAGTTCTGGAAAGATTGTAACTTTGTTTAATGTTATTCATGTTCCTGATATAAGGAAAAACTTGGTTTCAAGTAGTGTTTTGAATAATCATGGATATAAACAAGTTATTGAGTCTGATAAATTTGTGCT
Organism: Chrysanthemum seticuspe; assembly: GCA_019973895.1. NCBI lineage: Eukaryota > Viridiplantae > Streptophyta > Magnoliopsida > Asterales > Asteraceae > Chrysanthemum > Chrysanthemum seticuspe. Next base: position 162,271,572 of record BPTQ01000008.1, on the reverse strand, counting down.
TTCTAAGCATGGTGTTTTTATTGGTTTTGGTTATTTATGTAATCAAATGTTCATGCTTAATGTTACCACTGATAGTGTTATTTCAGCTTTTGTGATCACATATGACCAGACTGACTCTACCCTTTGGCATGCTAGACTTGGCCATGTTCACTATAAAAGAATGCAAGATATGTCTAGGGATGGTTTAATCCCTGCTTTTGACATGGACACTGAAAAGTGTAAAACTTGCATGTTGACCAAGATAACCAAGAAACCCTTTCAGGGTGTTAGTCGTGAGACTAAGTTCTTGGAGCTGATACACAGTGACCTGTGTGATTTGCATGCCACTCCTTCTTTAGGGAATAAGAAGTACTTTGTGACATTTATTGATGATGCTTCTATATTTTGTTATGTCTATCTGTTACATTCCAAGGATGAAGCATTAGATAAATTCAAAGTGTTTAAAACTAAAGTTGAATTACAACTTGGGTCTTTGATCAAAAGATTAAGGACTGATAGGGGAGGTGAGTACATGGATACTCAGTACTTTCAGTCTGTTGGAATAATCCATGAAACGACTGCCCCTTATACTCCTCAGCAAAATGGTATTTCTGAAAGGAAAAACAGGGTGCTGAAGGAGATGGTTAATTCCATGTTGTCCTATTCAGGACTGAGTCAAGGGTTCTGGGGTGAAGCTATGTTAACAGCTTGCTATTTGATAAATAGAGTTCCCAACAAAAGGAACAAGGTTACCCCTTATGAACTCTGGACTAAAAGGAAACCCAACCTGAATTATCTCAAGGTTTGGGGTTGTAGGGCTGTTGTAAGACTCCCTGATCCAAAGTTGAAAACTTTGGGTGAAAGAGGCATTGATTGCATCTTTATTGGATATGCTGAGCATTCCAAGGCTTTTAGGTTCTATGTTATTGAACCTAATGAACATGTTTCAGTTAACTCAATAATTGAATCAAGGGATGCAGATTTTGATGAGAATAGATTCTCATCAGTCCCTAGACCAAGTCAGAGGATTCCTAATGGAACTCATGACACTGGTGTATCAGAGGTCCCTGATGGTGAACCATCAGTGGTCCCTGAAGAGGTTGTGGTTCAACAACCTGAACCTGTGCTCAGGAAGAGCAAAAGGGTCAGGACTCCAAAGTCATTTGGACCTGAGTTTCAACTATACTTAGTTGAAGGAACTAGGGATGAGGTCTCTGACCAATACTCCTATTGCTTCTTTGTTGAGGATGATCCCAAGACATTTGAAGAAGCAATGAAGTCACAGGATATTGCTTTCTGGAAAGAAGCAATCAATGATGAGATGGATTCCATCATGGCCAACAACACTTGGGTGTTGGTTGATCTACCACCAGGTTGCAAACCTTTGGGTTGCAAATGGATTTTCAAAATGAAAATGAAGGTAGATGGAACTATTGAAAAGTTCAAGGCTAGACTAGTCATTCAGGGCTTTAAACAAAAGTCAGGAATAGTCTATTTTGATACTTATGCCCCTGTGGCTCGTATCAGTACCATAAGACTGCTGATTGCTATGGCATCAATTCACAATCTGATTATTCATCAGATGGATGTGAAAACAGCTTTCTTGAATGGTGAATTGGAAGAGGAGGTTTATTGATTCCTCCCTGACCACCCTCTTTTATTTCTCCGTTCACAAAACCGTAACAGATGATAAAAGGGCGACAGCCCGGGAGAAAAATGCAAGTTTACCAAGGATTAAAATAACCTTAGATCGTTTATGTCCTGGTGAGGTGTGATATCCTGAATACAACGACTGTGTGATATGATGATATGATCAAGAATGTACAAAAACAGGAATCTGATTGACTAACACTAGGAATGTGAATAGTACTAGCTCTGTCACAGCTATGCCGTTAAAAACGTACAATCAGAAACCTAAAAACGCAAAAGATAAACAAACGTACGTTTTACTAAAACGTAAACGTTTAAAAACAAAAACGACTATAACTATAATAGAGATTTGCATGTCTAGGCGACTTAAATGCAAATTAAAGAAAATGAAAGATAAAAACTATTAAATAAACGCTATCACTATATTTACAATTGATGTTTGTGATTTTGTTTATTAAACTTATTATATAATTTACAAATTATAAAAGTGTAAGAAAACTTAAAAATCTAAAACAAGAACGTATATGTGACAATTACTTACATGTAACAAAATAAAAAGTGAATTCTATCAAATATAACTCCCACAAATGTGAAAAATCATATTTTTAGAATCCTAAAAAGATAAGAAATTTATTAGAAAAGAAGAATAAATTTTTACACTATTAAATTAATTATTATAAATTAAAAATGAATTAAATGTATTAAAAATGAATTAAATAATAAGAAAATCTAAAATTAACTTAAATAAATGAAATAAAGAATTTGAAAAATCTAAAATATCATAAAATGAATTTATAAACTGAAAATGTATTTTTTACATAATTATTCTATTTATTATTAATTATTTACTATTATAAATACACTTAAATACTAGAAAATATAAAAATAACTTGGAAAAATAAAATTTACACTTAGAAAAATCTAAAATATTATAAAACTAATTTTAAAACAGAAAATATATTTATTATACAATTATACTAATTATTAATAATTATTAACTATTAAAAAGCATTAAAAACTAATATTATTTATTAAAAATACTAAACAGTAAAAGAAAAATCTCAAACTTTTTACAAAATTCTAAAATAAATAAAAGAAGCTAGGAAAAATATAAAAATGGCAGCTTATGTACAAAAATAAGCTAATGGGCAAAAGCTCATAACTATAAGCTATCACTTAAGCTTAAATAAGGACTTCTTTTTGGCTTTTATGTTTTCTGGACTAGTTATACACTGATATTATACATGTATGATGAAAATGGAACTATACAAACATAAGAATAAGCAGATCATGAGCTTATGAGCCCAACAGTTAAGCTTTTGGCTTGACTGTTGGAACTCAAGCTCCTAATAAGCTTCAAATAAGCTATACACAAGAAACAAAGAAGCAAACTGAGATATATACTAGTCCATTAGATAAGTATAAACAAGGAAAATGGACAGAAATGGTGCAAGCTTGTGGTTTAGACAGTCAAGCTACAAGCTTGACTTGGATGGAATTGAGGCTTCAAAGAGCCTGTAACAAGCTCCACACAGGAAAGAGAAAGATGAAAAATATACATACAAGCTATATGGACAACTATGAACAATCATGTGTACTGGCATTCACCCATAAGCTAGCAATAAGCTCATAAGCTATTCCAGTGCACATAGAACCAAACACCTCTTGCAGCTAAGTAGAGAGACCATTTAAGCCTAGGAAATAAGCTAAAAAGACCAAACTAAATATTGGAGGAGCAAGCTTAGGTGGTTGGCTTTCCAAAAAGCTAAAGCTCATCAAGTGGGACCCACTGATGAGCTTGGGAGAGGCTTATGAATATGGCCTCAGATCACTGACTCAGCATTCACTGAGTCAGTGAATGCTGAGTTTTTGGGACAATATATAAGCTTATTGCAGCCCAAGAGAATAAGCTTCAATGTGAAAATAAAACACAAGATCATAAAGATGGGTTGCTAGGCCTTAAAGAAAAACCAAGCCACACCAGCTAAGGATCACCAATGAACTTCTGAGAAGCTTGTGGAAATGGTGCAATACCACTGAATTGCTCAGTGGTATGTTGTGAGTGGGCAAACACAAGCTCATTTGAACCTATCAAATAAGCTTTAATAAGCTCAACTTAAACTGAGACAATGAGATGGACTACTGAGCTTCTCACAAAGCTCAGAATCACAATCTCAAGCTCAATAAGGAGCTTATAAGAACTTATTTGACAAGCCCCACTCAACTGTTTGCTTCAGTTGAGTGGGCAAAATGGGACAAAATAGATGGGATGAATAAGCTACCTAAACAAGCTAATAAGGGAAACAAAAGCAGACAAATAACAATAAGAACACAAAGGCTACACAAAACAGTAAAATACAAAAGCTAGGGTCAAGTCATGAAGCTTGTGCAAGCTCATGAACTTGACACCATAACTGTGGTGCAGGGCATCACTTATGAACAGGTAACCAATATAAGCTAGAAAATAAGCAATTAAAAAGCTGAGAAAATGAGAACTAGTATTTTTGTATTTTTCTTAACCAACCAAACTACAATACCCTAAAAGCTTTTGAGCTAAAACTTAAAATTAGACCCACAGTAAAATTATTAGTTTTATTCAAAAATGACCTAAATAAAAATTTGACTTTTAAGAAAACACAGAAGTTTGACTTATATGAACTTTAAGCTGATTTAAAACACTGAATATGTTGTATTAAGGTGTATTAAAACTAACTAAAGCTAGACTAACAACTTTTAAGCTTGAAAAATGAATATGACAATTCACAATCCCAACAGTTAACTGTTAAGAGAAGAAATTGACATTTTGACTTTTTTACACACAAGACTTGGTTTTTATGACTAATATGAGTTAAATAGAACTGATGAGACACAGAACAAGTACAAACAACAGCTCAAACACACAATAGCACAGTTAAAACTAACAAATCCAAACACCTTATAACATGACTGACTTAAAGTTTTCAAAGCAAATAACTGCTTAAACCAATTCCATTCAATCCAGAGATACCAAAGTGTCAAAATGGATCTTTTTCAACCTAAACCAGATGTCAAACCAGTCTAGTTCTAGGATTTTCAAGAATTGGCATATTAACAGTCAACATACCATTTCCAACCACAGTCCAATCCAAGGCATTACAACTTCATATTAAGCATAAATATCATTAATAAACAACAAAGGAACACAGAATCATAAAAATATAAGCATAAAAATTAGTGAAACAGTAAATTGCAAAAATTTAGAAAATGGCTTACAAGATGACACAAGCTGAGAATCAAGATTCAAAGAACAAGGTTACACCCAATAGCTTCCCATTAAGCTCCTAATATTCCTTACAATCAGATTTCAACCCTGCTTCACCTTCTTCATCATTATCCCAAGATTTTTGATTTTTCTTTGGTTCTCTTGATTTTTTTTAGCATTTTCTAATTTAAAAGACAAAAGTCTATTTAATGGATCTAAAAGCCTTAAAACTGTTGTCAAGAGCTTATTGAGCTTAAAGAATCCAATAAACAACCATTAAACTTGAAATTAAAATAACTTGAAAATTAAGAGAATTTAGCAAAAACTTAAAACTGAAATTAAACTGGAATTAAACTTAAAACAAGGTTTCATTACACTACTGAAAGATAAAGTACAACATTTAAAAGATTTAAAGACATTTAAACTAAGAAAGCCATAAAAACTACAACTATGTGACTAAGGCTTAAGGCCAAAGTAAGTCTTCTCTGTCTTTCATCTTCCTTTTATATCCAAGAAGACTTCCACTTGTCCTCTGATTGTATCCCACCAAATTCCAGCCCTTGGATTGCTCAAATTCATCATAACCATACATTTGTGATTTTGGCGCCAAATATCTTCAAAGCAGGTTTGGGCTTTAATGAGGATTTGGTTTTAGCAATTAAGAGTATTTGGAGTGTATAGGAGGTGGAGGGGACATGGTATGGGAGAAGGGTTGAAAAATGGGAGAAACCAGGTCTGGTTTTGCTGTTTCAGGTGTTGAGGAGAGAGTGCTACAGTGGTAGCTGGTTTTGAGCGCGTATTTGGTGGGTTTGACTATCTTTGACCACAGGTTTAATAATACGGGGTAGTCAAAATGGGTAGTGATAGGGGCCAAATTGGATTGTGAACTGGGGGGGGGTCAAGGGTAAAGGGTCAAGGGCCAGCAGTTGGGCTTTTTTATTGGATTTGGATTGGGCTTGGATAATATTGTGTCCGTTTGGTATAGTGGTAACAGCAAGGACTAATTTTGCAATTACACCAAACTCCAAGGACTGAATTTGCAACTTTTTCAAACTTCTCACAAGGACCAATTATGCCATACTTTGATAAAACAAGGACCTTTTTGTATAAAATTTCTTTTTAAAACTTAAAAGGACCTTAAATGTAATTTTTGGATTTTGAGGGGCTAAACTTGTAATTTCCCAAAAGTTTATCAAAATGTTCCAAATTTTCAATCATGCATAGTACAAGGGTATTATTTGTAAAATTCCAAGTTTTGAATACCCAGGGACCATTTTTGCCAATTTTGTAACTTGAGGGGTAAAAATTGCCATTTTGTGTAAACTTTCATCCAGGGATGTTTTGTGATCATTTTTGATTTCCCAAGGACTTAAGTTGACTTTTCATTCATTTAAAACATTTAGGGACTAGTTTTGACAATTTGAGTAACTTCAGGGACTGAAAATGACAATTGTTGTGAAATTGATCAATTTTCACTTGTTTTTCAATCTTTTGTACCTGAATCACATAAAAACACATTTAAATGATTTTTGTAAACTTTTGTGAGTCATTTGTGTGTTTTTGGTTGTTTTTGTGGGTTTATATAATACAAATATATGTGTATTTAGACACATATCAAATCCCCCACACTGAACTATTGCTAGTCCCTAGCAATCTTTTAAAACTTTAATGGATTTGAAAAACTCTTTACCAAAAGCCATCACTTCTGGAGTAGCCAAATGTTTCAGTTCAAGTAAGAACCTTGGTACACTGATAACCAAATGATTTTGAGCAAATCATAAGCTGTAAACGGATTTGATTAGTCTTTACCAGAAGCCGTACCCTTCTGGACTAGCCAACTCTTAGATAAATTATCAAGATTATCTTTGGTGAGCTGAATACCAATTATGGATTTTCCACTGCCTTTACCACAAGCCATAATCTTGCGGGCTAGCCAACTCATTATCTTTTGAGGATGATGGGGAGCTGAGAAACCATACAATTTTGGGCAAATTGCAAGCCATATAAACGGATTTGAGCAATCTTTACCAAGAGCCGTTTGCTCATGGATTAGCCAATCCTTTGTTTATCAAACATGGTGGACTGATTACCATTTGTTGTGTTAAGTACATAGTACTTCCACTAAAAAAAATTTTAAAATTTGGCCATTTTGGGGGAAAAAGGGACTAAAAGGGCACATTTACGATCAAAATTCGCCAGAATTTCCCCCCCACACTTAGAAATGAATATTGTCCTCAATATTCAAAACTAAGTGAGGTAACACAACAATTATTTTATTTTTCAATATTTACAATTTTCAAAGCTTTTATATATACAACAGGTGGGTTATTACCCCCACACTCAGATGGTAGAAAGGGGAAAAAGACAGAAATATGGGTGAAAACCCATATAGTGTGGCTTGTTTTTGATAACCAAGTCACTAGCTTGACTTGACCCCGAATTGAATTGTTCATGGGGAACTGAGTGGGACTGCCACTCAAAGATTGGGTGAGAAATTGGAGTGGGATTGCCACTCACAGAATTATGAATATCATCACTTAAGATGAGTCTAAGAATCTTAGAAAGAAACTTAGAAAAGACGAGAAGAATCTTTTGATTTTTGATTTTATAAAAAGAAAAGGAAAATATTTTTGTATTTTTAAGGTTTATATATATATGTACAAAAGAAATTCCTAACAACCGCCCCTCGAAAGGGAATCTGGGTCTGACAGAGCTCAGCAACTGTAAACAGCCAACAACCAAATGTTGTAACTGAGGGACTTATCAAACTGGGCAAATTGTGTGAAAAGGAAAAAATGTTTTTGTGTTTTATATTGTTTTTGAAATATATTATATATAATATATACAAGGGATAGATATAAAACACAAGTACGTTACGCAGCACACCTCCCCGGCAGCGGCGCCAAAATTTTGATTCCTCCCTGACCACCCTCTTTTATTTCTCCGTTCACAAAACCGTAACAGATGATAAAAGGGCGACAGCCCGGGAGAAAAATGCAAGTTTACCAAGGATTAAAATAACCTTAGATCGTTTATGTCCTGGTGAGGTGTGATATCCTGAATACAACGACTGTGTGATATGATGATATGATCAAGAATGTACAAAAACAGGAATCTGATTGACTAACACTAGGAATGTGAATAGTACTAGCTCTGTCACAGCTATGCCGTTAAAAACGTACAATCAGAAACCTAAAAACGCAAAAGATAAACAAACGTACGTTTTACTAAAACGTAAACGTTTAAAAACAAAAACGACTATAACTATAATAGAGATTTGCATGTCTAGGCGACTTAAATGCAAATTAAAGAAAATGAAAGATAAAAACTATTAAATAAACGCTATCACTATATTTACAATTGATGTTTGTGATTTTGTTTATTAAACTTATTATATAATTTACAAATTATAAAAGTGTAAGAAAACTTAAAAATCTAAAACAAGAACGTATATGTGACAATTACTTACATGTAACAAAATAAAAAGTGAATTCTATCAAATATAACTCCCACAAATGTGAAAAATCATATTTTTAGAATCCTAAAAAGATAAGAAATTTATTAGAAAAGAAGAATAAATTTTTACACTATTAAATTAATTATTATAAATTAAAAATGAATTAAATGTATTAAAAATGAATTAAATAATAAGAAAATCTAAAATTAACTTAAATAAATGAAATAAAGAATTTGAAAAATCTAAAATATCATAAAATGAATTTATAAACTGAAAATGTATTTTTTACATAATTATTCTATTTATTATTAATTATTTACTATTATAAATACACTTAAATACTAGAAAATATAAAAATAACTTGGAAAAATAAAATTTACACTTAGAAAAATCTAAAATATTATAAAACTAATTTTAAAACAGAAAATATATTTATTATACAATTATACTAATTATTAATAATTATTAACTATTAAAAAGCATTAAAAACTAATATTATTTATTAAAAATACTAAACAGTAAAAGAAAAATCTCAAACTTTTTACAAAATTCTAAAATAAATAAAAGAAGCTAGGAAAAATATAAAAATGGCAGCTTATGTACAAAAATAAGCTAATGGGCAAAAGCTCATAACTATAAGCTATCACTTAAGCTTAAATAAGGACTTCTTTTTGGCTTTTATGTTTTCTGGACTAGTTATACACTGATATTATACATGTATGATGAAAATGGAACTATACAAACATAAGAATAAGCAGATCATGAGCTTATGAGCCCAACAGTTAAGCTTTTGGCTTGACTGTTGGAACTCAAGCTCCTAATAAGCTTCAAATAAGCTATACACAAGAAACAAAGAAGCAAACTGAGATATATACTAGTCCATTAGATAAGTATAAACAAGGAAAATGGACAGAAATGGTGCAAGCTTGTGGTTTAGACAGTCAAGCTACAAGCTTGACTTGGATGGAATTGAGGCTTCAAAGAGCCTGTAACAAGCTCCACACAGGAAAGAGAAAGATGAAAAATATACATACAAGCTATATGGACAACTATGAACAATCATGTGTACTGGCATTCACCCATAAGCTAGCAATAAGCTCATAAGCTATTCCAGTGCACATAGAACCAAACACCTCTTGCAGCTAAGTAGAGAGACCATTTAAGCCTAGGAAATAAGCTAAAAAGACCAAACTAAATATTGGAGGAGCAAGCTTAGGTGGTTGGCTTTCCAAAAAGCTAAAGCTCATCAAGTGGGACCCACTGATGAGCTTGGGAGAGGCTTATGAATATGGCCTCAGATCACTGACTCAGCATTCACTGAGTCAGTGAATGCTGAGTTTTTGGGACAATATATAAGCTTATTGCAGCCCAAGAGAATAAGCTTCAATGTGAAAATAAAACACAAGATCATAAAGATGGGTTGCTAGGCCTCAAAGAAAAACCAAGCCACACCAGCTAAGGATCACCAATGAACTTCTGAGAAGCTTGTGGAAATGGTGCAATACCACTGAATTGCTCAGTGGTATGTTGTGAGTGGGCAAACACAAGCTCATTTGAACCTATCAAATAAGCTTTAATAAGCTCAACTTAAACTGAGACAATGAGATGGACTACTGAGCTTCTCACAAAGCTCAGAATCACAATCTCAAGCTCAATAAGGAGCTTATAAGAACTTATTTGACAAGCCCCACTCAACTGTTTGCTTCAGTTGAGTGGGCAAAATGGGACAAAATAGATGGGATGAATAAGCTACCTAAACAAGCTAATAAGGGAAACAAAAGCAGACAAATAACAATAAGAACACAAAGGCTACACAAAACAGTAAAATACAAAAGCTAGGGTCAAGTCATGAAGCTTGTGCAAGCTCATGAACTTGACACCATAACTGTGGTGCAGGGCATCACTTATGAACAGGTAACCAATATAAGCTAGAAAATAAGCAATTAAAAAGCTGAGAAAATGAGAACTAGTATTTTTGTATTTTTCTTAACCAACCAAACTACAATACCCTAAAAGCTTTTGAGCTAAAACTTAAAATTAGACCCACAGTAAAATTATTAGTTTTATTCAAAAATGACCTAAATAAAAATTTGACTTTTAAGAAAACACAGAAGTTTGACTTATATGAACTTTAAGCTGATTTAAAACACTGAATATGTTGTATTAAGGTGTATTAAAACTAACTAAAGCTAGACTAACAACTTTTAAGCTTGAAAAATGAATATGACAATTCACAATCCCAACAGTTAACTGTTAAGAGAAGAAATTGACATTTTGACTTTTTTACACACAAGACTTGGTTTTTATGACTAATATGAGTTAAATAGAACTGATGAGACACAGAACAAGTACAAACAACAGCTCAAACACACAATAGCACAGTTAAAACTAACAAATCCAAACACCTTATAACATGACTGACTTAAAGTTTTCAAAGCAAATAACTGCTTAAACCAATTCCATTCAATCCAGAGATACCAAAGTGTCAAAATGGATCTTTTTCAACCTAAACCAGATGTCAAACCAGTCTAGTTCTAGGATTTTCAAGAATTGGCATATTAACAGTCAACATACCATTTCCAACCACAGTCCAATCCAAGGCATTACAACTTCATATTAAGCATAAATATCATTAATAAACAACAAAGGAACACAGAATCATAAAAATATAAGCATAAAAATTAGTGAAACAGTAAATTGCAAAAATTTAGAAAATGGCTTACAAGATGACACAAGCTGAGAATCAAGATTCAAAGAACAAGGTTACACCCAATAGCTTCCCATTAAGCTCCTAATATTCCTTACAATCAGATTTCAACCCTGCTTCACCTTCTTCATCATTATCCCAAGATTTTTGATTTTTCTTTGGTTCTCTTGATTTTTTTTAGCATTTTCTAATTTAAAAGACAAAAGTCTATTTAATGGATCTAAAAGCCTTAAAACTGTTGTCAAGAGCTTATTGAGCTTAAAGAATCCAATAAACAACCATTAAACTTGAAATTAAAATAACTTGAAAATTAAGAGAATTTAGCAAAAACTTAAAACTGAAATTAAACTGGAATTAAACTTAAAACAAGGTTTCATTACACTACTGAAAGATAAAGTACAACATTTAAAAGATTTAAAGACATTTAAACTAAGAAAGCCATAAAAACTACAACTATGTGACTAAGGCTTAAGGCCAAAGTAAGTCTTCTCTGTCTTTCATCTTCCTTTTATATCCAAGAAGACTTCCACTTGTCCTCTGATTGTATCCCACCAAATTCCAGCCCTTGGATTGCTCAAATTCATCATAACCATACATTTGTGATTTTGGCGCCAAATATCTTCAAAGCAGGTTTGGGCTTTAATGAGGATTTGGTTTTAGCAATTAAGAGTATTTGGAGTGTATAGGAGGTGGAGGGGACATGGTATGGGAGAAGGGTTGAAAAATGGGAGAAACCAGGTCTGGTTTTGCTGTTTCAGGTGTTGAGGAGAGAGTGCTACAGTGGTAGCTGGTTTTGAGCGCGTATTTGGTGGGTTTGACTATCTTTGACCACAGGTTTAATAATACGGGGTAGTCAAAATGGGTAGTGATAGGGGCCAAATTGGATTGTGAACTGGGGGGGGGGGTCAAGGGTAAAGGGTCAAGGGCCAGCAGTTGGGCTTTTTTATTGGATTTGGATTGGGCTTGGATAATATTGTGTCCGTTTGGTATAGTGGTAACAACAAGGACTAATTTTGCAATTACACCAAACTCCAAGGACTGAATTTGCAACTTTTTCAAACTTCTCACAAGGACCAATTATGCCATACTTTGATAAAACAAGGACCTTTTTGTATAAAATTTCTTTTTAAAACTTAAAAGGACCTTAAATGTAATTTTTGGATTTTGAGGGGCTAAACTTGTAATTTCCCAAAAGTTTATCAAAATGTTCCAAATTTTCAATCATGCATAGTACAAGGGTATTATTTGTAAAATTCCAAGTTTTGAATACCCAGGGACCATTTTTGCCAATTTTGTAACTTGAGGGGTAAAAATTGCCATTTTGTGTAAACTTTCATCCAGGGATGTTTTGTGAACATTTTTGATTTCCCAAGGACTTAAGTTGACTTTTCATTCATTTAAAACATTTAGGGACTAGTTTTGACAATTTGAGTAACTTCAGGGACTGAAAATGACAATTGTTGTGAAATTGATCAATTTTCACTTGTTTTTCAATCTTTTGTACCTGAATCACATAAAAACACATTTAAATGATTTTTGTAAACTTTTGTGAGTCATTTGTGTGTTTTTGGTTGTTTTTGTGGGTTTATATAATACAAATATATGTGTATTTAGACACATATCATTTATATGAACCAACCTCAGGGCTTCATCATGCCTGGAAATGAAAACAAGGTGTGTAAACTGATTAAGTCTCTTTATGGACTTAAGCAGGCACCTAAGCAATGGCATCAAAAATTTGATGAAGTGGTTTTGTCTAGTGGTTATGTTCTTAACCAAGCTGACAAATGTGTATATAGCAAATTTGATGAATCTGGTAAAGGAGTAATCATTTGTCTATATGTTGATGACATGTTGATCTTTGGCACTGACCAAAATCAGGTTGACCTGACAAAGGAATTTTTGTCATCAAAGTTCTCTATGAAGGACATGGGGGAGGCTGATGTTATCCTTGGTATAAGGATTAAACATGAAAGTAAAAGAATTTCTATCTCTCAGTCTTATTATATTGAGAAGGTGTTGAGGAAATTCAATTACTTTGATTGTACTCCTGTGAGTACACCTATGGATACTTGTGAGAAGCCAATGCCTAATAATGGCAAGGCTGTATCTCAACTTGAGTATTCTAGGGTAATTGGCTGCCTGATGTATGCCATGACTTGTACAAGACCTGATATTGGTTTTGCAGTGAGAAAATTGAGCAGGTATACTAGTAACCCTAGTGCTCATCACTGGCAAGCAGTTCAAAGGGTACTGAAGTATTTGAAGAGAACTATGGATTATAGTCTCTCATATACTGGTTACCCATCAGTGTTGGAAGGATACACTGATGCAAGTTGGATCAGCAACACTGAAGACAATTCGTCTACCAGTGGCTGAGTATTCCTACTTGGTGGAGGTGCAATTTCTTGGGCATCCAAGAAGCAAACTTGCATCACCAGTTCAACAATGGAATCTGAATTTGTGGCTTTGGCAGCTGCTGGTAAAGAAGCTGAATGGTTGAAAAACTTGCTTCTTGAGATTCCATTGTGGCCTAAACCTATAGCACCTATTTCTATCCGGTGTGATAGTGCAGCTACATTGGCTAAGGCTTATAGCCAGATGTACAATGGTAAGTCTAGAAACTTAGGTGTCAGACATAGCATGATTCGTGAGCTTATCATGAATGGGGTGGTATCTATAGAGTTTGTTAGATCTCAACAGAACTTAGCTGATCACTTGACGAAGGGTCTGGCTAGAGACTTGGTTATAAAGTCTGTTAAAGGGATGTGTTTAAGTCCAACTTAGTCACTGAATGCTAGGACACCCAACTCCCTCATAAGGAAACTTGGGAGCTGAGTTCAATGTGGAAAGCTGAACATTCAGTGGACTGGAGCACATGTTTTATTTACATCCCAAGGTTGTGCTCAGAACCTGCTGAAAGGAGGATGAAGTCTTTACTTCTTAATGGTTAATTTTCTTTGAAAAAGTGCTTGGCAGGAGCATGACTAAAGAGGAACCACCTATGTAAATGTTGAAGTTTTGCCGCTTCAGGAAGCTTTGGACTTTTAGCTTTTACAACATTTATGAATTTGGATATGGACACATGGCTTGTATAGTGTCAGGAGCTGTTAAGTGTTTGAAAATTTGTGTGTATTTTATCTTCAGGTATTCAAATGGGTTGAAGGGTTCAATTCTTAGAACACCCTGATTCTCGAATATTTGAACGTGTAATTTACTAAGATGGAAATTCAATCCTCAGGACATTTTCGTTTATGCACATGTTTTTGATTGATGTTTATTTTTCATGCAAAGGAAGTGAACTAAATTTGGGGAGGATTGTTGGAAAATTTAGTGCACTTGTGGGATTAGTTCACACCTTGTAATGGGTTAGGAGGTACGGAGTGTACACCCATAAGGTCCATGAACACCCTGACTCTAATAGTGGTTTGTATTTGTGGAAAAGTACTGCTTGTGGAAAGTACTGCTTGTGGTTTCCACTGATAGGCAGTGTTTTCACTGATAGGCTGTATTTCCACTGCAAGTGGAAAGTACTGCTAGTGGAAAGCACTGCTTATTGAAAGTACTGCTTATTGGCAGTTACAACTGCATTATGACCACGTTTAATTGGTCATGTAACCACTAACAACTATAATGGGGATAATTATGAGGCTATTAATGGGCCGATTAATACTCATAATTCCATTGGAATAGCTCAAGAGTAACCTCCTATAAATAGGAGATCTGTTTATGCATGATAGAGATACAAAAAACACAAAACACTTATTAGCGAAAGGGTTATAGAATTGTGCCTAATTCTCTAACTGCATTTGGTCTTATCCCAAGTAGATATTCGTGATACCCAGGCATTATGGTCGAATAGTTTACTTTGGAAAGTGATCACACGATTCCAAGTGATATCCGGTAACCACCTAGTGATATTGCTACTGTCATTGATTGTCTTAACCCTGCTGCTGGGAGACTGACAACCAACAGATCCAACTATACGAGTTTGAGATCGTTTAAAATGAGACACTTCTGTGAGTTCTTGAACTGACACACAAACTCAACTCTAGATCGCTAAAGGGTCCACAACGATATTGTTTTGTTAGGTCTTTGTGTTTGATTTGCTATTGCTATGCTTGTTTTGTAAAAGAATAAATATGAATCCGCTGCACTACTCTAAAGTCGTCGTGTACAATTCCTATAAAATTAATATAGCTAGTGGGAACATTTATAGTTATAAATCTTTTTGTAATTTAATAGTAATTATATACTTCTATTGAGATGTCAAAACGAAGACAATGAGTTGCATAAAGGAGAAAGCTTTATCAATATTATGGCATTTAATCCTTGCAGGATTATAATCAAAAGTCGAAACTCATTAGTTAAACTACTTCTATACATGCTTCAACTTATTCCAATGTTACACCAATAATGCATACATTACAATATGCTATATGCACATTTATAATGTTGACATCAATTTTGGTGGTGTAAATATCAATTCCTATATTTATAATCACTTTCTAACTTAAAAATTATCTTTTTTTTTTTTTTTTGAAAAGCAATATATAACAACCAAAGCAAAACCAAATACAAACAAAGGCATCCACTAAATTAACAAGATACTTAAGAATAGTGGACCCTAAAAAAACATACATTTAGACTTGTCACCAACAAAAGCTAAACTAAAACAGAGGAAGAATATAAAGAACTAAGATAATATAACCATCCATATGAGGAATAATGCATACCATCAATGCCACAACACTCTGAAGGCCCACGATCACATAAGCCCAAGCCAAATTCAAAGATACTTTCCAATTGGGTGTGCAGCAAAATTGCAGCAAAACAGCAGCAAAACTGCAAATACTTGGCCAAACAAAAATAAAACAGCAGACCTCATTTTTCTGCATACCAGACTACACCTATTAAGCTTTATCTGTAAACTTCAATGAACTCGACATTTTACCGGATCGAAAAGCCAATGTTGCCAATTCATCTCGCTTTTCTTTCCGGATCTTCTCACAATCCATTCGAAACTTTTAGCTTGAATCTCTTGCACAATATTGTTTAAACTTGAAGCTTTCCTTTTAAAAACTCGATCATTTCTTTCTTTCCAAATAAAGTACCCGGATGTCCAAATCACCGCTTGCCACATTTTTGAAGAATGACTAGGGATATTAGCGTTTCCATTAGAAGCAAAGAATTCCTCAATGGAGAACGCATTAACAGCCCCAATCTTCCACCAACTATAAATTTTGTCCCACACACTCATAGCAAAGTTACACATGACCAAACAATGAGAACACGATTCCACCATGTTGCCACACGAGGGGCATAATAAGGAATCTAAATCAATGCCCCTCTTGTCTAACTCTTCACGAACCGGAAGTTTGCCCTTTAGCGCCCTCCACACAAAAATATTGACTTTTTTTGGAACCCATTTGTTCCAAATTGTCGCCACGACCCCACTAGCCACGCCAAGAGTCTTTTCTTCTACCAACTTTGTTAATTCTTTAACCGTGAAATCACCACTTTCATGAAGCGCCCACCTCCAACGGTCCCTACAATCAAACTTGATAACAACATTTTGTAAAAGCACTTGTAATTCCTCCAAATCTTTACATACCCTCCCTCTAGGATTTCTAACCCATTCCCATTCCCAACACCAAGCATTATCTACCCATTTCCCTTTTCCCGCCACCCTACCCTCCTTACTCCTATCGAGATGGTAAAGCCTCGGAAATCTATCGCAAAGCCTATCCCCACCCATCCAATTATCAATCCAAAATCTAATATCATTACCATTCCCCACCTCCCCCACAAATGAAGACGCAAACTCCAAACCTAGACCCCCAACTCCTCCCCCACCCTAATGATGTCACACCACACCCCTCCCCCCCTGACCGACCCTCCTACACCTCTAATGTCGCCAAGCCCCCCACTTTCCCCATAAATGCTTTTTAAGACTCTAACCCACAAAGACCCCCCCTTCCCTTTTGAATCTCCACCACCATTTGCCCAAGAGAGCAAGATTTTTCCCCCGAAGTGACCTAATGTTTAACCCCCTTCCCCATGTAAGGCTGGCAACCTATCCCATTTAACCCAAGATAATTTTTTACACTCCCCCACCCCTCCCCAAAAGAAGTTTTTTCTCACTCTCTCTAGCTGTTTTATCACACTCAAAGGCACACGGAACATCGAAAAATAGTACAATGGTAAGCTTCCTAGAACCTATTTAACCAGTGTTAAGCGCCCCCCAAACGACATCGATTTTGCTTTCCAATCGGCCAACCGATTTTTGAATTTCTCGACCACAGTACTCCACGCCCCAATCCTCTTCATATTCTCACCAATTGGTAGCCCCAAGTACATAAAAGGGAACCCGCCAACCCCACATTTCATCCATCTCGCCATATCCCTTAATTCCACATCATTCACTCCAACCCCATATAACTTGCTCTTATTATAGTTAACTCGAAGACCGGAAACTTCTTCAAAGCATTTTAGAATACACATAAGGGCTTTTGCATTCTCTTTATTCCATTCCCCGAAAAAGATAGTGTCATCCGCATATTGAAGGTGTGATACTACAACATTATCATTACCGATCTTAACGCCTCTAAACACACCTTTATCAACAGCTTCTTTCAAAATCGCATTGAGCCCTTCAGCTGCTAAAATAAACAGGAAAGGAGAAAGTGGGTCACCTTGTCTTACCCCTCTTTCCAAGCAAAACTCCTTTGTTGGTGATCCGTTAACCAGAATTGACATTGATGCTGATTGTAAACAGTTCTCGACCCATTTGCACCATTTATTCCCAAAACCCATCTTTTTCATTATATCCGCTATGAATCTCCAGTTCACGCTGTCATACGCTTTCTCGAAGTCAACTTTGAAGATTAAACCTTTACTTCGTGTCTTCCTCATATGCCCCACCACTTCATTAGCTATTAACACTCCATCAAGAATATATCTTCCTTTAATAAAAGCATTTTGAACGTCTCCTACTACCTTTCCTACCACCCTTTTGATTCTCTCCGCTAACACCTTCGAGATAATTTTATAGTAGCACCCAATAAGACTTATGGGGCGAAAGTCCCTAAGACCTATAGGATCCGTAACTTTTGGGATGATAGTCACGAATGAGGGATTGCATCCTCTCGAGATCTCCATGCTCCCTTCAAACCACTTTACTGCACTAACTAAGTCCGCCTTCCATATATCCCAAAACTTCTTAATATACTTGAAATTAAAACCGTCTGGCCCCGGAGCTTTATCCCCCCCACACCCGCAAACTGCATCCCAAATCTCACCCTCAGAGAATTCTTTTTCCACCAAAAGAGCATCATCCACCGAGATCTTTTCAACACGATCACAACAGAAGATTGGACGTATTGACCCTCCCTCGGAAAATAAAGCCTTATAGTGTCTAACCATTTCCGCCTTTATTAAACTAGGTTCTTCACACCACAACCCATTCACCATCAAGCCCCTGATACTATTCTTGTTATTCCTTCGCTTAATATACGAATGAAAGAACTTTGAGTTTTCATCACCTTCCACATCCCACTTTATCCTAGCTTTTTGTTGAAGCATACCCCTAAGTTCATTTTCTTTATCCATCCATGACTTCCTCGCCTTCATCCACACACCCCGTTTGAATTCAGTTAAACTTCTGTTTTCCGCTTCCAATTCCCATTTCATCGCTTCTTGTTTGTATAATTCTATCTTTTTGTTAACCGCCCCAAATCTTTCTTTACTCCACTTTTTGAGTGCTCCTTTGACATTTTTCATTTTGTCACGAAAACGACAGTCGGGACGCCTACTCCTAACCTCCATCTTCCACGCCTCTTCCACCATGACTCCAATATCTTTTTCTTCTAACCAACTGTAATAGTCGTGGAGTATGAGCCACTGGGAATGGACTAGACCGAGTGTATGTAATTAGCATAAATGAAGAATAGTTTAAGGACTTATAATAATATTTAAACAATTAAACACAGTGGGTATGTTTAGTGCAATGGGCTGGGGCTGCGACTTATATTATAAGCCGAAAGTTATAGTTTATATTTTTATAAAGCTGTTTGACGAATTAGTTGAATTGAAGCTTATTAATGTGAAATTGCATAAAAATACATCAAATTAAATTCAAATATATTTCTTCCTTTTACGTGATAATTCATTATCTTTTAAAAAGTATTTAAGTAATTTAACTAGCTATAAGCCCATTTTAATGGGCTTGGACTTATAAAAGCTTATGGCTTATATAAGACTCCATAAGCCCGTATGATAAACAAAACTATTACAAACCGACTTATTTTAAAAGTTTAAGCCTTATATAAGCCTCTCCCAAACACATCCAATATGATTATAGTTCAAAATTCAAAAATTAGATTACAACATTGGTTTTTTTCATCGTTTATCAAGATAAATAATATGGCGTAACAAATTTTTGCATGATCGAACTAGTTTAAGAATCCATGCACACATGGAGTTTGGACAAATAGTATAATGGGTAATAATTTTTCAATAACTTTGTTTTGTAGTTAAATATTATGATAATTCATAAATCTATAATTTTGCGATGTTTAATATTTTCTATAAAATTATTTTAAATTTTTAATACTTATATAGTTATAATACCCGTGTACACATGAGATTTTATATATTTTTTCATTATGTGTTAATATCGATTAATATTTTGTATAGATTCTTGTTGCACGAAAGATTTGACTTTATTTAACTAACATGTTGTTTAGGTAGGTTGATCTTGTTTAAATTTAACGTTTGATATCATGTTCTAAACATTTGTGTGTTTAGTAGTACATAATGACTATTGAAAAATTAAATGTCATTATTATATGTACAATCTCTTCCATTTATTTTCATCTCATAGTTACATGTGAGGTCGTACTTTCATTTTGATATTTATATTCATGTTAAAAATAATTTAAACCATATTTAATTTCTAAACCAATGTGCGAGTTAAACTTATAAAAAGGAATAACATGAGTCGTTATTGAATGCGGATAACTCAATAAGCATATGTTTACGGATATCCTTACTTAATTTCATAAAGAGAAATAACATGCGTCATTAGTATATATATAATTTCGTGTATTCATTTACATGTCACAATCTCGTGTCTTTTTTATATTATATATATAACTTCGTGAAGATACATTAATTTAATATATACTGATAATAATATTTATAAATAACAACATATATGTTGTATTTTTATGAAATATAAAGTATAGCGGTATAAAGTCTAGGAGTATTTATTAAATTTAAAGTAAAATATATCGTTCGCCTTTGAAATTGTACCCAATATACACGTTTGATCCCAATTTCAAAATAAGTCTACCATCCATCTCTCACATCTCCATTGTGAATCTCCGTTAGCCCTGTTGATCAAGTCACATTAGTCGTCTCTCGTTACACCCCGTTAGTCCCGTTGACTAAGGGCAATTTAGTCATTTCATCATCCAAAGTTAACAACCAACTAAATAACTTTTAACATTAGTATTTGGGCCCACCACTATCAATCTTCATCTTTATTTATTCATCTTTGGCCACCGATCCACCACCGCTCTGACCTCCAGAGCTTCCATCATTTTCGGTCACTTCACAAACCTCTAACACTGTGTTTTCAAGTTAAGTAAAATGGAGGAAAGAAAGTGAAAGTCATAAAAGTTGTGTTCTCAAGTTTTTTTTTAAGAATAAAAGTGAAAATAAATGGATGAAAGTAGAGGGGTTTTGCTTTCAAAACTTTCACCCTACTTTTGGGGTGAAAGACAACTTTACTTCATTTATCTTTCTTTGTTTTGCTTTCATCATTTTTTTTGTGAAAACACATTGTAAACCAACACTGGTAAACGCTTAATGAAAGTCTAATCCTCATTTTTCCTAAACATCAACACCCCATTTCCATAAATCAAAACCCAGAAACATTAAGCCTTCAAAACATCACTACCAGATCTATAAGGCATCAAAAATATCTTTTTACAATTACAACCATCTTAATTTCAATCTCTTTTCTTTTTCTTTTTCTTGTCTACACAAAAACACACTACAAATCTACAATAAACATTATCTTTTTTATCATTTCTCTCTCTTCAATAAAGGTATACTAACTTCATACTCTTCTTCCCCACCACCACAACCCCATGACCATAAGGCTACTCGTAGTGGGACGGAAATGATCGGTCACAAGCATCATTCGACCGATATTCAAATCGGTCACATCGAGTGTGGAAATAAAAACATCGGCCGTGGGGCAAGGATTTGCATGTATTGGTCTAAATTATGACTGTCACAATTCTCAATTTCCGGTTATTTCTCAAACTCCATATTCATCATTTCATATAAATTTAAGCATGGGTTTTGCATTTTTCATTAAACGAATAATTTTTATATTAAATAAACGTTATCGCGTAAGTTATTATTTTGAACATTTAATCCGATACTTCCAAAAATTATCCCGATATATTTTTATACTTACATTTAGTTTATAAAAACAATAATTTGAGTTTACCTAGTGTTTTGAATTTAATTTGTATATAAATCGTTAAATTTATATTATTACGACGCTTTTCTTAAAAACTACACGATAATTACTATATCACTCAAATCTTACAAGAAATGTATTTTTACAATTTTTATGATCTCATTATACTTTACTTTGATCTATTAAAAATTTCTTTTACCTAAAACTACCTTAAATACACCAATGTATATACAAACCTTACAAGTTATTAATACATAAACATTTACTTACACTTTTTAACAATTACATACAATAAAAAGAAAAAAAAAATATATATGTTGTAAATACTTCCCCCTTGGCCGACCAAGGGGGGGGGGGTTGCATTTAAGGAGTTGGTAAATGTTTTCTTGATTGTATAGATCTTTACTTCACCTCAAATCCCATACTTCATTCATTCATCTCATTATTTCATAAGTTAAAAAGTTCTTTCTCTCTTGTTTTCCTCTCAAGAACCGGCCTTCATAAGGTGTAAGAAGAAATCATAAAAATTTTCCAAGCTCAAGTTTAAAACAATCTAGGATACACTCTTATTAAAGGTTTTGAAATAAAAACCTAGGGTGTTTAGGTTAATCCTTGTTCTAATCACCTCATCATAGTAACTAGTAAGCATATCACTTTCATTTTATATCTTTTATTTTCATTTCATATTTATTTCTTCATTTTTGAGCAAGCATGCAAGACTTATGGTTATTTATACCATTTTTACATTGTTTTTAGAGTTTTATATATATAAGTCATCCTATAATTTATCCCTTGTTATAAATTGGTCTTGATGATGTTTAGGAACCCATGACACCCTAAGAAGGTGTATGGTAGGATTAGAATAGCTTTGGAGTTGTTTTGAAGGGATTGGAATAGGTTTAGTACGAGAAAAACTATTTTCGACAAGTATAAAAAGTGGTCTGATCTTGTTTTGAATTTCTGGAAAATCCGACAGTAGACACGAATTTTTGGCCTAGATATTTAGAAAATATACTTTAAAACGAATCCGTGGCCGCTTGAACGGATTAAAACGGAGTTATAACGAAGAAGTTATGAATTTTTCAAGTTTGACGACGAAATATATATTTTCTGAAATTTCAGCAAACTGTTTTTGTTTTGTACGAGTCAAAAACGAGTCTTAAGCTTTATAAATTATTTCGACTTATCAAAAATATATTAGTATACTTTGATACGAAGCTAAGGACGTATAATACGTAGAAAACGGATTTATAACGACTAAAATATACACGTTTTCATAAAATTGCCGTAACTTACTTATTTAAGAAAAACTATATTATTTTTACGAGACAAGTGTTACGGTAAACAAAACGACCATATTGAAGGCTATTTTTAACGATGACGTAGAACTTTTTGTAACGAAATGTCTTCTAATAAAATCGAGATCACCAAGCATATTTTTCAAAACGACGAACCGTTTGTATAGCGGAGTTGTAATAAATTATTTACGGTTGTTTAAACTTTGCCGAAACTCACTTTTTAAACCACATTTTGGACAAATCACCATATTTAACCTCTATTATCTTTATGTTCGAGACCTCTATGACGAAAACTCATGTACTAAAACTTCTAGATTTTGATACAAGCTTTCCAAAACCGTTGAGTTCGTTTCCTAACGTTCGACGTACACCATTTTACGACTAGCTTTTCGAAGCCATTTTTGTCACTTTCATGAAATTTCCAACGACATTAATTTACGACGAAAAGTTATATTCTCTTAATAAATCACTAAGTCTATCGTAGGATATCGTTTCAATGTAAATACATGTGAAGTAATTTAAAAATGGTCAAGACGTTAAAAGATTATATTTTCGACGAGAAGTATTGTTTTCAAAAATACATAAGTGGTATAAATATCATCCGAATTGCGTGCATAACATTACATCATGACTTATTGCATATCATATCATTCATAATAGGTCAGTTTCGAGATTCACGCTACATTTCGGTGTAACCACTTTTGTCATCGCATCTATTCATCAAGTGAGTAATCACATCCCCTTTTTACCGTTTTTAATATATTTTGGGGCGAAATGCATGAACCATACTTGAACTAAATTGATTCCTACTTTTGTGAACTCTTTTGGCTTGAACTTTTGAACTTGAAACAAATCCTTGAACTTAATTATGAAATAATGCCTTACTTGAACTTATTGAACCGTACACGTTATGACCTTGACCTAAAGTCTCCTATGTTCGGAGCATCATTATAAAGTCTCCTATGTTCGGAGCATCATTATAAAGTCTCCTATGTTCGGAGCATCACTATAAAGTCTCCTATGTTCGGAGTATATCTTTGGGAAGAGGCACCCAGTATATCTTTGGGAAGAGGCACCCATTATATCTTTGGGAAGAGGCACCCAACATAACTTTGGGTAGTGGCACCCAGCTTAATTTGGTTTCATCAGTAGCATCCCTGAATTATTATATTCGTAGTACTATATTGTGAACTATTATGACCGCTTATACTTGACTACTTCATACGCTATATTTTGTGCAATGGGTTGTGAATACACAGGTTGCAAGTTTTGTATGGGCGGAACTTGGAACTGAGTGGATTTACAATGCCTTTGCTTTGTGGACTATTTTCGTTGACCGAAAGCTTTGAATATTTCTTAAGAGTTTTCTTATTTTGCGAAACGTGTTTACTCACCAACTATTTTCATAGTTGACCCGTTTTTCTCTCATGCATTTCAGGTGATCGTTAGTAAGCTTTTTCTACCAGGTCTTGCATAATGAAGTTTTCACTTGTCACTACAAATCGTTATGTAATAGAACGCAATATTTTGGGAACTAAACTTTGTTATATATTTGCCGATGTCGGCTAAACTGGTATTGTAATGGTGTACTCTTTCTTTTAAATCTTAACGTTGGTATGTTCTATTATCTTGTGCTTATGTTCCTTTCCGTTACACCTCGTGTTTCCGCCTCCGGCGAGGGTGTGACAGATTGGTATCAGAGCTAAAGGTTATAGAGAATGCCGATTTTTCAAAAATAAAAATCACAGCTATAACCGGAAGTTTTAAATAAAACACCGAGCGTCATCCGAGTCAATTAGTCCTATCGTTGCATCGTTACTCATAAATTAAACATAGCCTGATCAACTATGTCTAATTTATGAAGAACCATGCAATGATAAGAGTGATAGTTTTAAATCATGTTTAGTCGAGTCTCTAGAGTCTGGTCACCTGAAACTGCATTGGTCGGGTGGGTATGCATTGCATGATTTTATATTCACGTCTACGTTACCGTACCTAGTTTATATCTTCTCTTTTCCATCTTTCGACTTGTTAGACATAGCATGTCCCTGATCCTGTCATATTTCGATTCACTATAACACACATTACCACCGTTCTGCACCTCAACTAACTTCGTTCGAATGTCGTTTACTCAACCCGATGTTTTGGTCCACTGTAGGATCATGGCTGCAAGAAACACACGCTCAGGAGGCAACAACAACGACAACCCAAACAACAATGACAATCCAAACAACAACGCTGCTGGAATAGCGGATCTACTCACCCAAATTATAACACATCTCGATGCTAGACGAACCAACAACGGAGAAGGTATTTCAAACGCTGGTCAAGGATGCAGCTACAAAACTTTCATGACATGCAAGCCAATGGAATTTCATGGTACTGAGGGTGCCATTGGACTGCTAACCTGGTTCGAGAATGTTGAGTCGAAACTTAGTATCACGAAATGTACTGAAGGAAACAAGGTTGAGTTCTCTGCTGGTCTACTACAGGGTCGAGCATTGACCTGGTGGAACAACCAATTGCAGACTAGAGGAAGAGGGGCTGCAAATGCGTTATCTTGGGAAGCATTTAAGAAACTACTAACTGATGAGTACTGCAGAAAAGATGAAGTGCATAAGCTAGAAGCGGAATTTTGGAATCACTTGATGGTTGGAGTAGAAGTCGACAAGTACACGATCCGTTTCCACGAGTTAACTAGGATGGTTCCTCACATGGTTTCCACTGTGGAGAAGTTGATTGACCGATATATATGGGGATTGATACCGGAAATTAGGAGGGATGTCACCTCGTCGAACCCAACCACTCTGCAAGCCGCTGTGAGTATGGCGTATCGCTTGACAAATGATGTGATCAGGTCTGGAGAACTAACAAAAGCAAACGACAATGGACGAAAGCGACAGGAGGATCACCAGGGAAGCCGAGACCAGAATCAGCAAAACAAAAGGCAGCGAATAACCCAAAACTATGGGGCGACCACCCAGGAGCGCAAAGGATATACAGGTCCATATCCTTTGTGTACTCGATGTAATTATCATCACTCAGGAGACTGCCGAAGGTGCGACAAATGTGGACAGACGGGCCACTTCGCGCGAAATTGCTCAAACAGAACTGGAAATCAAGGACAGAGAAAAGCATGTTACGAGTGTGGAAGTCTAGATCACCTTCGCAATACCTGTCCAAAGCTGAAAAGAACTCCTAATCAAGGAGGTAATCGTCCAAACCTGGCGTTGGCAATAGAAGGCCCACAAGATCAGAACATTGAAATTCCTCCCGCACGTGGTCGAGCATTCTATCTGGGTACCGAGGAAGCCCGCAACGCTTAACGGGTACATTCCTTTGATCAACCACTTTATTTCTATACAACATGATTTTGAGTGCATCACTTCCTTCCAATTCTTACCACGTTCACGACATTGATTAATTTGAGACCTATTGATATCGACCTTAGTTGTTATATATTTTGTTGATTTGATTTGATTTGTGTAAGCAAATCCAATATCGAGCGAATCTTTCAAAAGACTTCATTCAAAAGACTTGTTTCCTAGCTTGATCTAGTGACAGTTCTTGTTTGATGAGTTGCGAAAGTCGAGCTAAGAAACAAGTTTACTCA
This sequence comes from Chrysanthemum seticuspe, assembly GCA_019973895.1. NCBI lineage: Eukaryota > Viridiplantae > Streptophyta > Magnoliopsida > Asterales > Asteraceae > Chrysanthemum > Chrysanthemum seticuspe. Next base: position 162,245,129 of record BPTQ01000008.1, on the reverse strand, counting down.
AGTCACTACCTAAAGGTCTTTTGAGGGCTACGTTCGATATTGGGTAAGTTTACCCCATCAAATCTAATCACGGGCATGTAATTAGTGGATGAGGAACCCTTATGCATGAGCATTGACATGATCATTTAGACTATACGTACGAGCATGAACTTTTAGAACTCTTGTCGAGGTTCGGACCATAGTATCGTTAATCGAATCACGAGGACGTGATTCCGCTGACATGGGAAGAATGTCACAATTCTCAATTTCCGGTTATTTCTCAAACTCCATATTCATCATTTCATATAAATTTATGTATGGGTTTTGCATTTTTCATTAAACGAATAAATTTTATATTAAATAAACGTTATCGCGTAAGTTATTATTTTGAACATTTAATCCGATACTTCCAAAAATTATCCCGATATATTTTTATACTTACATTTAGTTTATAAAAACAATAATTTGAGTTTACCTAGTGTTTTGAATTTAATTTGTATATAAATCGTTAAATTTATATTATTACGACGCTTTTCTTAAAAACTACACGATAATTACTATATCACTCAAATCTTACAAGAAATGTATTTTTACAATTTTTATGATCTCATTATACTTTACTTTGATCTATTAAAAATTTCTTTTACCTAAAACTACCTTAAATACACCAATGTATATACAAACCTTACAAGTTATTAATACATAAACATTTACTTACACTTTTTAACAATTACATACAATAAAAAGAAAAAAAAATATATATGTTGTAAATACTTCCCCCTTGGCCGACCAAGGGGGGGGGGGTTGCATTTAAGGAGTTGGTAAATGTTTTCTTGATTGTATAGATCTTTACTTCACCTCAAATCTCATACTTCATTCATTCATCTCATTATTTCATAAGTTAAAAAGTTCTTTCTCTCTTGTTTTCCTCTCAAGAACCGGCCTTCATAAGGTGTAAGAAGAAATCATAAAAATTTTCCAAGCTCAAGTTTAAAACAATCTAGGATACACTCTTATTAAAGGTTTTGAAATAAAAACCTAGGGTGTTTAGGTTAATCCTTGTTCTAATCACCTCATCATAGTAACTAGTAAGCATATCACTTTCATTTTATATCTTTCATTTTCATTTCATATTTATTTCTTCATTTTTGAGCAAGCATGCAAGACTTATGGTTATTTATACCATTTTTACATTGTTTTTAGAGTTTTATATATATAAGTCATCCTATAATTTATCCCTTGTTATAAATTGGTCTTGATGATGTTTAGGAACCCATGACACCCTAAGAAGGTGTATGGTAGGATTAGAATAGCTTTGGAGTTGTTTTGAAGGGATTGGAATAGGTTTAGTACGAGAAAAACTATTTTCGACAAGTATAAAAAGTGGTCTGATCTTGTTTTGAATTTCTGGAAAATCCGACAGTAGACACGAATTTTTGGCCTAGATATTTAGAAAATATACTTTAAAACGAATCCGTGGCCGCTTGAACGGATTAAAACGGAGTTATAACGAAGAAGTTATGAATTTTTCAAGTTTGACGACGAAATATATATTTTCTGAAATTTCAGCAAACTGTTTTTGTTTTGTACGAGTCAAAAACGAGTCTTAAGCTTTATAAATTATTTCGACTTATCAAAAATATATTAGTATACTTTGATACGAAGCTAAGGACGTATAATACGTAGAAAACGGATTTATAACGACTAAAATATACACGTTTTCATAAAATTGCCGTAACTTACTTATTTAAGAAAAACTATATTATTTTTACGAGACAAGTGTTACGGTAAACAAAACGACCATATTGAAGGCTATTTTTAACGATGACGTAGAACTTTTTGTAACGAAATGTCTTCTAATAAAATCGAGATCACCAAGCATATTTTTCAAAACGACCAACCGTTTGTATAGCGGAGTTGTAATAAATTATTTACGGTTGCTTAAACTTTGCCGAAACTCACTTTTTAAACCACATTTTGGACAAATCACCATATTTAACCTCTATTATCTTTATGTTCGAGACCTCTATGACGAAAACTCATGTACTAAAACTTCTAGATTTTGATACAAGCTTTCCAAAACCGTTGAGTTCGTTTCCTAACGTTCGACGTACACCATTTTACGACTAGCTTTTCGAAGCCATTTTTGTCACTTTCATGAAATTTCCAACGACATTAATTTACGACGAAAAGTTATATTCTCTTAATAAATCACTAAGTCTATCGTAGGATATCGTTTCAATGTAAATACATGTGAAGTAATTTAAAAATGGTCAAGACGTTAAAAGATTATATTTTCGACGAGAAGTATTGTTTTCAAAAATACATAAGTGGTATAAATATCATCCGAATTGCGTGCATAACATTACATCATGACTTATTGCATATCATATCATTCATAATAGGTCAGTTTCGAGATTCACGCTACATTTCGGTGTAACCACTTTTGTCATCGCATCTATTCATCAAGTGAGTAATCACATCCCCTTTTTACCGTTTTTAATATATTTTGGGGCGAAATGCATGAACCATACTTGAACTAAATTGATTCCTACTTTTGTGAACTCTTTTGGCTTGAACTTTTGAACTTGAAACAAATCCTTGAACTTAATTATGAAATAATGCCTTACTTGAACTTATTGAACCGTACACGTTATGACCTTGACCTAAAGTCTCCTATGTTCGGAGCATCATTATAAAGTCTCCTATGTTCGGAGCATCATTATAAAGTCTCCTATGTTCGGAGCATCACTATAAAGTCTCCTATGTTCGGAGTATATCTTTGGGAAGAGGCACCCAGTATATCTTTGGGAAGAGGCACCCAGTATATCTTTGGGAAGAGGCACCCATTATATCTTTGGGAAGAGGCACCCAACATAACTTTGGGTAGTGGCACCCAGCTTAATTTAGTTTCATCAGTAGCATCCCTGAATTATTATATTCGTAGTACTATATTGTGAACTATTATGACCGCTTATACTTGACTACTTCATACGCTATATTTTGTGCAATGGGTTGTGAATACACAGGTTGCAAGTTTTGTATGGGCGGAACTTGGAACTGAGTGGATTTACAATGCCTTTGCTTTGTGGACTATTTTCGTTGACCGAAAGCTTTGAATATTTCTTAAGAGTTTTCTTATTTTGCGAAACGTGTTTACTCACCAACTATTTTCATAGTTGACCCGTTTTTCTCTCATGCATTTCAGGTGATCGTTAGTAAGCTTTTTCTACCAGGTCTTGCATAATGAAGTTTTCACTTGTCACTACAAATCGTTATGTAATAGAACGCAATATTTTGGGAACTAAACTTTTTTATATATTTGCCGATGTCGGCTAAACTGGTATTGTAATGGTGTACTCTTTCTTTTAAATCTTAACGTTGGTATGTTCTATTATCTTGTGCTTATGTTCCTTTCCGTTACACCTCGTGTTTCCGCCTCCGGCGAGGGTGTGACAATGACCGATTGTGTATAACACAAAACTCAAAAAAAATCCTACCGTTGCATATTTAAAAAAAAAAAAAAAAAAAAAAAAGTTACCACTTTTCAACCTTATAAATACCAACCTAAAACACACTTCTAAACATAGAATTTCAAACACAATTCAAATAACTTCTCATCTATATTCATCATGTCAAAAAAAAAAAAAAAAATACTCCCACATCAAAAAACCGACGATCCTAACTACCCCAAAATGCCCCGAATTTGAATTTCTCGCCGGAAAACAACTTCGAATTAACCGGCATAACACCACCACAAAATCAACGTATTCGGTTTCGTGCACTCGCTTTTGAATATCCAACACGACTACCACAACCGAATCAAAATCGAAACCCATTTAGCGTTAATCGTCCATTTATCCCAGAGTATCGTTCTAATACATATTTTCACAAAGAACCAAAGCGGGTCGTCGTATTATCCTAACATGGATTTGAATTTAGTGTTGTAATGTTTTTATTTTTAATGAATTTTAAATTTGTTGTTTAAAATGTTTGAATTAAAAAAAAAAAAAAAAAGCCAAAACTTGATCATCGATTGTGGCAACTTGGTCGTGTCTGGTCACCGGAAAGAGAAAGCTGATGTGGCATGCGATGAGTCAGATCACGACTGTGCATAGCCTAGTAAACTGACGCACACCACTCAATCTCCGCCACATGCCGTCACAAATCCACCCACCCCTCACAGTTGTTGCACACAACCCCATCACCGTCTCACCGATGAAACACCACTGTTGACTATAGATCTCTATCATGTGTTTTATTTACCGATCAAGTATGCTTGTCTTATGCATTCTCTTTAAATTGTTTATTTATAAAATTTTTATTTATATTTGATATGTAATTGATCAAGAGATAAATATTCTAGAAAAAGGAAAGGCTATTTCAAAACTATTCAAACTAAATGATTATTTAATTAGTTATAAAATGTAAAACAAACATGTAGCAAGTTTTAAATTTATCTAAATAAACTTTTTTTAAGAAACTACTTACTAATATATTCGGATTTATGAATTGAGTGAGTGAAAAAAATAAGAATCAAGAGGTGAATAAAAGATAGAGTGTTGGTGTCTATGGGTTTTAGTGAATGATGATGTACCCTCCGAGTAGCTCGAAGGACACTCCTCCGAGACGTGTCGAAGCCCTTCCCTACGAAGGCCCAAGTTAGGATTCCAAAATATCCACAGGCGTCAAACCATTCGTTAGCACGAAGGTTACCTAAGGGGAATTCGCTATCCGAAGCCCTAAACCCTTCGGGGTATGGCTGACGAAGGACAATGGATAAGGGAACCTCCTGACTTGGTCAAACCCACGATCTCCCTCTCTCTCTTGGCTTCCCCGTCAAGTCTGAGAACGTGGGTCACTTAGCCCTAGCGGTTACCCACAATCATGGGACGCCCCCATGATCTCCGACATTCATGCAGACGTGCTCTAAACCCTATTTCATTCACTATAAATAGGTTGGACGGGCAATGGATTATGGTATGCTCATTTCACACTCATCTCTTTACTTACACACACTTATACAACCATAATTCATACTTACTCTCACGCCGGAGGTGGTTCGCAGGGTCCTACCCCTGCGCAATCACTTAATGTAGTGTTTCGTATTTCTTATTCTCAGGTGAAAGGCAAGTCTTGGCTGGAACATACACCCCTCATATCTTTGATCATCATCGAAGCCTGGTAGTGCAATCTATTGTACAATCAGTGGCGCCATCCGTGGGACCACTACTATTAGTCCCGTAATCACCCAGTCATAAAACCCTAACCAACTACACTACATTTCCGGCATGGAATCAGGAAGAGAAGATACACCTCCACCAGGTTTCTCTACCCTAGTTCCTCTAAACGCAACTAACACTGATAATCTCGCCCCCATAACGACCTCAAACTTTACCACACGATCTCGTTTGGAAACTACTCCCGTACATCACGCCTCAACATCCGCTAACCCTATCCATGATATTAGCCCCGCCTTCGTTGAGGCAAAATTTGAAGCCTTGGATTCCTTAATTAGGGCTCACAAAAGGCAGGTTCGCAATACTGAAATGCGAAGAGAATTGGAATACTCCAGCGAGGAGTATGATGAAAAGATTGAAATAGAGGAGGGGCCACAACCTGTTAGCAGGGGGCGCTCGGCCCTGCGAAATGGTTCTCCTTCCATCAGAAGGCCAAACGGAAGGACTAGGCTTTGAAGAAGGACCCGGAGGAGGTCCGGGAAGAAGGGAAAGAATGCATGGTGAAAGAAGGAGCGAGAACTCTAACGGGGGAAGCAACCCGGTAGGGAATGGAGGAGTAAACCTACCCCCTCTCCTAGCTGCTCATTTAGGAAGAGAGGGAATGGGGGTTCCAGTACCCCCTTCATATGTTTCGAGTACTGGAGGTCCTCCTCCATACTCAGGCATGAGTCAGTTACCCCCTCCGGTAATGAACCCCTACCTACATGCTCAAACCTACAACACTTACCCTCCAAATGGTTCACTCCCTAACCAGAGTTACCAACAGATGCCCTATGGACATGTTCCTACACAATCGACGGGTGTAAACCCTTTGTACCAACCTTCTACTGTTTACCCTACCTACACACAGCCATTTCCTAACCCGTATAATCCTACACCTGTTTATCCACCTCCATACAACCCTTACTATGCCGAAGCCTCTGGAGCATGCACACCTTTCATGAAGTGGATCGAAGACTACCCCCTGCCTGACGGTGTAAAGATGCCTACTCATATAGGCACCTACGATGGGAAAGGCGATCCTGATAACTTCCTCCATTTATTCGAGGGCGCTATCAAGATGCAAAAGTGGGTCATGCCCATAGCATGCCACATGTTCACTTATACGCTCCGAGACTCCGCGAGAATATGGTGGAATGAACAGAAGTTGGGAAGCATTGTAAGTCTGGATGATCTCAAGGCTAAGTTCCGATCACACTTTATCCAACAGAAGAAGTAAACCAAGACCCATCTAGCCGTGCACATCATTAAGCAAAGGGACAATGAAGGTACAAGGGCCTTCGTTACAAGGTACACCGATGAAACATTGCAAATTCTGGGTTTGCACGAAGATCAGAGGATTTCAGGTGTTGTACATGGCCTTCGGACACGAAGCTTGGTGGAATTCCTGTCCACCGATCTTCCCACTACATATAAGGCACTGATGGAGAAGACTTACACTTGGATTGAATCCAAAGAGGTAGCAGCGAACGGGGCTCCGATAGAGCAAAAGGAAGTTGCTGACAAATTCTCTCGTGGGTCCTCGTGGGAAGGATCCAAAAACAAGAAAAAGAACAGAGATCACTTCACCCCATACAACAAAGGCTCAAACCACAGATTCTTGGCAAACTTAGTCAAATCTCCCCGGGAGATTCTGGCTACCGAGAAAGCCGCTAAATCCTTCGATCCACCACCTCGGATGACAGCAAGAAGCAAAGCCAGAGACATGTCCAAGTATTGCCAGTTCCATGAAGACCATGGACACGACACGAACAACTGCAGAGAACTAAAGAAGCAGATCGAAGAGGCAGTGCGGTCTGAAAAGTTAGCACATCTGGTTAAAGGCATTATAAAGGGAAAGGACAAGTTCTCCGACACCCAAATAGGTGAATAGAAGGGGAACAAGAAGGAGTCTACGCCCACAGAAGCTCCGATACTAATGGTGCACAGACACGATCCGACCTTGAAAAGGAAGGAAGCAGACGGAGAGCTGGGAAGCGTAGGGGAAATAACCTTCCCTCACATCTTGGGGCAGACACCTTCAACTGACCCCGTGGTCATCAGGGTACGAATCTCAAACAGGGAGGTGAATCGAGCATATATGGATTGTGGAAGCTCCTGCGAGATTATTTATGAGCATTGTTTCCTAATGCTCAAGTCATCCATACGCTCACGAACGGTGAACTCGAAAACACCACTAGTAGGGTTCTCCGACGAACATTCATGGCCTTTAGGAGAAGTACCGTTGGAAATCACCACAGGCGAAGGCCCCTTATCCCGCACAGAAACGCTCACCTTCGTTATAGTCAGGTCAGATTCTCCTTATAATTTGTTAATAGGGAGAACAGCTATGCAAAAGATGGGTATTGTTGTTTCCACCATACATGCTGCTATTAAGTTCCAAACTCCCTTCGGAGTAGGGACTGTTCATTCTAATTATGGGGCGGATAAGGGTGTATATGGTGTCAAAAAGATCAAAGAAGAATCGGAGGATCCTCCGATAGCCATTCTAAGCTGTACAAATGCGGAGGAGCGAGTTATAGTTAACCCTAGCTACCCTGAACAAATGGTGGTAGTAGGAAAGCAACTCCCGACGAATTTCAAGGCGAAGCTCGTGGAACTGTTACGGACTAATCTTGATGTTTTTGCTTGGAAATATTCTGACATGACAGGGGTACCGAGAACTTTGCTGATCGACGGACAGTCCTTCGGAACGGAGCATAAACTCAATGAGTACAAACACATTGAGCCGATAAAACAGAAAAGGAGGAGCCTAGCCCCCGAAAGAAACGCTGTAGCCTGCAAAGAAGTGGACGAACTCACACAAGCAGGCATCCTAAGGGAAGTTGAGTACCAAACCTGGGTAGCCAACCCAGTAATGGTAAAAAAGAGCAACGAAGGGTGGCGCATGTGCGTTGACTTCACTGACATCAACAAAGCATGCCCGAAGGATTGCTACCCCCTACCAGAAATTGACTGGAAAGTAGAACCCTTGGCAGGCTTCCGGTTAAAATGCTTCTTAGACGCCTACAAAGGATATCATCAGATCCAGATGGCAAAGGAGGACGAAGAAAAGACAGCCTTCTACACGATCAAAGGTGTCTACTGTTACAGAAAGATGCCTTTCGGATTAAAGAACGCGGGGGCCACTTACGAACGACTCGTAGATAAAGCCTTCAACAAACAAATAGGCAGAAATCTCGAAGCATACGTTGACGACATGGTTATCAAAAGCAAGACGGAGGAGGACCTACTCCTCGATGTACAAGAAACCTTTGACCAACTTCGGGCGATTAACATGAAGCTGAACCCTAAGAAATGCTCCTTCGGTGTCGAAGAGGGACAATTCCTAGGGCATTTGATCACTAAGCAGGGGATAAAGGCTAATCCCTCCAAGGTCAAGGCAATTTCAGATCTCCAAGCCCCTAAGTGTCTAAAAGACGTACATACCCTAAATGGAAAGCTGGCAGCCTTAAGTCGGTTTTTATCGAAGGGGGTTGACAAGTCCATACCATTCTTCAAAACACTCAAGGGATGCGTGGATAAGAAAACTTTTCAATGGAGTCAGGATGCTGAAGCTGCCTTTCAGAAGATGAAGGAGTTCATCGAAATCCTTCCAACACTTACAGCCCCAATCAAAGGCGAAGTGTTGTTCATGTACTTAGCATCCTCAATGGAGAGTATTAGCGCAGTCCTTATGGCAGAACGAGACAAACAACAGATCCCCATTTACTTTGTCAGCAGGGTCCTACAGGGGGCAGAGATCAATTATCCAACATTGGAGAAGTTGATACTAGCCCTAATATACGCAGCAAGGAGGCTCCGACGCTATTTTCAGGCCCATCCAATCACAGTCTTAACCGACAAGCCACTCAAACAGATCTTGTCAAAACCCGAAAAGTCTAGGAGGGTGGCTAAATGGGCTATCGAGTTGGGAGAGCACGAAATAGAGTTCAAGGGACGAAACTCTATTAAAGGCCAAATTCTCGCAGATTTCTTGGCAGAAACACCTTCCGAGCCTGACGCAGAAAAGGAGAAGCCCAAAGCTAAACTCACCCCAACACAGGATGATTGGAAACTATATACAAACGGAGCATCCAGCTCCGATGGTTCTGGGGCAGGTCTAATGCTAGTCAGTCCTAAAGGGAAGGAGCATACATACGCTCTTCGTTTCGAGTTTGAAGCCACCAACAACGAAGCAGAGTACGAAGCATTACTAGCAGGCCTCTGATTGGCTAACGATATGGAGGTCAAAGCTCTCGCTGTTTTCGTAGACTCCCAATTGGTAGCTAACCAAGTGACAGGCTCCTATGAAGCAAGGCAACCCGTCATCAAACAGTACTTGGAAAAAGCAAAGGAGATGCTGGAGAGCTTCGACTCCTACACCATCCAACATGTTCGTAGGAATCAGAACAAGAAGGCTGATGCACTAAGCAAGCTAGCTTCTATGGCCTTCGCTCATCTCACCAAAGAAGTACTTGTCAAAGTCCTACCCGAAAGATCCATCGTTCACAAGGAAGTTGCAGATGTGATTCACGAGGAAGGAGAGACATGGATGACTCCCATCCGGGAGTATTTGATAAGCGGTCTTCTCCCTGAAGATCCCAAACTAGCAAGGAAGATTCAGGTTAAGTCACCCCAGTACCGGCTAATAGGAGAAAACCTATATAGAAGGTCATTTTTATCACCTTGGTTAAGATGTGTGGGACCCACGCAGGCTAAGAGCATCATCGTTGAAGTTCATGAGGGATCCTGCGGTCTCCACGCAGGACCACGCTCAGTCGTCTTGAAGATAATGAAGCTGGGCTATTATTGGTCTTCGATGCACAGGGATGCGGCAGACATCATTCTCAAATGTGAAGCTTGTCAGATACACTCAAACATTTCAAAGATGCCAAAACAGGACATGACGAGTGTAACATCCGCATGGCCCTTCTCTCAATGGGGAATCGATATCGTAGGACCTATGCCCATGGCTCCTGGAGGAGTCAAATTCTTGCTGGTAGCCATTGATTACTTTAATAAGTGGGTAGAGGCTAAACCTTTGGCCTCCGTTACAGGGAGACAGATCGAGAAGTTCGTGTGGGAACACATTGTGTGCAGATTCGGAGTGCCCCACATCATCATATCCGAAAATGGAAAGCAGTTCGCTGAAGGAGTCTTCTATGACTTCTGCCAAGGGTTAAACATAAAACAGTCTTGGACATCCGTCTACCATCCACAAGGTAACGGAATGGTGGAGGTTACAAATAGAGATATCGTCAAAGGGATCGAGAAAAGGCTGGGACGAACACACCATGGATGGGTAGATGAACTCCCCCAAGTATTATGGGCTCACAGGACGCAGCCTAAGTCAAGCAATGGTGAAACCCCCTTCAACCTTACATACAGAACAGAAGCGGTCATCCCTTCAGAATTAATTGTATACACGGAGCGTGTGGCAACGTATGATGCCTCCTAAAATGATGAAAGGATCAGGGAAAACCTTGATCTGCTGGAAGAAAGACGAGAAATAGCCTCCATCCGAGAAGCAATGCACAAACATAAGATCGAAGGCTATTACAACAAAAGGGTCAGACCTTCCACTTTCAAGCCTGGAGAATATGTGCTACGCCTCAATAGTGCAAGCAAAGCAGAGTACCAGGGGAAGCTGGGACCAACTTGGGAAGGACCCTACATGATAGCTGAGGCCTACGGCAATGGAGCCTACAAACTGTCCAATCTTCTCGGAGAACCCATCGATAGGACATGGAATGGTACGAACCTTCGAAAGTTCTATGTTTAGGAAGTACTTTTACTTTTTTTCTTGTAATTAGAAGCTTCTCAAGGGAAAGCAAACATTATTGGTAGCTGTCTTAGTTTTCATTTCAAGAATGATGTAATCCTCCCTACCAATTCAATGATAAATAAGACATTTCCCACAAATCTCTTGCTTCGTTTCTTAAACACAAAGATTTGTTCAGCCAAGTCGTTAATGAGTTTCAATGTCGAATAAAATGGCTCAAGGTGTAATACATGCCTTATCATTTAAGCCAACTTTAATATTCACATTAACTCTCCTTGTAGCTTATGGCGCTTGTAAAAATATGTACAAAGTCATGCTACTTAAAGGATTTGAGATAGAGTGGGTCGCGACCCTCTGTCAATGATCAAATTTGGTCATTATATTCTTGGTGTTGTAATTTACACACAATGAGGTTGGTTAACCTTAGGTTGTAAAACTTAAGCGTCAGAAAAATGGCGTACGAGAACTTAACAAGACAAACATGCATAATAACTAAGTATGTAGAGGTATTTCCCCTACACCATACCATTCAAAATGAGGGCTAGCGCCCTTGTACCTGCACGAGGAGCCTAAGCCCTAGTTAAATTGTTTTTTGGCCCATGGCCATACATCAAAAGCATTTAAATTGTTTGGAGAACAAGACAAACATTGTCAAATAAGATAAATTGTTTTAAGGGTACATGCCACCCTTTGAAACCAAATTACTGCCACATGGCAGCCTTCATTCCTGCTTTTTTGGAGATGGAGTGGGGGAGGGTTGCACTGAGACAGGCTTGGTAGACATAGTCTTCTTGGTGGGAGTGGTAGGCTTCAGCTTCCGAGGTTTCTTGGAAAGGAGGTCTTCGAGGGGTGCCATAGGATCTTTGGTAGCCTCAGCAAGGAAGGAGTACTTTGCGGTTGCGAATGCATTTCCTGCCTCATCATACTCAGCCTTCGAAGAGGGACGGTAGCATTCAATCTTGGAAAGATCCACGGGCTTGCCTGTTTTGGCAGCCTCCTCCAACGCTAAACACCGTCCATGAAAAATGGCTGATTTGATGACCTTCCACATCTGAGCTCCCAATTCATCACTGTGGTAGAGCTCCATGGCTATGTAAGGTACCACCTTTGAAACGACCTCCGCACGATCCTTTTGCAGCATTTTATACCTCATCTGCAAGCCATCTATTTCCTCCCTCAGCTTAATTTCTACCTCCACGAGCCTAGACTTCTCATTCTCCAAACCAGTGCACTTTGCGCCAAGCACAACATTTTGACCAATGAGAGTCGCTACCCTATCCTCCTCTACCTTGAGTCTAACAATTTCGGTTGTCAACTCTTCAATTTTTTGACGGAGGTCTTGAACGAGGGGATTCTTCTCTAGGTCCTTCTCTATCTCATCACACTTAGCTTCCAATTCAGCATACTCCCGATCCCTATGCTTTTTCCTTTCCAACATCACATCCATTTCCTGCCTAGCTTTGGTCACAGCCCTGAGCAACTCCCTAGTCCTGGTATTCAAGTGATTATCCAATACTGCTTGCCTCGCTACACCATTGTCGTGCATATCACAAACCCTTTCAATGGACATATTGTCCAGCAAACCTTTCCATGAAGGGGGGTAACATGATTCACAATCTGATGACAGGCTAAAGCGTTGGGGAGCTCCTTTGTCTCTGGAAGGCCTGCGACCAAAGCAATGTATAAATGTTAAGTTAATTTTGATACTTATCACTTTACATGTTTCATAAGATAAAAAACTGCTTACCATGAACCTCAACGGATTCATCTGGTAACTCGAAGGCTGACTTCACAAACTTTCGGCCCTCAGCACTCTTTTGCTTCACAACTCTTGATCCTGAGGTAGGGAGAGGATTCTTCCTTTTATTGGTAGACTTAACAGCCTTGGCTGCTGTTCCCTTTCTACTCTTTAACCTGTCAGCAATCCCCGTTGAACCTACAACTTGGACATCCTCGTCCGCAGGATCGTCCGAATCAGCAACATTCTCAACAAGTTGAGAAGGACCCTCCAATGCAGCTTGAGGGGGTGCTGATGCAAGGGGTTCCGGATTCGGAGTATCAACCTCATTGTTGTTCACGAATGTCCAAGGAGAGCCAACACAATACGACTATTCGACCTTATCAGCTGGCATGAAACTTAAATCTTCATCCAAATCTTGGTACATGAAGTTTCTGAATGACATCTCTGCAAAATAGAAACAAGAAGAAATGAAGATCAGTGCTACATTGGTCCTACTTTAATATAAGTAGATAAACATACTTTGTCCTTGGTATATAATCACAGGCTTCTTGGGAGGCCCCTCCCAGCTCTGGGCAATCCCAGCCATGTATAAGATGGCTTCGGAGAACACTTGCACATCAACATGGTATCTAGCCAAACGCTGATAGCAGGGATCCCTTCTCACCTCATATGGTAAAGGGTCATTATACCATTTTGCATCAAACCTATTTTCCTTATTCAACAGCTCTGAATATTTAGGGGGAACAATGGTGTCTTGCACATAGAAAAAGCTACATTTCCAACCAGTTATGTTTTTATATACCCTCCCAAATAGGTTCGGCACATCTGCCTCAGGCCTTTTAGCTAAAGTTAACCAATTGCCCCCAGGATACAAGTTCAGAAATCCTCTTAAAACCTTTAATGTTGGTTCATAGCCGTATGCTTTACACATCACTATGAATGTGGTCAGCTTGGCTAAACCGAAGGGGTTAAACCTAGAGATGTGAACCTTGTAATATTGCATAAACTCTAATATCAGTGGGTGCAACAGAATCCTAAGGTTCGAATGGCTAAATGCATGTGTGTACAGCCCTACGAAACCTTGAGGAGCATCAAAGATGCCCTGATTAGATTTAGGTAACATCACTTTGTGTTCTAGTGGGATAGGGTAATCGGCTAAGTGATCATGTAGATCTTTTGCAGACAATGTACACTTTTGTTGCTTTATAATAAACTTGGAATCCATTTAAAAAAAATAACAAGCTACCAAGGAGAAGGAAGGATTTACCTTTTACTTTTGAAGTGGTGGCGATGAAGGTTTACTGTGTGTAAAATAAGACAGGGAAAGTGAAAGTGTTTTAGGGCTTCACCAACTCCCCCTTAAATACTCTTTTTTACCGTCTTTAAAACCACACACGTGTCCATCTTATTTACTTTTATCCGATTCAAACTAATTTTTAAATTTTAAATAAAGTCTTTTGGTCTCCGGGTAAAATGGGGATATGTGATTCCTGTAGCGGGCAGTTAAAAGGATTAATTGGCATTTAATGCGCTTAGTTAGTTGCACAATTATCTTCCAACTAGTACGTTTAGCAGCAAGATGGTATTTTTTCGAAGCATGAAGTCGAAAGCAATGCCTCTTCACTCATATGCATCACTTTCGACTGGGGGGGGGCTTGATGATGTACCCTCCGAGTAGCTCGAAGGACACTCCTCCGAGACGTGTCGAATCCCTTCCCTACGAAGGCCCAAGTTAGGATTCCAAAATATCCATAGGCGTCAAACCATTCGTTAGCACGAAGGTTACCTAAGGGGAATTCGCTATCCGAAGCCCTAAACCCTTCGGGGTATGGCTGACGAAGGACAATGGATAAGGGAACCTCCTAACTTGGTCAAACCCACGATCTCCCTCTCTCTCTTGGCTTCCCCGTCAAGTCTGAGAACGTGGGTCACTAAGCCCTAGCGGTTACCCACAATCATGGGACGCCCCCATGATCTCCGACATTCATGCAGACGTGCTCTAAACCCTATTTCATTCACGATAAATAGGTTGGACGGGCAATGGATTATGGTATGCTCATTTCACACTCATCTCTTTACTTACACACACTTATACAACCATAATTCATACTTACTCTCACGCCGAAGGTGGTTCGCAGGGTCCTACCCCTGCGCAATCACTTAACGTAGTGTTTCGTATTTCTTATTCTCAGGTGAAAGGCAAGTCTTGGCTGGAACATACACCCTTCATATCTTTGATCATCATCGAAGCATGGTAGTGCAATCTATTGTACAATCAGTGAAAATGGAAGATGTTGGTGTCTATGGATTTTAGGTACTGATTGGTTGTGGGTGTGGATATCAGGGAATGGAGTCATTCCTCATGAAATCTGTTTGGTATGTGGAGTTCACTTTCAAATATTGGTATGAAAGTCATAGATCCATAGGAGGGGAGATGGGTGGGTTTTTACTCATTCCTATGTACGGTGCTTTTTTTTCACTAACAACCAACAACAAACATCCATCCATCCACATTAACCTTTCAACATTTTTTATCCATTCATCATTGTGTCTGTGAACTAAAAAAACGTCGCCACGTTCGTTGAACCGATCTAATTAGCTATTTTATATTGTCTTCGATTACAATCTTCTTTCTTCCCGATCTCCGTTCGTTCATTTCAGCTTCCCCTCTTCTTCATTAGTTTGTCAATCGGTTGTATTCATATATGAACTTGTGCAATTTAGTTAAGAGTGTGACTTTTAACTTTCACTCTTGTTAAAACTTGTGCATTTAATCAAGCCATATGATCACTGCAACTATTGTTTTATAACTTTAACAATGAAGGAGAAGAAGACTTTTTTGTTAGGTAGGACAAAGACTTATGTGAATTGTTATTTTATATCTACGTTAATTGGTATTTTATTTAGGAAAATGGTTGGACCTACCAATCCTATTGTCAAACCAAACAAGGACATTAGAAATAGTTCATTCACTTTCATTCCATCCTATAATCATACATATACCGATTGTGATTCACACATGCAAACCAAACACACCCTTAATATAATTTAGGAGGTACGGTTGTAATTCTTCAAGAACGAATGACCAAAATCAGTGTTGTTTTTGGTACTTTTTTGGGTACGCAAGTGGCTGCGATTTTAATTTTTTTTATTTTTAATTAAGTTGTTTGTATGTTTTAAAAAAGTTTGGTGAATGTGAAAATGGTTTTAATGGTTAAACTTGCTTAATCCCCTCGTTTTCTGAGGCTCCGTGAGATTACTTGCATGAGGCGTTGCCTTGGTTTCATGATTTGACTGTTTTGCCTAGATGTCCAAACCATGGGTTTGTTCCTGAGGATGTTTTCCTCGTACTCATTGATGGATGATTTCTCATTATAGAGCAGTATGTTTTTGTTGTCAGACATTGATTCCTTGTGAAGGAGATCGTTTCTCTTCGTAACCCAGATTGGTGTGGTTACCCAATTGAAGTGTTCCCAAGGTGTGCCTGAGATGTCCCTCTTTCTGAGAGCTTTTTATGCATAGGAGGTATAGCCTCGGATTTCTCCTAGCTGTTGTCTTTTGGAGGTGACCTTCTTTGTTGTTGGCTCAAGCGGGCTTTTTAGGCATGAATATTCTCTTTTAATGGTGGCCCACCATGCGTTTGTTGTGATTTCAGCAACAGACTTGATGGTTGTAACAATTCACATTTTCAGGATACTATTCATTCTCATAATTTTTAGTATTCACTCTCAAAATTTTTATTCTACATTCTTGTAAGTTAACCTATTTTCATGATAACACGAGAGTTTGTGTGACAACTCGCAATTTCAGGTCATTTCTCAAAACAATTTATGTTTCACCATTTCAACATTTATCGTAAACTAGGTTTGCGTGTTCCAAATTCGCGTAACCTTTATGGTTTAGCGGCGAATTCATGATCATATCATCACGAACATTTCATATGGACTAAGTTTAGTATACATTTCATTAACATCATTTGCATCATGTTAGTTCATTCATGACATTGCATTTCACATTAAACGCGTAAATTTTATATTAAATAAACGTTATCGCGTGAGTTATTATTTTGAACTTTTAATCCGTTACTTCTAAAAATGATCCCGATATATTTTATACTTACATTTAGTTTATAAAAACTATAGTTTGAGTTTACCTAGTGTTCTAAATTTATTTTGTATATAAATCGTTAAAGTTATATTATTACGACGTTTTTCTTAGAAATTTCACTATAATTATTATATCACTCAAATTTTACAAGGAATGTATTTTTACAATTTTTATGATCTCATTATACTTTATTTGATCTATTAAAAGTTACTTTCATCTAAAATTTCCTTAAATACATTAATGTATATAAAACCTACAAGTTACATTTTACTTATACATTATACTTACATTTTAATTATACACATGCTATAAAAGAAAAAAAAATATATATAAATGTGAAACATTTACCCCTAAAATCCGGCCAAGGGGGGGGGGGGGGGGGGAGTATTTCTTTGGTTTGGTAAAATCTCTTACACATAAAGATTTGTACTCAAGGTTTCACACACACACACACTCTACAATAATTCAAGTGTAGTTAAGTTCTTTTCTCTCTTGGTTTTTCCTCCATAACCGGCCATAGATAGTGCTTCAAGGGATCAACAAAAATTTTTCTCAAGCTCAAGTATTTACAATCTAGATCACACTCTTGTTTAGGTTTTGAAATAAAAACCTAGGGTGTTTAGGTTAAACCTTTGTTCTAATCACCTCATCAAGTTTACTTGTAAGCATATTACTATCATTTTACATATTTCATCTTCATTTCATATTTATTTCTTCATATTTGGAGCAAACATGCAAGACTTATGTTGATTTATACCATTTTTTACATGATTTTTAGAGTTATATATATAAAGGTCATCCTATAATTATTCCCTTGGTATATATTGGTCTTGATGATGTTTAGGAAACCATGACACCCTAAGAAGGTGTATGGTAGGATTAGTATAGCTTTGGAGTTGATTTGAAGGGATTGGAATAGGTTTAGTACGATAAAAACTATTTTCGATAAGTATAAAAAGTGATCTGTTCTTATTTTGTTTTTCTGGAAAATCCGACAGTAGGCACAAAATTTTGGCCTTGATATTTAGAAAATATACTTTAAAACGAATCCGTGGCCGCTTGAACGGATTAAAACGGAGTTATAACGAAGAAGTTATGAATTTTTCAAGTTTGACGACGATATATATATTTTTCTGAAATTTAAGCAAAGTGTTTTTGGTTTGTACGAGTCAAAAACGAGCCTTAAGCTTTACAAATTATTTCGACTTATCAAAAATATATTAGTATACTTTGATACGAAGCTAAGGACATATAATACGTAGAAAACGGATTTGAAACGACAAAGATATACACGTTTTCATAAAATTGCCATAACTATTATTTTTAGAAAAACTATATTATTTTTACGAGATAAGTGTTACGGTAACTAAAATGACCATATTGAAGGCTGTTTTTAACGATGATGTGGAACTTTTTGTAACGAAATGTCTTCTAATAAAATCGAGATCACCAAGCATATTTTTCAAAACGACCAACCGTTTGTATAGCGGAGTTGTAATAAATTAATTGCGGTTGCTTAAACTTTGCCGAAACTCATTTTTAAACCACATTTTGGACAAAATCACCATCTTTAACCTTTATTATCTTTATGTTCGAGACCTCTATGACGAAAACTCATGAACTGAAATTTCTAGATTTTGATACAAACTTTCCAAAACCGTCGAGTTCGTTTCCTAACGTTCGACGTACACCATTTTACGACTAGTTTTTCGAAGCCATTTTTGTCACTTTCATGAAATTTCCAACGACATTATTTTGCGACGAAAAGTTAAAATTTCACTATAAATCATTACGAAACCATTGTAGGATGACATTTTGACGTAAATACTTGTAAAGTAATTTAAGAATGGTCAAGACGTCAAAAGAGTATTTTTCGACGATAAGTATTATTTTCAAAACTCACAAATGGTATAAATAACATACGAAATGCATGCATAACGTTACATCATAACTCATTACATATCATATCATTCGTAATAGGTCAAGGTTAAGGTATCACGCTATACCTCAGTGTACTCACTCTTGTCATCATACCAGTTTATCAAGTGAGTTTTCATAGCCCCATTTTCAAGTGTTTGGAACTATTTTAGGGGAGATACATGCTTAACTAGTTTTCACAAGTACTTTAGATTTTAAGGCTAAATTCTATCATGATCACCATTGTTTCAAAATCAAGTGTTATACTATATCAATTGTGCTCGTTCGCGTGCTATATTTATACGTCGAATAAAGTACTATATCAGTTGACTACTGATACATTGAGTCATGTACTATTGATTATGTGCTACAGTTCTACGTCGTATAATGTTCTAAATCAGTTGAATACTGATGCATTGAGTCTAGTCCTATTGATTAAGTGCTATTGTTCTACGTCGAGTTAGATACTATTGAGAATTCATTTGACATCATGTGTTTGAATATAAACTACACATATTTTGGCAGTGGGTTGTGAATACACAGGTTGCAAGTTTTGTATGGGCGGAACTTGGAACTGGGTGGATTTACAATGCCTTTGCTGCATAAACGATTTTGAAAGGCTTTACATTTCAACACAAACTCTATGAACTCACTCAACCTTTGTGTTGACACTTTTTAGCATGTTTTATCTCAGGTATCTAAGGTATTCACTTCATGGCATGCATGTGGACACATCTTAGAGTCGCGGTGACGACGCGTCTCACTTGGGTTTTACTCACTTTAAACATCGTTTGAATTGTAACAAACTTATTTCCGCACAAGTTGATTTTCATTTGGGACCTGAACTTTGTAAACTCTGATAGTTTTATTAAATCAAATGATGTGTTTTTCCAAACGACACTTTAGGTCGTTCAATATATCTGTAACTGTGATGCTATGACAGTCAATCCCCATGAATTCCATTCCGCTGCAAAACAGGTAATTTGGGGGTGTGACAGATTGGCATCAGAGCTTCGGTTATAGAGAACTAGGTTGCATCATTGACCCTAGACTATAACTACATCATCATAGCATCTCATCATTTCATCACAAGTGCATGTTCACTTTGCATGCGATCTATACGTACATTTTTCGAGTTATTTACTTTCATTTCACATCGATTGTCACATGGATGTCTTTAAATGCCCATTCCATTATCTTTTCCTCATACTCTAATGTGGAGAATTCCTTGTCATTTCCTATCATAATTTTAATCTCAGTTGACTCATCACCGATAACGTCGAATGCCGAGGTAAACCTTTAAGTAGGGCGAAGTCGCTCTCATTCCTTTATATCACCACTAATATGTCGAGTTACACGTTATTCACACATTAAGTCACTAAACCATTATACATTTGAAGCACTTGCGACATCTCATAACCCATTTCTTAGGAAACCGTCGATCATTTTGAAAAATAACCTCAAACTTATCATTTCTTATCACATCTCTTTGGAGCGTTTATTATTGACATCGGACTTTGCTACATCTCACCTTTCCTTTTATTTTGAAGAAGATATGGCGCCGAAGAAAGCTGCACCCGAATTGACACTAGCGGCTATTCAAAAGTTGGTAAGGGATAGCGTAGCCGATGCTCTAAGGATTGAAAGGGAAACGGTGGCTGCTGCTGCTGCTGAGGCCGCGGCTGCTGCTGAAGCCGCTAGGCTTGCTGCTGCTGCAGGAAATACAGGTGGGTCCGGAGTTAAAATCTGTTCGTATAAGGATTTCAAAAGTGGAGATCCCACTAAGTTTAGAGGTACCGAAGGAGCCACTGCCATGGTTCGATGGTTTGAGAAATTGGAGTCCGTGTTTTTGTTATGTAATTGCCCGGATGATAGCAAGGTCAAGTTTGCTACGAGTACCCTACTTGATGGAGCATTGTCGTTGTGGAACTCTTATGCTCAGCCGATGGGAATGGAGAATGCTTTCAAGCTCACTTGGGAGCAATTTAAAGGTTTGGTAACAAAGAAGTTTTGTCCACGTACGGAAGTGAAGAAGTTGGAGACCGAATTCTATGAGTTGGTAACTATTGGGTATGACATTGATACTTACATTCGAAGGTTTCAAGAATTGGCCGTGTTATGCCCATCTATGGTTTCGGATAATGAGAAGCTACTGGAGGCTTTCATTGAAGGACTTCCCGAAATTATTCAAGGTGACGTGACTTCCTTTGATCCGCAGACGATTGAGGAATCTATTCGATTGTCTCAAAAGCTTATGGCACAAATAGTAAAGAGGGGCAACACCACCAACACCAACCGTAACAACAATACCAACAACCGCACCAACTACCACAATAACCAAAACAACAACTACAACAACGATAACCAAATCAACAACAACAAAAGAAAATGGGAAAATGACCAGGAAGGTTATGATAACGACAACCAAAACCGTAACACTAACCATCACCGACAACAGAATAGAAGACAAGAAGTCGCCAGGGTCTATGTTGCTGCACCAACAAAGGGAAGAGCTTATGCAGGAAACTTACCGCGATGCCACCAATGCACGCTACATCATAATGGTCCATGTGGTATATGCTTTAGCTGTCACAAAGTAGGACACCTTGCTAAGGACTGCAGGGGCAAGGCCATAGTCACGTGCTTCGGATGTGGGGAGCAAGGACACTATTGGAATCAATGTCCTCAAAACCAAGGTCAACCAGTTGAAGGTGCTCATGGGAATGCATACATGTTAGGAGGAGGAGAAGCTCGTCATGGTCACAACAACGCGGAAGACTGAAGAAGTTTGGAAACTAACAGTCTTATTTCTCCTTATGTACTATGTTGCACTAAGTTTATGTCTTCCATCACATTCGGATCTTATGACTTAAGATGTACTACTTTTGTCAAACCACTCGTTGTAAAATATTCCCATCTATCGTACTTATTTTCTTTCCGATTTGTTATTACTTACGAGAATTTTTTTTTTTACTTTATCAACCATTTTAACGACACGGTTTAAATCCTTGTAAGCATCGAGAGTTATAACAACTAAACCGAACGTCACATCATCGTTCCTTAATTATACATAGCCTAGCTAACTATGTCTAATTCTGGAGGGATCATGTTATGTTGGGAGCAGTTAATTATAAATCTTAGTGCAAGCAAAATCTTCACATATTTCAAAGTCAAAGTGTTGCTTATGAGAGATTCATCCGATATTTTCTTTACTATGATGTTCTATACACTCTCAATCATCGATAACCGTAACGACACTCCTCCATGTCTTCTCTCCTCGTTATTCATCACAAACTCACAAATTCGATAGACTAACACGAACTGAATTCAGGGACTGAATTCCTTTTTGGATGGGCGAATGTGACAACTCGAAATTTCAGGTCATTTCTCAAAACAATTTATGTTTCACCATTTCAACATTTATCGTAAACTAGGTTTGCGTGTTCCAAATTCGCGTAACCTTTATGGTTTAGCGACGAATTCATGATCATATCATCACGAACATTTCATATGGACTAAGTTTAGTATACATTTCATTAACATCATTTGCATCATGTTAGTTCATTCATGACATTGCATTTCACATTAAACGCGTAAATTTTATATTAAATAAACGTTATCGCGTGAGTTATTATTTTGAACTTTTAATCCGTTACTTCTAAAAATGATCCCGATATATTTTATACTTACATTTAGTTTATAAAAACTATATTTTGAGTTTACCTAGTGTTCTAAATTTATTTTGTATATAAATCGTTAAAGTTATATTATTACGACGTTTTTCTTAGAAATTTCACTATAATTATTATATCACTCAAATTTTACAAGGAATGTATTTTTACAATTTTTATGATCTCATTATACTTTATTTGATCTATTAAAAGTTACTTTCACCTAAAATTTCCTTAAATACATTAATGTATATAAAACCTACAAGTTACATTTTACTTATACATTATACTTACATTTTAATTATACACATGCTATAAAAGAAAAAAAAAATATATAAATGTGAAACATTTACCCCTAAAATCCGGCCAAGGGGGGGGGGGGAGTATTTCTTTGGTTTGGTAAAATCTCTTACACATAAAGATTTGTACTCAAGGTTTCACACACACACACACTCTACAATAATTCAAGTGTAGTTAAGTTCTTTTCTCTCTTGGTTTTTCCTCCATAACCGGCCATAGATAGTGCTTCAAGGGATCAACAAAAATTTTTCTCAAGCTCAAGTATTTACAATCTAGATCACACTCTTGTTTAGGTTTTGAAATAAAAACCTAGGGTGTTTAGGTTAAACCTTTGTTCTAATCACCTCATCAAGTTTACTTGTAAGCATATTACTATCATTTTACATATTTCATCTTCATTTCATATTTATTTCTTCATATTTGGAGCAAACATGCAAGACTTATGTTGATTTATACCATTTTTTACATGATTTTTAGAGTTATATATATAAAGGTCATCCTATAATTATTCCCTTGGTATATATTGGTCTTGATGATGTTTAGGAAACCATGACACCCTAAGAAGGTGTATGGTAGGATTAGTATAGCTTTGGAGTTGATTTGAAGGGATTGGAATAGGTTTAGTACGATAAAAACTATTTTCGATAAGTATAAAAAGTGATCTGTTCTTATTTTGTTTTTCTGGAAAATCCGACAGTAGGCACAAAATTTTGGCCTTGATATTTATAAAATATACTTTAAAACGAATCCGTGGCCGCTTGAACGGATTAAAACGGAGTTATAACGAAGAAGTTATGAATTTTTCAAGTTTGACGACGATATATATATTTTTCTGAAATTTCAGCAAAGTGTTTTTGGTTTGTACGAGTCAAAAACGAGCCTTAAGCTTTACAAATTATTTCGACTTATCAAAAATATATTAGTATACTTTGATACGAAGCTAAGGACATATAATACGTAGAAAACGGATTTGAAACGACAAAGATATACACGTTTTCATAAAATTGCCGTAACTATTATTTTTAGAAAAACTATATTATTTTTACGAGATAAGTGTTACGGTAACTAAAATGACCATATTGAAGGCTGTTTTTAACGATGATGTGGAACTTTTTGTAACGAAATGTCTTCTAATAAAATCGAGATCACCAAGCATATTTTTCAAAACGACCAACCGTTTGTATAGCGGAGTTGTAATAAATTAATTGCGGTTGCTTAAACTTTGCCGAAACTCATTTTTAAACCACATTTTGGACAAAATCACCATCTTTAACCTTTATTATCTTTATGTTTGAGACCTCTATGACGAAAACTCATGAACTGAAACTTCTAGATTTTGATACAAACTTTCCAAAACCGTCGAGTTCGTTTACTAACGTTCGACGTACACCATTTTACGACTAGTTTTTCGAAGCCATTTTTGTCACTTTCATGAAATTTCCAACGACATTATTTTGCGACGAAAAGTTAAAATTTCACTATAAATCATTACGAAACCATTGTAGGATGACATTTTGACGTAAATACTTGTAAAGTAATTTAAGAATGGTCAAGACGTCAAAAGAGTATTTTTCGACGATAAGTATTATTTTCAAAACTCACAAATGGTATAAATAACATACGAAATGCATGCATAACGTTACATCATAACTCATTACATATCATATCATTCGTAATAGGTCAAGGTTAAGGTATCACGCTATACCTCAGTGTACTCACTCTTGTCATAATACCAGTTTATCAAGTGAGTTTTCATAGCCCCATTTTCAAGTGTTTGGAACTATTTTGGGGGAGATACATGCTTAACTAGTTTTCACAAGTACTTTAGATTTTAAGGCTAAATTCTATCATGATCACCATTGTTTCAAAATCAAGTGTTATACTATATCAATTGTGCTCGTTCGCGTGCTATAGTTATACGTCGAATAAAGTACTATATCAGTTGACTACTGATACATTGAGTCATGTACTATTGATTATGTGCTACAGTTCTACGTCGTATAATGTTCTAAATCAGTTGACTACTAATGCATTGAGTCTAGTCCTATTGATTAAGTGCTATTGTTCTACGTCGAGTTAGATACTATTGAGAATTCATTTGACATCATGTGTTTGAATATAAACTACACATATTTTGGCAGTGGGTTGTGAATACACAGGTTGCAAGTTTTGTATGGGCGGAACTTGGAACTGGGTGGATTTACAATGCCTTTGCTGCATAAACGATTTTGAAAGGCTTTACATTTCAACACAAACTCTATGAACTCACTCAACCTTTGTGTTGACACTTTTTAGCATGTTTTATCTCAGGTATCTAAGGTATTCACTTCATGGCATGCATGTGGACACATCTTAGAGTCGCGGTGACGACGCGTCTCACTTGGGTTTTACTCACTTTAAACATCGTTTGAATTGTAACAAACTTATTTCCGCACAAGTTGATTTTCATTTGGGACCTGAACTTTGTAAACTCTGATAGTTTTATTAAATCAAACGATGTGTTTTTCCAAACGACACTTTAGGTCGTTCAATATATCTGTAACTGTGATGCTATGACAGTCAATCCCCAGGAATTCCATTCCGCTGCAAAACAGGTAATTTGGGGGTGTGACAGTTTGACACTCGTCGGGTCATTTTTGCAAGTTTTACAAAACCGTGTCTACGATTTACATTTAGGTCAAAAAGTCATTTAAACATCCTGATAAGTTCATAAAACATCCCCCTAAAGAAGAGAAATAAGTGTTTCTCACATCTTATGACATTTCCACACGTTTTGGATTTTTACATTTTCTAGCTTTGCGTTTTACGCGTTTTAAGCATATGGTTTTAAGTTTTTATGACAATTAAGTACCCCGATAAAACTTATCACTCATTTAATATGCTAATATAGATTATATTGATAACAAATTTTTAAGTTTTATATTTTTAGGATACCAGTTTTAAGTTTCGTGACTTAAAGACTTACCGTTAGCGATTACCGAGACCAAAACTCACTCCGTAAATCAAGATAATATCAAAATGACCAACCAAGTCATCCATATACGTATATGAACGAAATTTATGCACATCACCAAGCATTGGTGGCTTGGTGATAAACTATATAACCATTAATGTTAATACAAATAAGCCGTAAAAACATTTATTTATATTTTACGATCTTCTAATGTTTTGTCGATAACAAACGTAAAATCATTTTAACGAAACAAATAAAATACGTAAATAGTTTGATTCAATAGTTTTCTAACACACTAACGTTTTCACATAAAACACTAAAACAAGTATAAGTGATTTTATGATTTAGATACATATGTACAACAACTAGTGTTTACATATTGGGCTAACATATACTTAACTAAGTATATACTAAAATGGGTAAAAACAAGTTTATACTAAAATGGGTAAAAACAAGTATATACTAAATGGGTAAAAACTAGCAAATGGTATTGACCCATAACCCATGGTTTTGTACAAACCACTTAACCAAGTTCATTGTATTCTAGAGATACATTGTATCTAGAAAGAAACCCATGGATCAACCCATAACCCATGACCCATGACCCATAACCAAAAATACTCATGGGCAAAGAGGAGCGTCCCACGGATCCCTAGCTTTGTGCTAGACGGATCCCTTGTGGGAGGGATCCGCGAGATCCGGGGAACAGTAGAAAATTTCCTCTATAAATAGAGAGCCATTTCTTCCTTTCAACTCACCACTTTCACACATACTTTCTCCAAGTATTATATCTCTCTAACCTCAGATCCAAGAGATCTATGTAGTTTGTCTTTTGTTTTTGTGTGATTCTCTAGGTTCCTCTTAAAGGCGAGATCACCACTTCTTGAAGTCGAGCAAGCTCAAGTCCATGAGTTGCCATGCTTCGTCATCATCAAGACAACTGAGGTTCTCTTGTTGATAGTTCTTTCTTCCTCCGTAGATGTTGTGTTGAAGGCATTAGTGAAGGATGCCAAAAGTGTCAAGACGAAAGCATTAGTGAAAGGTGCTTATCGTCCGTGTCAAAAGAATTAGTGAAGAATGCTAAAGGTGTCAAGACGAAAGCATTAGTGAAGGGTGCCAAGCGTTGTGTCAAAGGCATTAGTGAAGGATGCCTAAGAATCAAATTAAGTGGCATTAGGGAAGAATGCCTACGTCGTATAATCGATGAGATTCATCGTTATACATATAAGTATTTGTTTATTTCCAAGGATGGTGATATCCTTGATGGTGTTGTAACAAGGAGTGGATCTCCTTGAGATTAGGTGATGTGTTGTGATGGGTAGTAGTTCCTCCATAGTAATGGAACTAGGTGCTTAGCCTAGTACCTAATAAAGGGTAGGCGACATTGTGATATGATTAGTTCTCCTTGGTGTGAAAGAACTTGGTGGTTAGCCTAGCACCGTATAAAGGGTAGGCGACGTTGTGTTAGGTGTGGTTCATCTTGGTGTGAAAGAACTCGGTATTTAGCTTTGTACTGGAAAAAGGTGTAAGCGACGTTGTGAAGGCTTCTCTGCCATAAGGAGATTGATGTAGTGTTTACGAACTCTCGAGTAGGTGAGTCAGGGAGTGGAGTAGGGCAAGGAAGGTGTCCTTGTAGCCGAACCACTATAAATACTTGTGTCGTGGTGATGTGCTTCTTACTCTTTATCTTTCATTACACGTTTATATATCTATCTATCAACGTCCAACATAAACAACCAAATAGATTGACATAAGTCGATCTAAATATTTAAAAGGAAATTTTAAATTGGTAAAACTATTCAACCCCCCATTCTAGTTTTCCACAATTAGCTTCAGAGCTTCGTTACCAAGTTTCTTAAAGTATGTTGTACTTTAAAAACTTGATACGATCCATGTATGTTTGAAAACTACAAAGAAGGATTTTTTCAAAGTCATGTTTTCTTTTAAATCATTTTGTTGGACATTGATAGATCATTCTAACAATTTTTGTTTCAAGAAATCTTCATGCTAGGATCTCTCCAAAACCTTCATTTCTATTCAAAGAATAATGAAGTCAACATTCAAGGAAGGATCTAAAAGTAATCACAACTTACGTACACCAAGTACAAATGATTACTTTAAGACCTCATGAAGTATTTCTGGTATTATGCCAAACCAAGAAGGATAGAGGTATGTTTTACTTTTCATTAGATAGCTTACATGAGTTTATTGATATCATAGTTCTCTTTGTTTAATAATTTCTAGCATCTTTAAAAGTCTCTTTTTTCACTTTTCCGTCTTATTCATCATCAGGAATAGTACTCCTTTTGATTCGTCAAACTAACGCCGTCGTCACATATGAACCCTCGATAAGTTATTTATCAAAACCCGTCGTCCAAAAAAAATCTTTCATCTGATACCTCTAAACTATTTTTTAGTAAGCTAGTTTATAAGCCTACTACAAAAATAATGCCAAACAACCCTTTTTCTATCCACAGTAGCCGGATCCCCCTAGTTGTACTAGCCGGATCCCAAATACAAGGGATCCGGGGGAACCGTGGAACAGAACTCAGCTATACGCTTTCAAAAAAAACACCACTGGTCTTTTTCCCTCTACTCACATAACACAAAAACGACTAAACCACTGATTTCATCTTCATTGGATTCCATACTCTCAAGTATTCCTCTCTAGAATATCATTGTAAGTAATTACACTAACTTGTTCTAATTTTCATCATCCTCATCCTAGGGTTTATGGTTTCACAAATCTCTAATCAATTACTTTAATTATGGTTTTCAAAATTAATCATGAAAAGGAGCTTTTAACATAATTAAGATCACATCGTGTTCATAACATTGTTAATACAAATCAAAACCATAAACCCATATCAACTAATTTTACCTAATTGGAAAATTTGTGTTTCTAGGACCAACCATGCCTAAAGCCACTCAACAAGATCATCATGATACCGTCCATTACCTTACTCATTACTATCGAAATGAGGAACTCTCAAAAACCGACCGCAAGGTCTTCAAAAAGCTCGGAAAATGACTTATCCACGAAGGTCGTGTAATCAAGGAATGTTTCCTTGAGGATACCGACATTCGTCAAGTCTTCTCGGCAATCAATTTTGATTGTCTTCTTGACATTGATGAACAAATTTGTCCGGTCTTCATCTTTGAATTTTATAAAAGTATTAGGATCATTCAAAACACCGATGATAGCATTTCAATCGCCTTCATCATCAATAAACGAAACTTCACTCTCCCTCTCAACACCTTTGCTCAAATTCTTCGCATTCCTTACGAAGGAATTTGTATGTACTCTCAAGATTGGGCAATTAATACTCAAAACCTTGCACTTGATTCTAAACCAATGTACCATACTTCTCTTGATGAACCCGAAACCATCCGAGACACCATTTTCAAAATAAGAGCCGACCAATCCTGTTTCAACCGAAACAAGAAGTTCATTCACCGTAATCCTTTTCAAATGGAACTTTTCGAAATCCATCCCATATTTAGAAAATGGGAAGAAATCCTTAGGGAAAACGTCATTAGCCTAGTTGGTAACAAAGATCATCCAAATGCATGTCTTGTGCAAATGATCTGTTGTATTATCCACCAAAAGCCATTTAACCTCGCCTATTACATGGCAAGGAGAATGGCCAGGGTATTCAAAGCTTCCAACATGGTACTTCCGTACGGTATGCTCCTAACACGACTTTTTAAGTATGTTAGTGCATTGCAACCATATCCTATCAACAATGATCATTTCTTTGCCGATCATGTAATGGTACCTCTTACCAAAATACCCTCTAAACGCTTCATGGTCAATGGAAAGAAACCTAAAGCTCTCTCGGACTCCTTGGAAGGAGAAGAAGAAGAAAATGAGGAAGAAGAAGATGTCGACCCCATAGCCAACATTGAATTGGAACCGTTTGATTACTACGAAAAACTTCCAACCATTCCTAACGAAACCGAGGAATTCAAACAATTGAGGGGCATGATTCAAAATCTTGCTTACAACCTCACAAAGTCGTCAAAAAGGAAAAGAAAGAATTGACGAAAGAGACAATAGGAATATGCTTATTTTTAACTTAACTTATGTATGGATGATTATGTTTTAGCACTTTAGTTTGTGGTAATTTGGATATTGTTACTTTTATCATTATTAATGAGTGTTGCTTTGTGATGACATGCTTGTACCTGTTGTTTAGTTTAACGGTTAATTAGTGTGCAAAATCTGCACATCATTCTGTGGGGATTCTGATCTGCAGATGCCAGATCCCTAGGATTAGCCTAGCCGGATCCCTCCATTAAGGGAACCGTGGGATCCGTGACATCAGATCAGCAATACAGCATCCCTTACATTAAGATAACTTACTAGATAACATCACATTAGATAAACATAAGATATTAGAACCCAACTAAGTCCACTTCAAGGATGAGAAAGGCTTAGACTCACTTATAGCCTACATAAGATCTTATTCAAAATATCTCTTGATTTATCAACACATAAAAACTCACCATATTTCCGCTTCAATACTCACAAATTTTTTTCATCTTTCAAAACACTTAGGTAGACATATTGAACAATTTTAGGAAATTGTTTCTAGTCATCTTTATCTCAAAGTGGGTCAAAAATTAGTTTTTTCAATTCTTGTGATTTTTAAGGATTTTTCAAATTTCACCTCAAGCTAAAATCTGATATCTAGGATCATTTATTATGACTTGACACCACCAAAATTCTTAGTGTTATCCTTGAACAACCATTGGTAGTCATCTAGTCCCATTTTCCTTCCATAAAAAGCAATCATTTGCTATGTCAGTCATTACTCTTGTTCATTCAAGTACACCCTCATCTTAGATGCTCAGGAGAACTGAAAACACTCAAGATGATATAGGCTTTAGCTTTTAGAAACTTCATTTCTAAAACTTTCATAACTGCTGAGAGCCGGATCCCTAGGATTAGCCTAGCCGGATCCCTTAAAGGAGGGAACCGCGGGATCCGGTTGACAGATTAAGTCAAACTCTAGCTAAAACAATCATTTCAAGCTCATCTTGCTCACTCAAACACTCCGTCTCATCTTAAATGAGTTCCTAGATCAGTGAAACTCTGAACTTCAACCTTGCGTATGTTGATCATCACATCTCTAAGAATCTTAGTGGCTTAAGTCTTAAATGCACTTACCAAATTCTTCTCTTTATAAGCCATATTGCTAGAACACTTTAGTCATCAAACACAAACACAATTATTAGCAATTACAACCATCTTTCTTAGTCATTTCATCATGAGAAAAGCTCCTAGTGCTAACTCATCCACCCAAGAACCACCCAAGAAACTTGCTAGAGTCATACACGAAGTTTCCTCAACCGAGTCATCTCCGGTTAAGTCCACAAATGCTAGGATTTCCCCCACACCAAAGAAACCAATCAAACTAATCCCCAAGAAGATTGTTCCTACTAGGATTTCATCACCAAAATCTACTAAACCAAACATATCCTCTTCAACTCAACCAACATCATTGTTTCCTAGAAATATCTCACAATCTTTTCCACATTCTCACAACTTAGAGGACTTAACCCCTTGGCCATCTCATATTCCACCACTACCTACAAACTCAATTGAAAAGGTTGTGCAACAAAACCAAAGTGTTGAGTCAACACTTGCACCAAGTTCAACCTCTCTAATTCCCCCTAATAGCCCATTTTGGATTATGAGGAGACATCAAAGTCAACCACCCGACCATATGGAAGTTGACACTTCTTTACCTCCACCCTCAAACATTGTTGAGCCACTACTTAATGAGCTTCAACCAATTCTTCCTTCATTTGAGGATCTTCAACCCACTTCACTTGAACCTCTGCTTCAAGAAGCTCAAAACCATGACAAGGATTGTTATCATTGTAAACATGTTGAAAGGTTGATACATAAACTACGTGAAGAGCAACGTTTCATATTTTATCACCTCCTCGAACGTTTCGAAGAGGTCAACAAACCTAAACTACAATGAGCATCATAGTCACAAGCTCAAACTTAGAATGTTTAGGAAACTTATCTCATCCTTGATCATCATCAAGATTTTAATTGAATCTTGAGTTTGGGTAACTCATTCGCATTAGTAGTACTTGTATGGCTAGATCATTCTCTTAGTTTTAGAGATTTGTTTGATTATCTCTTGTTTTTTATTGAATGAATATCTATATGCCATAATTGTTTTGTGTTTTGTGCTTGCTATATCATATACATACTTTACCTCTTCATTAGCATTGTTGGGCATATCTTCATTGATGAAGAAACTGTCATCAGACATCCGGATCCCTAGAAATGGCCTAGACGGATCCCTCCATAAAGGGAACTGTGGGATCCGTGGTCCAGAAGCACAAATCACTACTAACTTGAGTTTTTTTTGCAGGAAATTATGCACTATACTCTTGTTTTCTAACCTTTACTTTGTAGATTTTCAAAATACACATGAAGATTTTGACACCATAAAGCTAGGGGGAGCTTTGTGTCAAACTATACATTACAAATTCAATTGCAACTTAATCCTTATTTGGATTACTCTTCATGACACCCCACTGCTGAATTGCAATCTTCAAGGGGGAGCATTTTTTCGTCACAAGGACGAACCAATTGCAAACATAATTGCAACACATTAGCCCACTTATTTTTATGTACTTGACGCCCTGACAAAGGGATGGACTCGTCAAGGGGGAGTTAAGAAGAGTACCATTCCTGTTACTTGCTCTCTTTACATTTTCTTTTTACATATTTTTCTTATAAAAATTGTGTTAGTTTCTTTTAACACTTTTTGTTTCGACAAAAAGGGGGAGAAGGAAGTAAAAACTACTAATTCAAATTTTCTACGAATTTTAGTTTTTCCTTAAAATAATTTTATGTTTTGTCATCAACAAAAAGGGGGAGATTGTTAATACAAATAAGCCGTAAAAACGTTTATTTATATTTTACGATCTTCTAATGTTTTATCGATAACAAACGTAAAATCATTTTAACGAAACAAATAAAATACGTAAATAGTTTGATTCAATAGTTTTCTAACACACTAACGTTTTCACATAAAATACTAAAACAAGTGTAAGTGATTTTATGATTTAGATACATATGTACAAGAACTAGTGTTTACATATTGGGCTAACATATACTTAACTAAGTATATACTAAAATGGGTAAAAACAAGTTTATACTAAAATGGGTAAAAACAAGTATATACTAAATGGGTAAAAACTAGCAAATGGCATTGACCCATAACCCATGGTTTTGTACAAACCACTTAACCAAGTTCATTGTATTCTTGAGATACATTGTATCTAGAAAGAAACCCATGGATCAACCCATAACCCATGACCTATAACCAAAAATACCCATGGGTAAAGAGGAGCGTCCCACGGATCCCTAGCTTTGTGCTAGACGGATCCCTTGTGGGAGGGATCCGCGGGATCCGGGGAACAGTAGAAAATTTCCTCTATAAATAGAGAGCCATTTCTTCCTTTCAACTCACCACTTTCATACATACTTTCTCCAAGTATTATATCTCTCTAACCTCAGATCCAAGAGATCTATGTAGTTTGTCTTTTGTTTTTGTGTGATTCTCTAGGTTCCTCTTAAAGGCGAGATCACCACTTCTTGAAGTTGAGCAAGCTCAAGTCCATGAGTTGCCATGCTTCGTCATCATCAAGACAACTAAGGTTCTCTTGTTGATAGTTCTTTCTTCCTCCGTAGATGTTGTGTTGAAGGCATTAGTGAAGGATGCCAAAAGTATCAAGACGAAAGCATTAGTGAAAGGTGCTTATCGTCCGTGTCAAAAGCATTAGTGAAGAATGCTAAAGGTGTCAAGACGAAGGAATTAGTGAAGGGTGCCAAGCGTTGTGTCAAAGGCATTCGTGAAGGATGCCTAAGAATCAAATTAAGTGGTATTAGGGAAGAATGCCTAGGTCGTATAATCGATGAGATGCATCGTTATAGACATAAGTATTTGTTTATTTCCAAGGATGGTGATATCCTTGATGGTGTTGTAACAAGGAGTGGATCTCCTTGAGATTAGGTGTTGTGTTGTGATGGGTAGTAGTTCCTCCAAAGTAATAGAACTAGGTGCTTAGCCTAGTGCCTAATAAAGGGTAGGCGACGTTGTGATAGGATTAGTTCTCCTTGGTGTGAAAGAACTCGGTGGTTAGCCTAGCACCGTATAAAGGGTAGGCGACGTTGTGTTAGGTGTGGTTCGCCTTGGTGTGAAAGAACTCGGTATTTAGCTTTGTACCGGAAAAAGGTGTAAGCGACGTTGTGAAGGCTTCTCCGCCATAAGGAGATTGGTGTAGTGTTTAGGAACTCTCGAGTAGGTGACTCGGGGAGTGGAGTAGGGCAAGGAAGGTGTCCTTGTAGCCGAACCACTATAAATACTTGTGTCGTGGTGATGTGCTTCTTACTCTTTAGCTTTCATTACACGTTTATATATCTATCTATCAACGTCCAACATAAACAACCAAATAGATTGACATAAGTCGATCTAAATATTTAAAAGGAAATTTTAAATTGGTAAAACTATTCAACCCACTTCTAGTTTTCCACAATTAAGCTTTGACGTATATCCTTCTGAACCATAAGATTATTTTAATATCATGTGTAACATTTTTAACCACTAAATAGCATGTTACTAACCTCCTCTTCATCCTATAAATAGCAAGCTTATTTCTCTTCCCTTTTCACTCCAAAAACCAGCCATCATCATAAATCCATAGAAATTTCATCTTTGATTTCCATGTTACAAGTTACATACCATTGTTGAAGGCCTAGTTAACCTCTACATGAAACTAGTGTTTATTTAGTGATTCCATGATTGATTAGAAAGTTATACAAGGTGATTAGAGTTGAGATTACAAGGATTTTACAAGGGTTATATCAAGGCTAGCAAAGGTTTGCAAGAGTTGTGTTGAAGGATTAGAAGCTAGGGTTTTTTGCTTCAATGATTTAGTTCTTGTCCTAGTACATGTATCCCTTTTCATTAAGGCCAAAAGTTGTTGTACGTAGAGAATTTCCGGCTGATCCATTTATTTTGTTATACCTTTAAACATTATTAAACTCATGGTGAGTTTCATAGCCCCTACTTTTATACGTTTTGAATTACTTTTGGGGGAGATACATGCTCAACTATTTTCATTTACTTTCACAAGTACTCTAAACTTTTACGGATTATCGTGAGTTTCATAGCCCCACTTTTACTTGTTTTAAACTAATTGGGGGAGATACATGCTTAGAAATACTTTACTCCTTTATCAAAATACATGATTTGCATTTACATACAGATACAAGTGCTCAAAACATTTATACTTTATGTTGCGCTACACTTTTTATACTTTTTTACATGACTGTGTAGTTTTATTGTGATATATGCCTTAATGTGTTAAACTTGTTTGCATTATTCTTGATCGCGTTTTTCTTTGGCAAATGTTTAAATCCTGGAGGGAGCCGATGGAGAGGTATTGATAGTACTATCGGGTTGACGCCCCGACCCATGTGTCCAAGATTCTTGACCTTGGGCAAATATAATCCAGTGTAGGGTGTAAGCATATGAAAGCAAGTCGTGAGGTTCAGTTGGCCGTTATATTTTACATTAAGTACTTGCATGTATCGTATACACATATGTCCTACTCATAACACATTCAACATTTACAGTTATTAAATATGAACTTATATGTGGACCTAAGATGTTACAAATCTTGTATGGGCGGGATTTGTAGCAGGATTAACTTGACATATACTTGTCATGGGAATTAAATCATAAAGATTTTACATCTTATTTGCAATACTGTATGAACTCACCAACCATTGTGTTGACACTTTTAGCATGTTTATCTCAGGTCAACAAGGCGATAGATGTTGCATGGAGCATAGAGTCGCACGACATATTTTGAAGACTTATGCTTTTATCATTAACCATTCGAAACATTTTGTAAACTTTTATGTATTATATTGTGGTACCTCATGTTTGTAACTTTGAATTTATTAATTGAATGGTAAATTTTCAAAACGTCTCATTAGAGGTCGTTCTCTATAACTTGTTTTGTGTGCTAATAAGTAATACCCTAGTGACAAAATCTTCCGCTGCGATGTTTTAGGGGTGTTAAAATGGTTGAAACCTCCATGCTAAATTTCTGCATTGCTTTCCTTTCTAGTAATACATTGTACTTAGATGTGGATTTGGCTATATGGAATTGCAACATGATCATCTTTGATAGTGGGTATGTTCCCCACTATGTGTTCCAGGCATATGACACCCTGAGTATATAATGTTTCTCCTGTAAAACCAATTAGTGGTGTTGTTGATGGCCTGAGGTTGTTTCTGATCTGTTCTGGTAACTTGCTGAAGCAGTGATCATAGATGATGTCCACCGAGCTTCCTTCATCCATGTATATCCTCCTTACCTTGTGTGATGTGTAGATAGCTGATATGACGACTAGGTCGGATGATGGGATGAAAGTGTCCCTAGAGTGTTTCGTGAACGGACTTGTTTCCAGCTTGTAATGGCATAGCTATCATCGTCGTTCTCAGATTTTTCAAATATGGCCCACTGGTTCCTCAAGGCCGGTGGTAGCTATCTTTTTTGCTACTGAGAGTAAGTGATCCAGCTTTCCTTGTATGATTACTTTCTCAATTTCTTTATTGAGCTCCCTGCAAGAGTTTTTGTCGTGCCCGTGGTCATTATGAAACCTGCAGAACGATCTCTCGTCTCTTCTAATTCCACCTGGGAGTAGACGTGGCCTATTCTAGGTGTTTGATACTCTTTCAGTCATAAGGATTTCAGCTGGCATTTTTGACAGGGTGTTGACTATATCATTCCTAGTATTGATACGTTCAGTGTTCCTCGTATCACTTCTGTCTCTTTCCCTTCTAGGGTGACCGAACCTTGGCATGGACCTGTTGTCGTGATGTTGCTTGTTGTTGTCTAATAACGTCAAATAGTCCCGATATTTTAGAGTCAATTTCCCCCTAAAATGCTCACTATTTGTGTAGTTTTGCATGAATATATACTATTATTACTTATTATTTCATTTCAGGGTATAAATAAGCTTTGGAATGAAGAAATGCGAATTTTGACAGAAGACTAACGAATTTACACAAGGATATCACTAGAAGACTAAGTCAACGCTACTTAAGGTTACGGCGTAACTCCATCGATTAGGTTACACCGTAGATATCCAAAAACTCAGCCAAATTCAAGTATCTAGAAGGTTACGCTGTAACCAAGTAATATGGTTACTACGCAAAAACAAAAGAAATGTTTACTAGACTTTTGTAGTCATGAAAATTGATTCATGAAACTAGATGTCATTCTAGTTTATTGTAGTTTGAATTCAATTAATCTTTACACTTAATCATTTGACGATATCATCATTGATGGTAATCTATACTTTGGTTGTGTCCTTTGTCTTTGTTTTCTTTATATAGATATCTTTCTAGCCTATCAATAGTCCCTGTGTTTTGGTAGTGCTGAAGCTAGGTAGCACCTAGTATGCTAGTTAGTATTGACCATAGAAAGCTAGTGTACTAGGTGATTTGTTGTCAATTATATTATTCCAAAAGAATATAAATGAAAGTATGTATTCCAGGATCGTTTCCTAACGAAGGTTGAATGGAATTATTAATTCAAGTCACGTTTTTGTGAATTTGAATAGTGAAAAGGGTGATAATTTGGATTTTTACACTAAATTTGATTAAAATATGCTTAAAAAAACTTATTAAGCATCTAAACCAATAATATGAAGCAATTGGGGGCTAAAACGCAAAGAAATCCTAAAAACGTAAAAACTCGGGCTAATCCCGAGCCTTAAAAGTGAAATAGTGGAAAAATAACTCTAGAAATGCAAAAATATTTTTCCTACGTTCTAAATAATGAAAGAAAATTTTACAAAAAATCCGGATATTTTTTTGACTTTTATTTAATTATTATGAATTATAAACTAAATTTATGAAAACTATTTATTAAAAATACTAAACTTTTATGAAAAATTTCTAAAAAATCAGGGAAACTACATTTTGAAAGGCTGAATTAGGGAAAAATAAGTACAAGGTACTAGCTTATCCCAATAAGCTGGGACAAGCTATTTAAAAGCTGTTAGTTAGAAAGACAAAGATGGTATAAGAATTAAATTGTGTAAAGTAAACAATGTAAGTCCCTAAGGCGTAGTGGTGTGTGGTGTGTATGCTTTAAAGGGGGAGGTCCTGGGTTCGAGGTTTGCCTCACCCAGGAACACCCTTTTTATTTTTATTTTTTTCAAAATTTCTATTTACAAACTTATTTATAAGCTAAAAGTAAGAAAATTTTGTGAAGTTAAGTTTTAAGAACAACACAAATAAGCTGAAAAAAAGCTGAATCTACTTAACAGTTTAACAAAACTTCTTTAAAACTAAGGAAAACTAACTTATTTTTAAGCACAAGCATGAATAAGCTTGTGCTTTCTTGAAAAGATATTGAAAACTTATAAACACACTAATTTAAGTTAGGTTTTCCTAAAAAGCAGATCTAGATGAGCTAATAAGCTGAAAAAGTAAAATCTAAGCTAAACTTTAAAAATAGATAACCAATCAGACTAAGATGTAAACTTTAAGCACAAATTAAGGTGTACTATTGTCATTCAAAATCTAACTAAGCTAAAAACAGATTAACCTTAACAACTAAAAATTACTAAAAAGCAAAATTGAATGATAATTGAACTCAATTAAGTAGTTTAAAATAGCTATCAATAAGACAGTTAAAGCACTGCACCAGGTTACCCTGGTGCAAAAGTGCTTATTTCAAAATACCTTTTAAGTACTTTAACGACTACCAAATATCCAATAAGCTATAAACAGATTGAAATTGAGTACCAAACAACTTATAAATCTAATATTACAACTTACATGACTAATAAGTGATACGCGTACAACGCGCGTTCGGGGTCAAAGGAAACTTCCTTTTCTTCGAGCAAGTTTTTCAACCACCTAGGCAGTAAACCTAATCGTTGTAGTGTAGTATTAGGGTATGCCTCGGGATTGATATCATTCTCTAGGGGAATAGGAATGCTAGTGAGAAATTACTTCGCTAAGGTTGGGGTTAAGGAAGATTATTTTTTTATTATTTTTTTTTATATTTTTTTAGAAAATTGAAAGGTACGAATCTCGGGGTATTGGATTTGGGGGTGGTATTTCTACCGATTACTCTACTTATCTAATTATCTAATCTAAGCTAAGGGGTAGTCTATATCTAATTGATAAGTGCTCGTATGATGATTAAAGATGTGTTTACCTAGATGCTATTACTCCCTAGTTATCTCCTATTGATGGTTGAATTGTCACGTCCTTATTCTTAACACGTTATGTCTTCTAAGGTCGTAGGGTATGCTTTCTTCTCTAACTCTTTGAGACTACCTTAAGGTTATTGCCTACAAAATCTCTAGGATTCATAAACTAACTCTAAGGTTATCTTTGGATTTTTAGTCTACAACAACTCTAGGGGATTATAAACTAATGTTCACAAAGATTACTCAAGCATTAAAAACACAACAATGACCTATTGCAATCCTAGGCCAATTACAATTAAGATAAGAGACAACCAATCAATATTCAATACCTAGGTTTCATAGATCTAAGCAAACACATAATTAAATTAGCCGGACATGGTGAACATGCAAGCATACACACATACAATTGTAGACATAATTGAATCAATGAAGTAAATTACTTATCTTGTTGTAAAATAGGGTATGAGAACCCTAAGATACTGCCCAAGACAGCCAAAAATCGTTATTAGGTTTTACTCCACAAAACTACCTCTCTAAAAGTCTAAAAATTCGAATTCTATATATAGAGTTACAACTGCGACGGCGTCACTCTTTAATTGTGACGCCGTCGGATCGTCGCCATTAGGGTTTCGTCTTGACCAGATCAACTTTGTGACGGCGTCACCTTGTGGTTGTGACGCCATCTGCTTCATTTTTTGACGCCGTCGAAATCTGAATCTAGGCCGTCTGAGTTGTGATGCCCTACTCTTTAAAGCCTGACGCCGTCAGGTACAAAATAGCAAATTCGCTACTGAGCCATCACAATTTTGGAGCATGTTGCTACGGCGTCGCCCTTTGACTGTGACGCCGTCACCTTCAATTCCAGCAGCTTGAGTGTCTTGATCTTGAATTTGGCCATTTTCTTCATATATTCAAGCCTTTTTGTCCGAATAAGTGCCATTCCAGCAATTTGCCTTCAAGAGACCTTAAAAGTGGAAAGGAACGAAATTAAGCAGCAACGGATATAAAAGT
Source organism: Chrysanthemum seticuspe (assembly GCA_019973895.1). Lineage (NCBI taxonomy): Eukaryota > Viridiplantae > Streptophyta > Magnoliopsida > Asterales > Asteraceae > Chrysanthemum > Chrysanthemum seticuspe. The sequence goes on along the minus strand of BPTQ01000008.1, from coordinate 162,205,167 downwards.
GGTCGATTAAGGGCTTAAATGACCCCTCAAAAGTGTACCTTTTAAATCCTTATCAAATATCCCTACACTTGGTATTTGCTTGTCCTCAAGCAAATGTGCTTTTGGCCAATTAATTTATAAGTTAGGGGTCATGAAGCATTAGTTTATAACAATTCACAACAAGTATAAGCCCCGCAAAAGTCATAACAAGCAAGGAAATTACATACTAGCACCTCACAAGAGGTGTTTGGATACTCTTATCTCTCGGGTGTATATGAAATATATCAAGTTGGAAATGGAAGATAAACACTCATTAACCGGTCCTAGTACATAGATTACCATAGGCTTGAGACTAGATCAAACCTCCATCTCTTTGGCGTAAGCACCTGGGAAAAACTATCCAAGAGGTATTTTAAAGGGTTGTAACGTTAGGCTTACGGTAGGGAAACAAAGGGTTTGGTTGGATAGGCGATTTAGTGGTGGCAAGTAAAAAATCTTTATGTTACAAGCATGAGAAGAATGGCGTTGCTAAGTCAAGACTCGACACTCTAAACTCTAGATAACTTGAAACAAACAAACATAAATTTAAAGATAGATGTAGGATGGTAGCCCGTATGTTTTTTTTCAATCTTTTTCATTTTTTTTTCAACACTCTATTTTTCTTTCTTTTCTCTTTTTTCTATTTTTTTTCATACACTTTTACTCTACCATCCTCTACGATAACATCAAAATATAAGGGATTTATAAGCACATCCCTACACTTGAGTTTTTATTATTCTAACACTAATTTGACCCGAATTGAAAAGATCAAAACATTTGGAGTACATTATTACGTAAATAAATGGAATTTGAATTTAACGTTCCTTCCCGTCACTCCATAAAATATAACTTTTCCCTTGAGTCCCAATCGTCCCAAAACTGTGTACAAAGGATATGACTCGACTTAGCAACTTATGCAAGTAACTAGATAATTGAACTAAGGGTTTAGTATGATAGAAATAATGCGTTAAAAGTGAGTGCATACAAGGTAGGCTAAGGCGATTTGGGTGTACATTTGGGGGTGGATTGTAAACAATGCTCTTCATTAATATTCCGGAAAACCGAAACATCACGAGAACCGCAAAAAGGATAGGCTCTAAAGGGTTAACTAGGGGTATCGTGTACTAAAGATGAGTAGAACGCAAGGGTGTGGGGGAATGACTCAACCGATGTGGAAGAAGTAATTATAATACATATATCAAACAAGGGTTATCCTAATGCCTCTTATCATTTAGTTATTCCTAACTAAAAAAGTGTAGTCTCACTAGCGATCTCGGAATGCATCACAAAACAAGTTCTAGAATCTACTATACTACTGGTACACTCTCGAAGCATTAAAGACGAATGCTTTAATTCCTACAAATCTAAGGGTGAACCTCACATTTTTGGGGTGGAATTTGAGTAGTAAAGGGTTTTGTGCTAGTCATATAACTTCCTATCTATGAGACGCTTTATTAAGACTAATGGCCCACTCCTACATGTCACGAAAAATTTTAAATTTGGTGCCAAAATTACCCTAACCGATATTTCTCATGGTTTATTACACAAATGATATTGGACAAGGCAAATAGTTAAGGATAAGCATAGTTTCAAAGTCCCCGTTTTATTTTCCCCCTACACTTAAACTGAACATTGTCCCCAATGTTCCCCGAAAGTATCAAAGTTATGATAATGGAAGGTAATTAAAAACGAAAGAAACTAATACTCCCCTAATTAGCTCGGTAGGATCCGTGTGAAGTAGTGGTTAAATTATTCTTCAAGAAGAATGTATGCGTGAAAAGCTCCATCCAATCTTATGTATCTTCTTCTTGATAAATAAAACCTGCACATTTTAAGAAAACAAACGAAACCTCCGCGTAAAATTGGCGGTAACAATATATATGACTCTACTAAACTAGGATATAATGCTTGTGGAATGGATGTTTACAGGTTTTCTGTAAAATTAAGATCTGCAAATTTTCAAAAGTTTATAAGTAGCACAGAAAACGAGAGAAAGTAAGATAAGTGGTTTCTGCTCCTCCTGAAGCCGTAAGGTTGCGATCCTGATGCCGTTAGGTTATCCTGACAGAAACTTATCTGCTGCGATTTTCTGGAAAAATTATATCTTTAGAATCTGGAAAAGTTTCTGCAAAACATCCATTATGACTCGATACAAGCATTTGACTCTAACAAACACACATGTATATCTTTTTCAAGAATTGAAATTCTCATGTTCACGTTCTTTTTGAAAACGTGTGTAATCTTCCCTACACTTATCCCTTTTGTAAAATACCTTTATATGCAATTAAGACGAGGTTAAAGGCAAAATAAAGCATTTTCACAAATTCAAACATGAGAATAAACAATCTATAAATAGATATATGACACACAAACAAGCAAACAATTAAGCATGGGTTGCCTCCCACGAAGCGCTTTTCTTTATTTATGAGTCTTGTAGCTAGACTCGAAGTCGTTCCCCTACGTGACTTCATCACTGTCATCTTCTTCCTCATGATGGTCTCTATTGGGGTTTTCCATGTTATAGTAGTGCCCTATTATGCACCTTTCTAAGAAGTCATCTTCTCCCCAATCGGTTCTATATTTCGGTCCTAGTTTCAAGCAATCCTTATAGAAACCGAAAATCTTATTCATCACATAATCTACTCCCTTCTCCTTGTCCTCCTCATTCCTATAGCAGACCGATAGCTTAAGTTCTTTTTCATCATTGGATAATGATGAAAATTTCTCAATCTTGAAGGGCATTTGGTAGGCTACATCATCGGTCTCATCCTTGAATCTCACTATTCCTAACGACGGATCATAAGTCATCCCGGTGTTTTCTATGAAAGGCTTTCTTAGAATAACGTGGGACAAGCTAGGATCTATGGCCGTACTAATATCATTCACAATTATGAAATCCGTAGGATAAGTGAAACTACCTACATAAACGGGCAATCCCTTAACTCTACCAAGGAAATTACAACTAACCCTAGGATTATCGGGATCTTGCCTAGCTGGGATAGGCTTCTTCATTACCCAATTATAGTAGGTGCTAGTCATGATATTTATCGGGGACTTGAAATCAATGTAGGCCTTTGCCACAAAAAGATGTCCTATGCAACATGGTATGTTAAGATTCCAAGGGTTCCCAAACTTGATCCTAGGGCTTCTCCTAACATACATGTGACGGAGGTCACGTACTAAGTGTGGGTAGAGTTCTTCTGCCGTAGGGAACTTATTGAAATAGTCATTGCCTACTTCATCTACTTCCTCAGTTGTTTCATTCCTAGGGGTTTCACTAACCTCAAGTACTGTCTCATGGTTCGCCTCGTCATTTGTCCTATTAGGTTTCACTAAGGTGATGGCATTGACGAATTGAACGTGCTTGGCTAACTTACTTGGGTCCTTAATTTCTACACCGGAAGCTTCGGGAGAATGAGTTGAGATGGCATTAACCTTCCTATCACTATTGGTCATGGCTTTTAAAAGGTTATCTATCTTCCTATCCATCTCGGCTTGTTGTTGGTTAAAGAGGTCCGAGAGCTTAGCTATTTGAGCTTCTTGGGATGTAACTAGGTGTTGCAACATCCCTTCTATGTTTTGTTAGCTACGCCCGTGAGAGGGGGGGCATGAGAAATCATTGGAGGTGAATTCTTTGGTTTGTCCCCAATAGAAGTCGGGTTTGCCCTTCCATGCTTCTCGGGCATCATTGAAAGTCCTAGGTCCAGGTGTTGTAGGGAATCTTCCTCTCGTTCCATTGGTACGCGAGGATGCGTAGTCAACGTAAGCTTGTTCAGGGAGTCATGTGCAAGTGCGAGTGTCATGAGGACCACTACATAGCTCACACAAGGAAGAAACTTTGTTCACTTGGTGTGAAGACTTAGGATTTTCGTAGGAGCTCATTAGGAATTTGACTTGATCTTCAAGCTCGAGCATCCTACGGTCGGAAAGTTGTGAGTCAATGGGAGGAAAGGAGATTGCCTTTACGGTTTTGGGCAACTCACGGGGGTCACTAAGTTGTCATAGAGAGCAAGGTCCTCTATTATACCCCACAATTCTTCCGCGGTGAGATCACTAAGTTTACCACCAGCATCTTGGATGGATCGCTTAGTTGGGAAGTTGACATGATCATAAAAGAGTTGGACTTGAAGCCAAAGATCAATGCCGTGATGAGGGACTTTATGGAGTAAGTCCTTGAATCGAGTCCATGCTTCGTAGAGAGATTCACCTTGACGTTGTTGGAACATCAAGATTTCATTCCTAAGCTTAGTAGTTCTCCCCGGTGGGAAAAATTGGGCAAGGAAACGAGAAGTGAGATCATCCCAACTTGAGATGGAGCCGGCAGGAAGTCGCTCAAGCCAATTACTAGCTTGGTCCCGCAGAGATAATTGGAAGAGACGCAAGCGCGTGGTCTCCCGAGTAGTAGCATCGAGGTCGATGGAATCGACGATTTTAAGGAAATCCTGAAGATGCTGATTAGGATCTTCGGAATGAAGTCCATGGAATGCACATCCGTTTTGCACAACCGGATGGTGTCAGATCGAAGACCGTAGTTTGGGCTTGGTCAAGAAGCTCAATGGTGTTCCTATAGCCTAGGTGGCTTGGTCTTGAGTATTCATCAAGAGTACGGCCTCTTGGTGGGTCATTTGGTGGTGGGTTGATGAGTGGTGGTTGATTATCATCTTCCATGATGAAAAGTGATGGGATTACAAACAAAGGTCACGAAGAAGGGGGATAGACTACGAGGAAGCTAAAAATTGATAAAAAATCTTACTTGATAGGAATCAAGCAAGGGAACCTAAACGAGATAGACTCCTAACTAGCTATTCTATTCCCCGGCAGTGGCGCCAAAAACTTGATACGCGTACAATGCGCGTTCGGGGTCAAAGGAAACTTCCTTTTCTTCGAGCAAGTTTTTCAACCACCTAGGCAGTGAACCTAATCATTGTAGTGTAGTATTAGGGAAAGCCTCGGGATTGATATTGTTCTCTAGAGGAATAGGAATGCTAGTAAGAAATTACTACGCTAAGGTTAGGGTTGAGGAAGATTATATTTTTTATCTTTTTTTATATTTTTTTAGAAAATTGAAAGGTACGAATCTCGGGGTATTGGATTTGGGGGGTGGTATTTCTACCGATTACTCTACTTATCTAATTATCTAATCTAAGCTAAGGGGTAGTCTATGTCTAATTGATGTGTGCTCGTATGATGATTAAAGATGTGTTTACCTAGATGCTATTACTCCCTAGTTATCTCCTATTGATGGTTGAATTGTCACGTCCTTATTCTTAACATGTTGTGTCTTCTAAGGTCGTAGGGTATGATTTCTTCCCTAACTCTTTGAGACTACCTTAAGGTTATTGCCTACAAAATCTCTAGGATTCATAAACTAACTCTAAGGCTATCTTTGGATTTTTAGCCTACAACAACTCTAGGCGATTATAAACTAATGTTCACAAATATTACTTAAGCATTAAAAACACAACGATGACCTATTGCAATCCTAGGCCAATTACAATTAAGATAAGAGACAACCAATCAATATTCAATACCTAGGTTTCATAGATCTAAGCAAACACACAAGTAAATTAGCCGGACATGGTGAACATGCAAGCATACACACATACAATTGAAGACATAATTGAATCAATGAAGTAAATTACTTATCTTGTTGTAAAATAGGGTATGAGAACCCTAAGATACTGCCCAAGACAGCCAAAAATTGTTATTAGGTTTTACTCCACAAAACTACCTCTCTAAAAGTCTAAAAATTCGAATTCTATATATAGAGTTACAACTGCGACGGCGTCACTCTTTAATTGTGACGCCGTCGGATTGCCGCCGTTAGGGTTTCGTCTTGACCACGTCAACTCTGTGACGGCGTCACCTTGTGGTTGTGACACCGTCGGCTTCATTTTCTGACGCCGTCGGAATCTGAATCTAGGCCGTATGAGTTGTGACGCCCTACTCTTTAAAGTCTGACGCCGTCAGGTACAAAATAGCAAATTCGATACTGAGCCGTCAGAATTTTGGAGCATGTTGCGACGGTGTCGCCCTTTGACTGTGATGTCGTCACCTTTAATTCCAGCAGCTTGAGTTTCTCGATCTTGACTTTGGCCATTTTCTTCATATATTCACGCCTTTTCGTCCGAATAAGTGTCATTCTAGCAATTTGCCTTCAAGAGACCTAAAAAGTGAAAAGAAACAAAATTAAGCAGTAACGGATATAAAAGTGGTCGATTAAGGGTTTAAATGACCCCTCAAAAGTGTACCTTTTAAATCCTTATCAATAAGAAAGCTGAAACAAGATCTGATAGAGGGTTAGATACAAAAGCATTCTTGGTATTTTTGATTTTGAAAGATTGAAGCAATGCAGAATTGACCTTAAAATTTTAAAACTAATGACTAAAATGAACTTGAAAACAATATTAAACACTAATTTGGACACTTGAAACTGACCCAAAATAACTTATCACAATAGGTATTCCAATTTGATCCTAAACTGCTTATTACTGAGACTACTTTGAAGATTCTTTCTGATGACTCTAAACTTAGCTAAATTGATATGAAAAGATTCTAAAATACTAACTATGCTAATCTTAACCTGAATTTAAAAAGAACTTATGACCAAATGCAAAATTACTTTAAAAGCAAAATAGTACTAAACACTCCTTAGTAAACTGAATTTGTATTTTAAGACAGAGTTAACTATAAAACTAAAAGGATTTTGATTGAAAATGACTTAATAAGACTTTATGACAGATTATAACCGATTTTGAAAAACTCTAAAAGCTGAGATTAAGCTAAACTACTTATTACTTATTTTTGGTTTTTTAAAGAGTTTTTACTTATGAAAGTGCAACAAGGACAATTAATACTGAATTAATCAAAGCTATAAACTAAACAAGCAGATCTAAACTCAACTTAAGCAAATAAGCACAAAATTAAAGTAGTAAAAGTAGATAATCAGTTTAGTAATAAGCTAAATAGTCACTTACTCAAACCCTTGCTCTAAACAAGGTAATTAATCAATCAACAAGCTCCAGCTTGTCAAAGACAAGCTGGTGACAGCAATAAGCCCTTCAAGATTAAGCTTATCATCCACAGCTTATTAATAAGCTAGCTTTGACTTATTTTGACTTTTTTATTTTTTTGGATTTAAAACAGTTTTAAACTAACAAAATGATAACAAAAGCTCACAATAAGCTATAGAGCTTATATGAGCTTAATGAGAGCAGTAACAAGAGCTTAAACAAGGTTTGTAACAAAATAAATGCTTAAAATGTAAATTTGACAAGGTATTTAAAGGAAAAAGTAAATTGCATTAATAAAAGTGAAGTTACAATACTGAAATTGAAATTAAAAATAAATTTAAAAACTATTTAACTAAGAAAAGTAGTAAATTGAAAATTAATATAAAATGGTAACAATTTTTTAAATGCATAAAAATTGGACAACTCCAAACTTGTGAAGAGGGGGGTTTTTTATAGCTAAGCATGAGGCTTCATAAGGGTTTCAGAATGATCTAGAGCCTCTCATCACAACCCTTAGATTCTTGATGTATCATCTCCACTCGTCACATCCTTTAGATCAATGTTTTGAGGTGTCTCAACCAATCAAAATAGCTGGGATTGCCAGCTTGGCTTCCCTTTGGCCATCTCAGACTTCAAAGATTCCAAGTACAATGTTGATAAGGGGTACAGTGGGTATTTCCATGTGGAAGAGACAATGAATAGTAGAAGCTTATTTTGGCGGGGAAGGGTATTTTGGGGTTATTTTATTATTTATTTGACCGTTTGACCTGGGATAAGTTAGTTTAACTTGGGTGGGTTATAAAACCAGGTAATAGGAATTGGGTGCTGGGCATGGTTGTATAATGGGCTGTGGTGAATTGGATTTGGTAAATGGATTGGGTAAGGTTTAGTTATAATGGATTAAGGTTTGATTGATTTTGGTTTAATTAATTTACAAGGTTTAAAGTTTAGGGACTAACTTTGCCAAATTGGAAAAGTTAGTTATAGGGACCTATGATGTAACTTTGGTAGGGTTAAGGGTATAAAGGGAAATTTGAGTAAAGTTAAGGGTGTAAAGGGTACTAATGGTAAAATGGAGGGTGAAAAGTGTAAATATGGCTAAGATAAGGGTGTAACATGTGAACTTTAGAAATAATGATCCAAAGTCCGTAAATGAAGAAAATTGCTTCCCCGGCTCCAGCTTTTGCACTCTTTTCTTTCTCATGCTCGTTTTTCTTCTGTTTTGTCTTTTCGTTGTCCGTTTTGTGATATCCGTACCTGCACATGCATAAACTCAACAAAAACAAAGATATTAAGCATTAACGGCTAGTTTCCGGTTTATTAGGCCCGTTCTGATAAAGAAAAGGGTATATGTTTTCACATATACCAAAATCTCCCAAACTAAAGTATTGTTGTGTCCTCACGCAATGTCATCAACTCACACTTCTAAAACCAAAGATTTCCACCTCTTTCTACTAAAGCTATGTAAAGTAGCAAAGCTTCCTCAAAAGAGATTAAGAAATCCTTAGCTCTAAAAATGCCCCGTTAAACCATTAAGCACTTAGCTTTTTGAGTGATGGTTTGTTTGAACTTTCATCTCTATAAATAACTCTCACATATTTTTGATAAATAATTTAGGATCACGGAGTAGGAAACACAACTCATAAAGAAGTGACCATACATATAGAATTCATCGTCCTTGATTTTTCACGAGTTCCCAACCTAAGCTTAAAATCGAAATCACTTGCTATATATAAATTAGATGCTAACACTACCCATAGATGCTACTTGTGTACACTTAGCTACTTTTCACTCCCATAATCCTAGTTCCTCTAAGGATTTTATTTTGAAAATCGAGAATTTTTTTTTGATTTTTCCCTTTTCTTGTTGCGATAGATTTTTATTCCGATAAAAGCATCGAATTTATATGCTAAGTAGTTTCCAAACCTTCCCTCGAAAACCGTTGCTCACAAAAATGAAGTCCACATCAAGGTCCTAATTTAACATGATTTAGGGAACATCCTTTTTATTTTCAACCGAGACATCCCTTTTCTGAGGCTCGAGACAGAGGCTTTTTATTAGGACATCCCCGGATTCGAAGCTTGGCTTAACATTATTTCAGCACATTTGCACATTTTCACTCGGTCTTTTAAACAACCAATTTGTTAATAAAAATAAAGAGTAAAAACGTTTATTCATATTTAACGATCTCGTTGTGTTTTGTTGATAACAAATATAAAGTTATCATAAGTAAAATTATAAGAATACATGTTATTTTTGTAAAGTATATACATTTGGTCATTCACATAAAATTTTGTAACAATTCATTTGTTGTAATAGTTTATGTAATAGGATGTGTAATATCCAAGACCCATGACCCATTGCATGACATCATGTATGAAATCATGTTGGGTATTATCCATGACCCATGACTCAATGTCCATAACCCATGACCCAAGACCCATGACCCATTGTCTAGATACAATGTATCTTTTGGGTACCCATGGCTCATACCCATAACCCATAACCCGGTTTGCAACGCCAAAATCCGGACTGGTACAACCCAGACTGCCAGATCCCTAGGATTGCACTGGACGGATCCTCCAAGTGAGGGATCCGCCAAAACCGGGCTACAATAAGCTTTTGTGCCGATAAATAGTGAGTCATTTATTCATTGTTACTCACCTTTCTTCTTACAACTCTCTCATATATTATCTCACTCTTCTAATCTCTGATCACTTGATCAATCTAGTAGTTCTTCTTTATTTTGTTGTGATTCTCATGTAGGTCCTTCTCAAAGGCGAGATCATGATATACTACAAGTCATCCAAGCAAAGGTCCTTGATTGATTTGTCCATCCACAAGATTTCTGTAGCAAGATCTTGTATTTTATATTTCACATAGTTGTTGTGTAATAGTTGTGTTCGTTTGGTCCACCGTGGTAAGGACTTGGTATTTAGCTTTGTACCGGAAAAAGTGTAAGCGACGTTGTGAGGCTTCTCCGCCGTGTTGAAGGAGCTTGTTGAAATAGTGCTTGAACTCTCGAGTGGGGAACTCGGGGAGTGGAGTAGGGCAAGGAAGGTGTCATTGTAGCCGAACCACTATAAATCACTTGTGTCGCTACTCTCTATCATTTACTTTACTTTCTTTCATTATTTACTTCCCGTACTGCTTTATATTATCTATCCATTCATACGAATTTACATAATATCGAATCTAAATTTTTGAAACTTAAATTAAAATTGGTAAAACTATTCAACCCCCCTTCTAGTTTTTCACAGTTGGTATCAGAGCAAGGTTTACAAAAGTTTTAAAGTAAATTGTATTTTAAAAACATTTCGATCACAATGAGTTTTGAAAATTATAGAGAAGGGCAATCTATGCAACGACCTCCACTACTTGAAACTAATGGTTTTATTTATTGGAAAAATAGATTTGAAACTTATGTGAAATCAAAAGATATTGATCTTTGGTACATTATTGTTGAAGGTGATTTTCAATCTACTATAAAAGATGATAAAACCGGCAACGAAGTAAACATCCCTCATGATCATCTCTTCGACGACCAAAAGAAAAAGCTTTCCAGATATTGTGAGACAAAAATGGTTTTATTTAATGCCTTACCTAAAAAGGCATTTGAAATAATTTCTATGCTTAAACCTCTAAAGAAATTTGGAACTTTTTAGTTGTAACACACTGATGACGTACCCTCCGCTCTGCTAACGAGCATTACCGTCACTCTTGTACTTAGCTTACCATTTGTACAAAGGGTAATGATGTACCCTTTTAAAGGACGAATCCTACGCTTTCGTCCTACACATAATATTGGCATAAAGTCATTCACAATGGCTATTGTAAGGGAATCCGCCAACCTACACCCAAAGCACTCATAGTGTCTAACCTCTGTTGAGGTTCGGAGCCTGGCCTCTGTCACAATTTGGAGCCTGGCCTCCGTCACTGTTCATAGCCTGGACTTCATCACTGTTTGAAGCCTGGACTTCGACGAGGGTCGAAGCCTAAAGGTCATAGCCTCTCTACCTATGAACGTGGGTATGATCGAGCTAGTCAAACAGAACTAGTCAAATAAGATCTGTTCAAACAGAACTGGTCAACAACTATGATCTTAGCCATGACCCTCTGTAACTGCCATGACCTCTATAACTGCCTCCACACACCCTCTGTAACTACTCTGTCAGATTATTATGCCTATAAATAAGGAATTCATCACAGAGGTATGTAACCTAACTTAAACCAAGAGATATCATCTTCTCCACCTCAATACTTTCATGACATAATCACCATGACTGATTCTCACACCGGAGGTGGTTCGCGAGAACTTCCCCAGCGCCCCGTCTAACGTAGTGTCTTCTATTTCTTATTTTTAGGTTATCTTGCACTCGGCATCTCCACCATCACCCCTAACTCCGTCAATCACCATTGACGGCCTGGTATGTGCATCTTATTATACAATCAGTGGCGCCATCTGTGGGACACGCAACAATAAGTTCTGTTTTCCGAGTCAAATAACCGTTTTCCATAAATAACGGTCGAAATCAATCGTAATTCCCTACATCCTTGTGACCACATGGTAGCACCACTGAAATCTCCAATTTTATCTCTAATCACAAGATTTTACACCAACCACAAACTTTACATTTACTATTTCAACAGCCTTTGTCGGGTTTAAACGGAGCAGTCTCTGTTACGGCCTCTGTTATGTTCTGATTTTGGAGAGAAAGGAGCCTTTGTTTGGCTTCATTTAAGATGAAGGGTCAAAGTCAATGATCTCTGTGGAAATCTTTGTGACCTCTGTCAAAACCTCTGTTTGGGTTCAATTTAAGAAGGTTCAAAGTCAATAGCCTTCATAAAAGCGTCCGTTGCAGTCTCCGTAGCAACCTCTGTTATGTTTTGTTTTTGAGAGAAGGTTCAATAACCTTCGTAGGAGCCTCTGTTCGGGTTCATTTTGAGAATAAGGTTTAAAGACAATAGCCTTCATAAGAGCCTCCGTTGCAGTCTCCGTAGCAACCTCTGTTATGGTCTGTTTTGGAGAGAAGGTTCAATAACTTTCGTAGGAGCCTCTGTTCGGGTTCATTTTGAGAAGAAGGTTTAAAGTCAATAGCCTTCATAAGAGCCTCCGTTGCAGTCTCCTTAGCAACCTCAGTTATGGTCTGTTTTGGAGAGAAGGTTCAATAACCTTCGTAGGAGCCTCTGTTCGGGTTTATTTTGAGAAGAAGGTTTAAAGTAAATAGCCTTCATAAGAGCCTCCATTGTAGTCTCCATAGCAACCTTTGTTGTGGTCAGTTTTGGAGAGAAGGTTCAGTAACCTTCATAGAAGCCTCTGTTGGGGTTTGTTTTAAGAAAATGGATGAAAACGTAGCCTCTGTGCAATCTTCACAACCTCTGTTGCAGCATCCATAGTAGCCTCTGTCGTAACATCTGTTCGAGTTTTTTATGAGAACAAGTCTCTGTTGCGGTCTTCGTCATGGGTTTTTCTAAGAATAAGGAATTGGGGCACATAATGGTATACTCAAGCAGGGCAAGAACCTTCCTTCACAAAATGTTTACCACAAGGTGAACAGAGACCGTACATTTTAGACAGAGGATACCCTTTGTCAATCTGGTATGTTTTCTATGAAACTAATACGCTATATTGCCTCTATTTCACTACAAAGCATATTATCTACATATGAAACTTTTGATGTTTATTAAGAACACTATAAACCATCTTTTATTGAGCCTCTGCTTATGACACAATGATCATTAGATATCGTACAACATTGACAGAGGATACCCTATGTTCCTAGAACCTCTGTTAAAGCTTTCGTGTTGTTTTTAGCATAAAACATAATCTACACACGTTAAATACGTGATGTACGTAAAGAAGCCTTAAGTAATATTATACTAAGATTTATTATGTCACTCGTGATGATAAGTTCATTGTTGACAAAGCCTCTTTTGACAAGGAATTTCACACAAGCTCTATCGAGTTGACAAAGACTCACATTCACGTACTAGATAGTAACAAATTTTATCATGGAACTTATATACTATTATCATATATTTTGATATGACGGAGCCTCACACATGTTGACATAAGTCTCTGTCGATATGACTATGGAGCATCACATATGCTGACATAAGCCTCCGTCGACACAACTACAGAGCATAACCTCTAATTCATAGGTGTCTCCTTTGACACGATTACAGAGCTTTGGATTTGTTCACATATAATATAGGTGTCTCTGTCGAGACGATTACAGAGCATAGCCTCTGTTCACATGATTTATGTATGTCTATCTTGACACAGTTACAGAGCCTCGACTCTACAAGTATAGTTACATAACCTCATAGTTGTAAAACTTACTTTATTTCGTTTAAAATCAATGTATAGAATTATTCTCACTTGGGGAAAGAAGCATTAATGGTAGGTGTCTTAGTTTTCATTTTTTAAAATGATGTAATTCTCCCTACCAACTTAATGATATAACGCATTTCCCTCAAATCTCTTGTTTCGTTCATATACAACAAAGATTTGTTTAGCCAAGTCGTTTATAAGTTTCAATGTCGAAGGGATGAAACAAGACAAATGCAAAGTCTGGAATACATATACAACATCCATCAAAACTTCACATTAACTTTCCTAAGTGGTCTTAAGATATTCCAAGCCTTATGTTACCCAAATGATAAAGATGGAGTGGGTCGCAACCCTCTGTCAGCAATTAAATTATAGGATTGCTATATTCTTGGTGCATAATTTACACACAATAAGTCTATGCATCTACCATACGTCTTAGGTTGTAAAATAACAATGTGTGCATAAGTAATGAATGAGAAGAATAAATATAACAATAAAAGTGAGACATAGTCTCCCATTAGTATAAATTTAAAAATAAAAGGTAAGAGAAACCACTCCCCACCTACGATAATTAAAATCCTAAGCAAGGGATATTATTTTAACATGCATAAAGGCCATAGCTTTGTAAAAGAAAGTAAGTAAATTGTCCAAGGACTACTAATTTTCTTAAATGAAGTCCATAAGCTTCGTATACATACAAAATATACAACCTTGGAGGTTTATATTACTTAACGATTAATCCTTGTTCAATTTACCACAAGGAAGTATTTCTTTTAAGTCAAAAGCATTATATTCGAAGTGTACGCATCACTTTCAACCGAGAGGCTTGATGATATACCCTCCATCCAATTTGAAGGTCTCCCCTTCATACTCACTTCGGAGCTACATTCCGACATACTTGGCAAACCTCCAAAAATCTTCTTTGGCGTAAAACCATTCATCTTTGACATGGTTACCAGTTGGGAATTTGCCAATTGAAGGCCTAAGCCCTTCGGGGTATGCTCATCGAAGATATTAATGCAAAGGTTTCATAAGACCAAGTCAAACCCACGTTCACAACCCTATCAAGGCTTTCCCGGCAAGTTAGGGATCGTGGGACATTAACCAATCAGTTACTTAAAATCATGGGACACCCCCATCATCCTCGCATCAGGTGCAGGAGCCTGCTAGAGCCTAACATGTGCAATAATATGCCATTATGGCATGCATTACAAAACAAAGCCAAGTTTGTACGCAAACCTTGGTACCTTTCGACAATGCAGCGTATGTACAGATAGGTTCCGATAAAACTCGCTTATAACTAAAAGCGAAAGTTATATGGCAAAACCTAATACACATGCTCCTTATATAAAAAAAGGGTATCTGGACTACTTAAGTCTAATCCTATGCCTCCTATGAAGTCATAACATTAGACTGGGGGGCTTAATGAGGTATCCACCACGATAGAGTCAAATGTGGACTATTAAAAACAAGTATAGCTACTTTATATTGGATTTGACAAAACAAAAGTAGTAGAAATTAACAAAGCAATGATAAGTCTAAATCCATGCACTCTTCGCATGCATAACATTAGCCTGTGGGGCTTGATGACGTACCCTCCGCTCTGCTAACGAGCGTTACCATCACTCTGGTACTTAGCTTACGATTTGTATAAAGGGTAATGATGTACCTTTCTAAAGGACGAAGCCTATGCCTTCGTCCTATACATAATGTTGGCATAAAGTCATTTACAAAAGATACTGCAAAGAAATCCGCCAACCTACACCAAAAGCACTCATAGTGTCTAACCTCTGTTGAGGTTCGGAGCCTGGCCTCCGTCAAAGCCTCCATCACAGTTCGAAGCCTAGCCTCCGTCACAGTTTGGAGCCTGGCCTCTGTCACTGTTCATAGCCTGGCCTCCGTTACTGTTCGAAACCTGTACTTCGACAAGGGTCGAAGGCTAAAGGTCATAGCCTCTCTACCTATGAACGTGGGTATAATCGAGCTGGTCAAATAAGATCTGGTCAAACAGAACTGGTCAACAACCATGATCTTAAGCATGATCTTAGCCATAACCCTCTGTAACTGCCATGACCTCTGTAACTACCTCCGCACACCCTCTGTAACTTCACTGTCAGATTATTATGCCTATAAATAAGGAAGTCATCACATAGGTATGTGTAGGACCTTAAATATCTCAAACTTATCACGAATACACAAGCTTACCACAAGTATACACGTAAACCAAACACAAACACTTATGCATAGAAATGAAGAAAGTAATATGGAAAGATGGTGACTTGATGATACTCGTATGTGTTGGAGAGAAAAAGAAAAACAAGAAACTTGTATTACTTCAAAGAAAACACACACACATACACACTCAAGCACACCTCTCAAATGACACATTTGAGGGGTATTTATACTAAAATACTATACGCCCTAATGTGCTTGGCCATGGGCCTCATGGACTTAGATTTGATTACAAGTGATAAAAGGATAGCTTAACTAAACGTCTAACCATTTAGCTTAGCCCAATCCATGAGCCCGTTGACTATTCTATTGCGATATCTAACACACGTTACAAAGTTCCTAAACGTGAATGACCATCACTTCTATTAATTATTATCAAGGCTAACAATCTCCCCCTAAGGGGTGGTCATTCAAAAGATGCTCCACTTGATTAGGTCTTTACTTTCCTTGAGCTTGAACTTTGTGTTTTGATATAGAATAGTCTTAATTCTTTGTTCCTTCATGCTTTGTGATCAGTTAATGTGGTATTCTGCCATACGTCAAGTTCTTTGGTTAGGTGTCTCCACGTCATTTCCACCATGCTCACACTTCTTTTTGACTTTGATTTTCCAATGATGAATTCCTCGAGTCTTTAAACTTTAAAGATTCTTTGACATTGACGAAGAATCATCTTTAACTTTGTGTTGCCTTTAAATTGATGAGAACTTCATTTGTGATGTTGTTGGCATGAGCATGTGGAGAATCTGCACGATCTCTTCCTCCCGCGAGCATCCATCAGCAGCAACTTCCCAGGTACAGTCACGAACACCAATTGATCATTGTAATCTTTTCTTAAAGAATTGATTACTACAATTGTTCTACTGATGAATGTCTTAATTCCATTCACCTTGGTCGGGCGAATCAGCCGTCCTAATCCCTTAAGGGACAGTTGGCATTACATTGAATAAATTCAAGTAACGACCCTCATCTTCAGGATTCGATTCATGAAAGGAATTTCCTTAGCGGGATTTCCAACACTTACAGGTTTGAACTTCGAGGGTGTTAACAACATAATGTGAAAACACATCTCTAATTCTTACAAAGGCTGTTCCTGAAACTGGAGGCCCTCAAGAAGGCTAACATGACATATCGAAGTACATCTACAGTTCAGGTAAGTCGTTGAAGTACACCGAAGCATCACTTCACGACTGTAGACCGTTTGAGACACACTAAGCGTAATCCATAAAGAATTACCGAAGTGACCTGCTGTCAGGGCTGCTTGATGTTGACCCTGGAAGGAATTTCCATTCAATCACTGAGGATCACAATTTGTGAAACCTCTCATAAATGTTCTGGCAGATTGCTAAGATCTGCGTAGGACTCTAGAATGTATCACTTGTGTCCTTATTGTTGAACAACAAGCGATGAAATGTCATGTGTTCCTATGAGATCTTATAATGAATCTCGTGGCTCTAGACTCAATTAGTGCATTTTGGTTTTCCTAAGCGGAGACTAGGGAGATGGTCTCCTTCTTCAATACCAACTATCTCTAAGAGAAAGTTGATAGATTATGTAGGGTTCCCTGTGAGAATGAAACAAATCCTTTTGAGAGGAATTGAGTGGCAAGAAGGTTTAGTGCAGTGCGTCACTGGGTCCATGACGTCTTTTTCTTCAATACCAGTGTCATCTAAGTGACAACCAGTAGCAGATGAATTGAACCCGGTTTCTGCCCTAAGGTTGATTATGGCGGGCTATTTCTTTTCACCCTTTCTTTACTTTTATTTTTAATTCTTCAACCCCTTCTTTCTCCTTTCTCACATTACTCCTTTTTTTCAATCATACCTAAGGACTTCTAGTTCTAAACTATTGGTGATGTCCTTGGGTAGATCCCTCCGGCTCTGGCGGATCATAGGACGTTTATTCCTATCCTTAGACACCTTATAACTCCATGACTATCCTATGTGGCCATAAAACCATTTTCTTGAAAATCTCTCAAAGTGTTTATGATTGAAAATATGTTTGGGACACTTCGAGAGTTTTATATTTTCAGAAACACCCCCCCTACACATGTGCTTATAAGTTTTGACAGAAATCTGCACAGAGAGGGTAGAGTTCGCATTTTTTGAATTGATCGACTTTCAATGAACAAGACCGATTCGATACACGCTTACATCACTAGTGAACTAGCTTGAAATTATTACCCGTCCTGGTCAAGTCCATAGAAAGTTTCTTGAAATGGTACATTTCCTGACTTAGATTTCTCGTCAATTCATTGGCTACGACTGAGTCGAGCTCTTTTGAGATTCAAACAACGATCATTAAACTTTTTTTGATCACATTTTAATCACGTCTTCTCCCCCTCAAAAATAGCATATTCGTGATATTTTTGATATCAACGGATTAATCAACATTTTTAGAATCTTGTAGGGAGACAAACGGATTTGATTTAAGCATAAATAAGAACTTTTTTGTTTTATACTCCCCCTTTAATAATAAAGCATAATCAATTAAAGGGTTTTAGAGGGAGTTATCTTGAGCACAAAATATTATGAAAGATTTTGAATTTTTTTTTGAACAATCTTGAAAAAGGTGCTCAAGATAATGATGATTTCTCACCAGTTTTAAATGTAGTACACTGTAGCGTACACTAGATTTTTTTCTTTAAAAACACGAGTTTTGATTTGAAATAATCAAAAGTCATCATTTTTTGTACGAGTTTCGTACTGAAGTATACGAAAGCCATTTTTGAAGAAATTTTGAGAAACGACATGTTTTAGAAAACATTTAAATAACTCTCGCTCAAGCATCTGTACATGTCCGTAACATTGTTGAATGAAATTTCTAGAAACATACAGAATATCGATTATACGAGAGACATGTCGTGAGAAGAATATTATTGGATTTTTGATTTTATATTGTTTTTGTAGTTTTGAAAATTTTATATTTTTATATTTTGCTTTTGTTGGTTTTTCAAATTTTGTATTTTGTTTTTTTCAAAAATATTTACATCGAAGCTTTTTGGAAAATCATAGTCAAGAAGATTCGAGAAGACGTTCTAACTCCTCAGGGGTTAGGCTTCGCATTCCAATTCGTCGAACTAAATTGTTAAACTTTTCTTTTGGAAGTGCTTTAGTAAATAGATAGGCGAGTTGGTAATCTGTCTTCACGAAAAATAATTCAACAGTACCTTCTTCCACGTGCTCTTTTATGAAGTGATAGCGTACACGAATGTGCTTAGTCTTTGAGTGATGAACAGGATTGCAGGATATGGCTATGGCACTTTTTGAGTCACAATACATAGGTATTTTATCGAAAGTAAAGCCATAATCTTTGAGTTGCGTTCGCATCCATAGAACTTGAGCACAACACGCAGATAGAGAAACATACTCAGCTTCAGCGGTTGAAAGTGCAGTGCAATCTTGTTTCTTTGAAGACCAGCTGACTAACTTTTCACCCAAAAATTGTGCTCCTCCTGATGTACTTTTTGCTGTAACTTGATCACCTGCGTGGTCCGCATCTGAAAAGGCAATTAGATCAAATCCGGATTCCTTCGGATACCAAAGTCCCATGTGAATGGATGTCTTCAGGTACCGAAAGATCCATTTAACCTCTTTGAGGTGCAGTTCGGTGGGATTTTCCTGAAACCGTGCTAATAAGCAAACAGCAAAATGAATATCGGGTCGACTAGCAGTGAGGTACATGAGAGAACCAATCATGCTCCGATATTTCTTCGGATCGATGGGTTTCCAAAATAAATTGGCTCCAATTTTTGGTGAAGTTACCTTTGGTGTACCGACCGAATCACAACTATCTATACCATGATTTTTCAAAATCTCAGTTGTATATTTAGCTTGATTGATAAAAATTCCACGAGGGGACTGATGTATTTGTAAACCAAGAAAAAACTTTAGTTCCCCCATCATGGACATTTCAAATTTGCTTTTCATGAGATTTTCAAAATGTTTTGAAAGATTCGGATTAGTGGACCCAAAAATGATGTCGTCCACATAAATCTTAACAATCAAAATGTCTTTTTTGCATTTTTTAGTAAACAAGGTAGGATCAACCGTTCCTTTGGTGAAATTGTTTAGAATCAGGAAAAAAGACTGTTCGTCATACCACGCTCTCAGAGCTTGCTTTAAACCATAGATTGCCTTTTTGAGTTTGTAGACGTAGTCTAGATGTTCCATGTCTATAAAGCCTTCTGGCTGACTCACGTACACTTCTTCTTTCAGAGTTCCATTCAAGAACGCGGTCTTAATGTCCATCTGATAAACCGTGATGTTTTTGTGAGCTGCATAGGCTAAGAATATCCTGACTGCTTCTAGTCTGGCTACCGGCGCGAATGACTCTTCAAAATCTATTCCTTCTTCCTGTCTGTATACTTTGGCCACAAGACGAGATTTGTTGCGAATTACAGTCATTTCTTCATCCCTTTTGTTCTTCCATAACCATTTGAGATCAATGACGCGAATGTCAATTTGTCTTGGAACCATATCCCAAGAGTCATGTAGACGGTATTGGAGAAGTTCCTCCTGCATTGCTTCTATCCATGCGGGTTCTGCCATTGCCTCACGAATGTTCTTTGGCTCTATATTGCTAATTGAGCAAAGGTAAATGCATAAGTTGCAATCGGTGGCAAGTTGGCGTCTCGTCTGAATTGGCCGTGAAGGTTCACCAATAACTTGTTCAATTGGATGGTCTTTTGTCCACTTCAGAGTAGAAAGATACCGTTGGTTAAACGTATGCGAGTTAGATGGTTCTCGTAAGCTTGAAGATGATTCAGCTGATTCCGTAGCCAACGGGTTTTCAAATAAGTCTTCATCTAACGTTGCATCGTTCTGGTTTTGTGTAGGTTCTTCTTGAAATGATATGTTTTGGTTTTGCTCATCAACTGCTGGTAAAACTGTTGTAAGAATAGGATTTGCAGAAGTCTATGTAGATGACGTTGATGGAGTTGGTGCATTGGTTTCGACCGTTGTAGATGCATCGTCTGTTGGTGGTGATGGATGATTTTGAGCGGGTGCAGCGGAATGATGGTTTGATGCATTTGTCTAAGTTCCACCATATTATTCATCGAACATTAACTCAAAGATTTTCTCCCATTCTTGTTCATGAGGTGTGTCAGCAAAAGTTGATGGAGCTCTTTGTTGTATGAGTCCTGAACTGATGTGTCCAGAAGTCTGCTGGTTTGGTGCGGGTCCTAATCTGTTTTGATTAGAAGCCATCGGTTTAAGCGCGGGTTCTAGAGTGAGTCTCTCAGAAGCCATCGGTTTAAGCGTGGGTTCTAGAGCGAGTCTCTCAGAAGCCATCGGTGAAAGTTCGTCAAAATTCAAATTCATCATCTCCATTATCTTCCTAGTTCTTTTGTTATACACCCTGAATGCCCTCGAGTTTTTTGAGTATCCAATGAAGATTCCAATATCACCTTTAGCTTTCAGTTTTCCTAGATATTCTCTGTCGTTCGTTGGATAGCACAAAGCGCTAAACACGTGAAGGTAAGAGATATCAGGTTTTCTGTTGTTCACTAGCTCATATGGGGTTTTATTGAATCTTGGATGGATTAGGGATCGGTTCTGAGTGAAACAAGCAGTGGCAACAACATCAGCCCATAGAAATAACGGTGCACTAGAATAAATTAGCATTGTGCGAGCAGCTTCCACAAGAGTACGATTTCTTCTTTCAACTACCCCATTTTGCTGTGGAGTTCTAACAACTGATGTCTGATGTGTGATTCCAACATCTTCAAAATAAGCTCTTAACTCCTGATTAGTAAATTCTGTGCCGTTGTCTGTTCTTACTACCCTTATTGGAGCTTGAAGAAGTACTTGAATTCGCTTCAGAAAGGTGATGATGATGCCTGATGCTTTGTCTTTTGATCTCAGAAACCTAACCCATGTATATCTTGAATAATCATCGACGATAACAAGAATATACTTTTTCCCATTAATGCTTTCAACTTTCATTGGGCCACATAAGTCCATGTGCAACATATGCAACCTTGCTTCCGAACTAGGTACGGGTTTGGGTTTATATGATGCTCTTTTGCTTTTTCCTTGTTCGCATGATGGACATAGGTGATCCTTGGTGTATTTGAACTTTGAAAGTCCGTTGACGATGTTGTCTTTGGCCAGTTTGTTGATGGTGTCGAAATTGAGATGGGATAATCTTCTATGCCACAACCAGGACTTTGTTCCAGATGCTCGTGTCATAAGACATATTGGTGATGAAGAGGCCATTTAGTTAATGTCGATAGCATACAAGTTTGTATAACGATTCCCAGTTAAGAGATCAGTGTCATCCAAGTTTCTAACGAAGCAAGCATTTTTCCTAAAAGCAACCTCTAAATCTGCATCACAGAACTGCCCGACTGAAAACAAATTGTGTCCCAACCCTTCGACATAGTAAACCCGAGTGATCAAATAATTTCCAAAAGGTAGATATCCATAACCCATGATAGATGCTACATGATCATTTCCAAAACGTACGGTTCCCATGAATTTCCAGACGAAATTGATCAGCAGCTTCAGATTCTTGGTCATGTGCTTCGAGCAACCCGAGTCGACGATCCAAAGACATATTTCGATAACCTGCCAAGAACAGAATAAGATTTGTTTGGAAACCGTTTTGATTTTGGTTCCGTTGGGTTAGAGGTAAAATCCAGATCACACTCATAGAAGTTTTCTACTGGGTATACTGGTGTATCACTCATTCTGCCATTCTGGAGTGTGAAAATTCTACCCGTTGGTTTCCAAATATCATCCCTAAAGTAAACAATATGCTTCTTATCAGTAGTGTAAGACCTAAATCTTTCAACTAGTCTTCCTATTCGTTTAACATGAGTTTTATTTGGAACGTTCTTCTTAACAAGCTTATCATTCACATTCTTAGAAACACAATCATCTTGAACATTAATTAAAGATTTCTTGCAAGTTAAACAACGAGATTCGATACATTCATTAGACTTAGCAAGTTTCATAGGTTCAGTACATTCAGATGAGATGTCTTTCTTATTATAAAGCGCTAAATTCATAGGGTGTTCTTCTACTTTCTTCTCTTTAATCAAGCTACTACTCTTAGAGGCAAGCGAGACTCTATTGTTCCTTGTATTGCTCTTAGGCTTTAGTCTGCTACTCCTAGAGGTGCTTTTCTAGTCCTGTAGAAGGTAAGGCACACGCATTAGGATTCACTTTGTTATCAATAGAAGTGGTTTCAGCTTTCCTAGTCTCTTTAGAGTGCTTGTTTAAACTTATGTCATTTGTTCCATATGTTTTGGATGTGGAGGCAGACGCATTAGTGGTACTCATCCTAAAACGGCCAGGTGCTAAAACTTTTGGTTTCTCGATAAATGCTTTTTCATTTTCAACATTTTTTTCTTTTTGCTTAGGCAAGGCAGATGGAGTGACTGGTTTTGACAAATCATTATTCTCATTGACTTTTGGAGGAGGCATAGAAATAGACATTTTTTGTTTGAAAACCAGTTTGGGAACATTTGCCTTCTCCTCAGTCAATGGTTTTGCAATCTTAGTATCCACAGCCTTTCCTTTTTGACATTCCAGCTGAGCCCTCAAAAGATCATTTTGCTCTTTCATGTCCTTGTAGGCACGCTCATACGACAATTTGTCATACTTGCATTCCTCCGTTTTTCGATCAAGTTGTTTAAAATATGAGACATTTTCTTTTTCAAGTTTTGCAAGAGCATTTTCATATTTTGAAACAATTTCGGAGGTCTCAGACTGGAGTCTTTCGTGATCTTCAACAGAATATGTTTGTAAAACTATGGACATAATATCAGTAGTTATAACATCTTCGAAGAGAGAATCATTTAAATTTTCTAAGACTTTGATGTGTTCAAAACATTCAGTAGCTTGCTTTACCAGGGATTTATGGTCCTTGACAAAGTCAACTGTTTCTCTCAAAAAGGCTTGTTCAAAATGAATTACCCGTGCACTGATGTTATTCAGCGGAGGGGCAATTTGAGTTTCAAAAAACTTTTTCATTTCATCATCAAAACTAGAAAACCAGATATTAGTTGTAATATTGGTTTTAGATTTAACAGTCTCTTGAAGTTCCCCAATTCTAGTTTTAACGTCATCTAAAATGCTTCTAGCATCACTTGTATTAAAAGGATTGTTTGAAGACATTTGTTCGATTTTCGAAAGAGATTGTGAGACAACCACAGAAGTTGAAACTGGTTTTGAAACTGATTTTGAAACAGGTGTTGACTCTTTGTTTGAAACACTGGGTGTGATGGAAAACTTTGACTTTTCTTTTTCTGAAACAAAAGTAATTCCAGAAATTTTGTTCCATTTGTTATAATCAATTGGTTTTAGATCTGGGTTCTTTCGTTGCATTTTTGATCTACTCTCATCAGATAGTTATAACGTTTCAAGAGAATCATGAACAATTATGGGTTCATGCAAAGCTTTTCCATTGTTCAAAATATTCCGTTCTTTCTGAGCTTTCTTGAGGAAACAAGGAGGTGTGTTACCAAGAGCCATTTTGTGTGTTGTATGAAAATACGGATTTGTTTGATTAATTAGCATATTGGTGGATTTGGCTGAATGACCCGTTGTAACAAACAATTTTTCCAATTTTTTGATTTTTTCATTTTTATCAAGAATTTCATCAAGAAGAGAATCTTCACGTTTTGAAAAATCAGCAATCAACTATTTCTTCTCTTTTTCAAGATCAGAATAAGTTGCTTGTTGTTTAGAAATTTGGTTTTTAAGATCAGAAATTTCCTTGTTTAATGATTTTATTTTCAAGTTCAAATTAACATCAAGCGTGTTACACTTGATTTGCAATTGTGTTTCTCTTAAAACGGAATCTCGATAACCAATTTCTAATTCTGACTCTTTGTCTTTGTGAAATTCAAAAGCTTTTGCATTCTCCTTGTACCTCTCAAGCTCAACGGTCAATTTATCATTCGCGGCCTTAACATCGCGATTGACCTTTTTAATTTTCTCAATTTCAATGCCACAGTTATTTATCAATGATTAAAATAAGGCACGTGTTTCCTCATCAGTCTCAGTATTTTGTGCCACACAGCCTCCATTAGGATCCACATATGGAGTTTCAGAGATAATATTGCTACTACTCGGATTGTCCAGGTATGTATCATAAGTGGGTGCTGGCATCACAGAATGCTGTTCGTTATGGGTAAACACATCAAATATGACATTGTTATAGCATGGATCAATGATTGGTACCTCAGTTACTGCATTGGCGTCATAAACAGGAGGTGCGTCAGAATCAGTGTCATACTTAGCTTCCTGAAGATTTGCCATGAAGATGCAGTTTGCATTGATGTCCTCTAGGTCTTCCAATTCATCCATAAGAGCAAAAAAGTCATGTTCCTCAGCACTCAACTGCAACCCTGATTCAGACTTCTGTGCCAACAGCATTGCTTTCTGAAGATACGCAGAATTCTTCTTGTTTGGCTTAGTGGGACAGTTCCTTGCAATGTGACCTACTCCTTGACAGTTGTAACACTTAACCTGATTACCCTGATTCACATTTCCATAATTCCCAACGACTGGAGCTGCAACATTCCCATTCAGATTACCCACTGTTCTATTCCCAACATTCTGACCCAACTGATTTCCAACATTCTGACCCATCTGATTACCCTGATACGGAACCGCCTGATTACCCATGTGAAATCCAGTAGCATATCCTTGCTGATTCCCAATAACTCCAACCATTTATCCTTGATGACCCATATTCAAACCCGGCTGTGCAATTTGCCTGTTGCGAGTGTTTGATGAAATCCTTTGGTTGATGTTAGTTGGTGTGGAATAGCATCCTCTGAATGCTTTAGTCAAAAAAGCAAATGCATTTAACAAAGCCTGTTCTTGTTCAATTTCAAGATCAGTGATTCCTTGTTCCTGGTATTGTGGATACTGTTGTTGTTGAATGACTTGTTGTTCTGGTGAGTAGAATTGTTGTTGAGGGAAAACAGCTTGTGGTTGTGGAATGTATTGCTGCAAGTTGTTGTTAGTGGAAGATGATGAAGCTTGTTGTTGTGTAGTCACTGGAGTTTTAGTCTTTACAATTAGTGCCAAGGGATCATGATTCTTTGCCAATCTTTCTTTCCTAACTTCATTGACTTCAGCTTGGTTTTGTTTCAGAAAATCATATAGTTGATCAAAGTTCACCTGGTGTAAGTCCTTTGTTTGGTTGACAATAGTGACATATCGTCCCCATTCTTCTGGAAGATTGTTGAGAAATTTGATGTTGCTCACGATAGTTCTGGGTGCCAACTTGTTTCTGATAAGCTCATTCATCACAATGCAAAACCTTTCATAGTAGGATTCAATGGATTCTCTTGGAGTTGATGTAAACCTCTCCCATTCAGTTAGCAGCTTGTTCTCCATGTCTTGTTTACCAATTTTTGTTCCATAACATAGCCGTCTAACACGTTCCCACATATCGTAAGCAGTTTCACAGCTGTCTACAGCAGCAAAGATGTCTCTTGGTAAACCCAGTTGGACAATGTGTATTGCCATGTCATCTGCTTCAACTTGTTTGCTATCCTCTTCAGTGTATTCTGATTCATTTTGAACACGAAAAGATGGTGGGACGGGAGGTGTTGCATCAGGATTTCCAGGGTTTTGGACTTGTCGAGGCTTGAAGGGTCCATTCGTAATGGATTGAATCATGAGTTTTCCATTAGGTTTGGTCTTGATGTAGCGGAGCATACGACTTGTCCACTGAAGATATCCACCTTTTTCCAGCATAGGAGGACGGTTTTTGGCACCGGCTGCATGAATGTCTTGTTGAGTAGCCATTGATGAAGGTATTTGATGAATAAAGTTGATGTAGGATCGATTCAACGATAAAGGAGTTGTGTTTGATGAAGATTAAGCTCGGTTGTTGTAGTGAAAATTGGGTCTAAAAACTTAAAAACCTCAATAACTTCTGTTCGGAGCGTTTTTAGGACTCGAAGGTTGACCCTAGTTTATTCGGTGTGCCAATCTCCTCGTTCTTACGGTCGTTTTGATGGGTAGAACGCTGAAAACAGAGTTACGGTTCAAAAGTTATGGCCGTTTGAAGTTATGCTCAAAATCTTACTCGTAAACATGTTCTTAAGCGTAGGATTCAGTGCTTATGCGTAGACTTCCTTATGCGTAGGATTCCTTATGCGTAGACTGCTTATGCGTAGGATTTGCTTATGCGTAAACTTCCTTATGCGTAGGATTCCTTATGCATAGACTGCTTATGCGTAGGATTTGCGTATGCGTAAATACTATCGTACGAGTAAACTTTAGGCTTAAGCGAAAGCTTATGCGTAAACTTAAATGCTTAGTAGTAAGAAACCTTACGCGTAAGTGATAACTTAGGCGTAGAGTGTTACTCGTAAGCTTTTATGCTTATGCGTAAGTTTATGTTTAAAACCAAAAATCCT
This sequence comes from Chrysanthemum seticuspe, assembly GCA_019973895.1. Classification (NCBI taxonomy): domain Eukaryota; kingdom Viridiplantae; phylum Streptophyta; class Magnoliopsida; order Asterales; family Asteraceae; genus Chrysanthemum; species Chrysanthemum seticuspe. The sequence goes on along the minus strand of BPTQ01000008.1, from coordinate 162,178,181 downwards.
TTACACTTATACCAGTGTGAAAGATATCCAAAGTCGAAGTGTTCCACAAACTTATCCAAGTGAGGGAAGCACTGAGTAACCGTTGTTGCACGAAGATTATTCACCAAAAGCTTATGCGTAGGATTACACTTTCTTACGCGTAGATCTAGGGTTTTGAATTTTCCTTAGGCGTAAAACTAGGGTTTTGACTTTCTGTACTTGCAATCCTTACGCGTAGACAACCCAGTTTGATGCAAAAACATGAATTTTTCACCCAAAAACACGTTTCCAAACGATTTCTTTTGCACAAACTTCTTCCAAAACACTTAATGATCAATAAAAACTACAACTTTAACCTTGAAAACACGTAAAAATAAAAAAAAAAACTCACGTTTTGATATGAAAAACGCAACCTTTTTTGTAAAGCTTTAACAAAAACGTAACACAAACACTCCTAAACCATTGTTAGGCGATTGATACCAATTGTAGGACCTTAAATATCTCAACCTTATCACGAATACACAAGCTTACCACAAGTATACACGTAAACCAAACACAAACACTTATGCGTAGAAATGAAGAAAGTAATATGGAAAGATGGTGACTTGATGATACCCGTATGTGTTGGAGAGAAAAAGAAAAACAAGAAACGTGTATTACTTCAAAGAAAACACACACACATACACACTCAAGCACACCCCTCAAATGACACATTTGAGGGGTATTTATACTAAAATACTATACGCCCTAATAGGCTTGGCCATGGGCCTCGTGGACTTGGATTGGATTACAAGTGATAAAAGGCTAGCTTAACTAAACGTCTAACCATTTAGCTTAGCCCAATCCATGAGCCCGTTGACTATTCTATTGCGATATCTAACACACGCTACAAAGTTCCTAAACGTGAATGACCATCACTTCTATTAATTATTATCAAGGCTAACAGTATGTAACGTAACTTAACTCAAGAGATATCATCTTTTCCACCTCAATGCTTTCATGACATAATCACCATGACTGATTCTCACACCTGAGGTGGTTCGTGGGGGCTTCCCCCTGTGCTCCGTCTAACGTAGTGTCTTCTATTTCTTATTTTCAGGTTATCTTGCACTCGGCATCTCCACCATCACCCCTAACTCCATCAATCACCATTGACGGGTTGGTATGTGCATCTTATTGTACAATCACACACAAAGGAAATCAACAAGTTAAAAACAACAAAATTGATTTATTTGTTCAACAATATGAACAATTTTCAATATCGGATGAGGATAGTATAGATAATTCTTTTGCTAACTTTAATACTATTATTACTTCATTACAAGCACTTGATGAGTCTTTTTCTAGTCGTAATCATGTCAGGAGATTTCTAAGGGACTTCCATCAAAGTGGTGACCTAAGGTGACGGCCATCAAAGAATCCAAAGACTTGTTAATCCTCACTCTCGATTAACTCATAGGCAACCTAAAAGTATATGAGCTCGTCCTCGCAAAAGACTCTGAAGCTTCAAAAGAAAAGAAAGAGAAGCACAAATCTCTTGCCTTAAAAGCCAAGAAAGTCTCAAGCGATGAAGAAACCTCATCTTCGGAAAGTGATGACGAAGAGTATACAATGGCGGTACGGGACTTCAAAAAGTTATTTCGGAGAAAAGGAAGATATGTCAAGCAACCGTATGACAACAAAAAGGGGTTCCGGAAAGGCAAAGACGACAAGAAAGTAAAGGACAAACGCGCATGTTTTAAATACGGGGATCCTAATCACTTCATTAGTGAGTGTCTCAAACATGATGAACAAAAGGCGTTCGTAAGTGGCTCGTGGGGAATGAGTGAGGAGGAGAATGAAGAAATTTGTCTCATGGCAAAAGACTCAAACGAGGTATGTTCCGAGTCTCTATATTATAGTAGTTCATCATTAGATGATGAATCCTTACATTGTAAATATGATAAGCTTTGCAAAATTAGTCAAAAAGTAATTAACAAAAATAAGATTTTGATAAACAAAAACGAACGTTTAGAAAAGGAAGTTCTTGAGCTAAAAGATAAATTAAAACGATTAGAAAAGGGAAAGGAAGTAGATAGTGAATGTGAGCTTTGTGTTCAGCTTCAAACGTTAGTTGACCATCTTAATTCTAAGATTGCTAGAATAAGTACTAATACTCTTGATATAATACTTGATAGTGTTAAAACAAGTAATAATCAAAAGGGTTTGGGTATTTAGGAACACATTGCGTCAACTAGCGAAATTAAAGAAACAAAATTTGTTAAAGCAATTGAAAAACAGGCTACTGTAGCCACGGATCCCTTGAAAAAGGAACCGTCTAGTGTAAATTTAGGGATCTGTGGGTCTGTACGAGCAAACAGTAGAAATAACGCAACCACATCATCTAGAATCGACGTTGTTATTGTTAACAAGAAGAAATCAACCCATATTAGTAGAGGTGGCAAAACGGGCGGGCCGGGCGGGCACGAGCACGGGCTAAAACGGGCACGGGCTAGAATGAGCACGGGCTTAAACGGGCATGGGCTAAACGGGCACGGGCCAAACGGGCACATGTTATACAAATCGCTTAATAAAAGACCTAAAACTACTAAATACATTCTTTAAACGAAATATCTTATTTATATTAACAAAAATAAATATATTATATAAAAAAAATCTTTAAAACGATCGTTAATGTTCAACAATTGAGAGAAAAAAAAGTGCCCGTTTGTGGCCATTTAAATTTTCAATGGGCTATATGTGCCCATTTCAAAAAAAGAAGGGGGCTAAATGTGCCCAAATCTTTTAAAAATGTGCCCATTTAGCCCATTTTTTTTCTTCTGGGCACATTTTGCCACCTCTACATATTAGTGTTAGAAATGTCAAATACCACCTCCACTAAAACAAAATCAATGTTTTTTGAAAAACAAAGGCCCGTAGTTTGCTAAACCAAACAGAAATATAAGAAGGCCAAATAATGCCTATCCTAGAATTAACCACCATCAAATGGGATGGAATCCTAATGCACAAAATGGTTTTCCATTTCAAAACTTTACACCTTAGAATGCTTTCTCACCTTTTTCGTATATGCCTCATCTGAATGAAATGCATAACACCAATGGACCCATGAACAAATGAGGACCAAACTTTTGAGTTAATTGTTTTTTTAGGTGTGCCTAAAGGTTGACTTAGATCTGGATGAATGGATCAAGGATAGCGGGTGCACGAGGCATATGACTGGTAATAAAGATTTGTTTTCCGCGTACGAATCCTTCAATGGAGGAAATGTGGTGTTTGGTAATAGCAAGAGCAAAATCATCGGTAAAGGTAAAATCTCTCACAAATCCTTAACCATTAACGATGTATGTCACGTAGAAAACCTAAACCTCAATCTACTAGGTATAGGACAAATATGTGATAAAAAGTGCAACGTACTTTTTAGTGAAACCGGTAGTAAAATATTGAAAAATGTTATTACAATAGGAAGAGGCATTTGAAAACATGGAGTCTATGTCATTAATGAACCAAAAGACAAACTTTGTCTTACCTCTATGGATGATACTTTGTTGGATTTAGAAAATCTGGTAGTTAAAGAGTCGGTCACCTCAAGTATATGTAATCGTTAGAACTTGTAGTCGTAGTCATTTAGTGATAGTTAGTAGTTTGTTATGTAACATCGTGGAGGACGGACGGGTCTTTACCCACTGTATGCCTGATCCACGGCCCGTAGGAGGCGTCTCATGTAACTAACTATAAATATCCTTTGCCTTGCAAGGCAAAGGGTTGGAGCTTTCAAAATACATTTTTCTTTGTCTCACTAAAGTTCCCAACTCTCTTCCACTTTCTCTCTCTAAAACTCTTAATATTCGACCCATATATTTGCTTGATTGTGTGTTTATAAAAACTAATATGTTACAATTGGTATCAAGAGCCATGGTTTGATCATCCACCTTACATGTTCTTGGATTTTTAGTGGTTTTCAAAGGTTTTGGGTTTGAATGAGTTTTGAGTAGTTTTCTTCATTTGGATCATTTTTGGTGTTAAAGCTTGAATTTTGATAGTACTTTTGTGTTAAGAATCATCATAAGTGTTTAGGTTTTGGATTGGAAGGCCTCAATCATCTTGGTTTTAGTGTTTTGGATTGAAAAAGTTTATTTTTGAAGTTTTACTAGGAACCGGTTTGTCTCTCGTAGTGCATTTCTTGGAAGCGGTTTGATCAGAATTTTAAGCGGTTTGATACTCGTTTTAAGTGGTTTGTCACATAAGCGGTTTGTGCGTTGAGACAAAGAGACTGTTGGGTTTTAGGTTCCTTGGATCAAGAATTACTCTAAGTATTGGAACCACGGACAGTTTTGATATAACCACGGACAGAAGGATGGAACCACTGATGATGACAAACCGCGGCTAGTAGTATTGTGTAACCACTGATAATGTATTGTAACCACTGCTAGTCTTGAATAGTCGGTTTAGTTTATTGTATTAGATAAATATGGAAAAGATATTTATCTTGTAGGTTACGTATTGTATAATGTAAAGGAATCCTTAGCCTATAAAAGGAGGTCCTAGGTTAGATTAGATATACGTATGTTTTATATCTAAGGTCGATACACTTCAAGGTTGTAAAACCCTAATACTGGTTAGAGTATTCGTATTAATAATAATATTGAGGTGTTGAACGTTTACTGTTCTTCTTCTTAAGATTAAGTGTTAAATTCCGCGTAATACTTAATAAGCTTTTATTCTAAGTCAGTTTCTATATTAGATCGTTTGCTCAACTGGGATCAACAAGTGGTATCAGAGCTTGTGATCTAGAAACTGTAACCAAGAAGAAGTTCTGTTAAGCTTTATTCAAGTAAGTAAAGATGTTTGACGAAACTCACATGGTGACTGCTTCAAAGGTACCCATGCTCAAGCATGGTGAGTATCAAATCTGGAGAATGTGAATGAGGCAATACATTCGTATGATTGATTATGCTCTCTGGGATGTCGTTGAAAAGGGAGACACTCTTCCTAAGAAGGGTGAGGATGGTCAAGAGATAGCTCTTGTTAGTGAAATTGATAAAGCTAAAATAAAAATGGAGATCAAAGCTCACAATATTCTCTCCATGGGAATACCTAATGAGTATGCTTTGAACTTTGAACAATATGAGTCTGCTAAAGATTTATTGGAGGCTCTTGAAATAAGGTTTGTTGGTAATGAAGCTACAAAGAAGTCAAGGATGAATATGCTCAAGCATCAATTTGAAACCTTCACTACTCTTAGTGGAGAAAAACTTGATGGCACATATAATAGACTTTAAAAACTTATCAGCCAACTGAAGTCTGTGGATTACAAGGTTCTTCAAGAATATATTAATTTGAAGTTCATTAGAAGTTTATCATCTGAATGGGCTATTCATACAATTGTGTGGAGAAATAAGGTGGACTTTGATAAGATGACTCTAGACAATCTCTTCAACAACTTGAAGGTTTATGAGTCTGAAAATAACTTTGCTAATGCATCTTCTGCTAATCAAAACATTGCTTTTGTATCCACTAATCACAAGAGCCCACAATATGTATCCACTGCTGCCTATGGTATAACCACGGCTATTGCAAACAATACCACTGTTAGTGATAATGTCAGTGATGGTGCAATTTGTGCTTTTCTGGCTGATTTAACTACCAGTGTTACTGTGTTGAATCAAGATCTGGATCAAATTGATCCTGATGATCTTGAAGAGATTAATCTTCAATGGCAAATGGCAATGTTGACTCTCCAAGCAAGGAAGTTTCCGAGGAGGACTGGAAGACAAGTTAAGTATGATGGTCAAAGGAGAGCTGGGTTCGACAAAAGCAAGACGGAGTGCTTTAACTGCAAGAAGAAAGGGCACTTTGCTAGGGAATGTCGAGCTCCTAAAAGAATTGAAGGCATAAAGAAGACTACAGAAGAGCCTGCTGATTCTTCAGCTTTGGTTGCTCAGGATGGGATTGGTGATTATGATTGGAGTGATCAGATTGAAGAAGGTCCCAATGCAGCTTTTCTTGCTAGTGAAGCTTCAAAACAGCATAACTTTGCTCTTATGGCCTATGTTTCATCTTCTGGTTCAGATTCTGAGGTATCTAATGATTCTAAAACATCTACTTGTTCTTTTAAATCATGTCATGATAACTTAGAATCTCAAAAAGCTATCACTGAGAGTATGAGGAAAGAAGTAGAAAGACTGACTATGGACAACTTAGGTTATAGAGTTGGTCTAGAGAGTTTGGAAGAGAAGCTTAAATACTGTATTAAATGTGAGTTAGTATGTAGATAAGATCAATATACTAGGTGGTGAAATTGATCTTAAAGATAGAGAGATTAAGATGCTTAAAAATAAACTAGCAGACGCAGAGAGTGTAAAACAAAAGGCCCTAGAAGAAAAAGAAAAACATGTTGTTAGGGTAGCTAAAACACAATTTGCTTCTGATCTGGTTCATAAATCTATAGAGAGTCATTTAATGAAAAAGGGTTCTGGGATAGGATACAATAATATGCCACCACCCACTCTTATGCAACATGCACCACCTGCTAAAGAACTGTCATTTAGTAGTGAATTCAGTTTTAACAAACCTATAGAAGGGATAAGTAAGACAGAAACACCTAAGATAAGTTCTGATAAGTCATCTGATGCTCCCACAATTGAAGATTGGGAATCAGATTCTGAGGAAGATAGATCTGAATCAACTAAGCCTGAAGAGATAGAGAAAGTTAAGAAAGTTGATTCTCAGCAAGTCAACCTTGTACCTAGATTTGGAGCTCAAATTGCTAAGAAAGTAGTTGAGTACAAGGAAGTGCCTAGGGAACAAATGAAAAGATACATACCTAGGGGAAACCAGAGAAACTTTAATGGTCTAATTTCTAACAGGTTAGGAGATGAGTTTCAATGTGTTAAAAAGGCTTGTTATGTATGTGGTAGTTTTGAGCACTTACAGAGAAATTGTAATAAAAACAGACCACAAGTATGGAATCATTGGAAGAGGGTAAATCATCATAACTTTTCAAAGAACACAAACCATCATCCAAACAAAAACATGATTCCTAGAGCAGTGTTGATGAGGAATGGGAATACAAAATCTATAGTCACTGTTGCACCTAAATGGGTTCCAACCACTGCTAAGCAAAATGTAAACACGGCTAAGCAGAATCAAACCACTGTTAAGCAAAATATCACCACTGATTTAAAAGAAGTTTTAAAAATTCCAAAGGTGATAACTGACACAGTGGTTGGAAATCATTTTTATGCTGTTAAGGCCTCAGCAAGTTGGCAATGGAAGCCTAAGACCAAGGTTTTACATCATGTCAGCTGTGCATCAATGGACCTAAATAAATTTGAATATTTTGATGCACAGGGCAGACCCAAGTCAGTATTGGCTTGGGTCCACAAAAGGAACTAATTTGTTTAATTTCATGTGCAGGGCTGCTTCCTAAGGTTTTTGCACATATAAGGAATCAGAAGCCAAATGTACAGATTAGAGATGTTCCTTTGTTTCCTCACATGCTTACTTTGCCTATTGATTTTGAGCTTGATGAAGGTCTTGAATCCCAACCTATTGTCACTGAACCTACTGCTAGTACATCTGAACCCACTGCTAGTACACCTCAAACCACAGTTAGTCAAACCCAAAACATTGTTACACCTATTGTATGGACTAGGAGACAGAAGGGCACTAAGCTACCTCAAGATGGTGTTAGTGGTGTTGTTAATGAGGCTGTCACATGGAGTGGAGGTGACATGATTGGAAGGGCTTCCACTATTGATTCATGCTTAGATGCTGGTCAGGATAGTGGAAACATAAATAAGACCCAACCTTTGGCAACTTCTAATGTGGAGAGTTCCTTGGAATTTAACACAGGTGGAGGAATACCTAGCCAACTGGCTACTAATGGGTACATAGATGATCAGGCCAGGTCTGATGCTATGTTTACTATATCCAAGGATTCACCTCTCGGAGCAGTTAACACAGCTCGAAGTGATGAGGATAGTTTGGAACATGATACTGAATTGACGGATCCTAAGCTGGTACATGATGACTTTTCCAATGAACCACCTCTCGGACCAGTTCACACAGGTCGAAGTGGGGAGGATATTCTTGAACGTTTTAATGAATTGACGGATAAGTGTGCCAAAATGGAGGATACAATTTCAGGTCTACAGGAGTTGGCTGTGTTTCAGGGAAAGGATATTAGGAGATTGAAGCACAGAGTGTTGGTTTTGGAAAAAGTAAGAAGACCTGGGGTTGCTGTTTTGAAAGCTATGAAAAGAAAGAAAAAGAAGGTGGACTCCTCTCCAGCTCTGAATGTGGAAGATGTATCCAAACAGGGGAGGAGTGAAGGCATGAATTCAGGGGAGGCTGGTGATGTATTTGTTGATGTACCTATGGATGAAGATGTTGATAGTGGAGATCATGAATTTTTGGTATCTGATAAAGATGGGAATGAGGTGGTTCTTGAAAATTTGAAGAATGTTGTAGAAGATGAAGTAGTGCAGGATACAACCACTGATAGTAGGTCTGCAACCACGGTTAGTACTTTGGTAACCACTGCTGCAGTTTCAAACTTAGCAATTATACCCACTACTGTCATACCCACTGCTATTATAACCACTTCCACTGTTATTACAAGTCTCTCTGTATCACCACCTAAAACTAAAGAAGTTGAGAAAGAAGCTGCAAGTACATTGATAAATCTAAGTAAAACCTCATCTATTTCTACACCCATTATTGTACCCGTTTTATCTGTTCAATCTACTGCAACTAAACCCAAAGGAAAAAGTTTAGTTATTGGTGAACCTTTGAAGAAGAAAGTGGTTCAATCTGATATTGGAAAAGGTAAAGAGGTTGCAGTACCTGAGCTGAAGTTTAAAAGTAAAGCAGAACAAGAAGCTTATGATGCAGAGTATGCAAAAAGTATTATAGCCGATGAACAAGCAGCTTTAGAGAAAAGGAAGCAAGATGAAGAAAAAGCTAGTCAGAGATGGTTAACTACATGGTATGAATCACAAAATTATCTTCAAGCTTCTGAATTAATAAATGATGAGTATACTGCGTAAGAATGGGCTTTGTTGGATGATGAGGAAAAAGCTAGACTTTTGGGTGAATGGGCAAGGAAGGTCAGTAAAGAAATGAAGCAAGTTATAAGAAAGAAACCTCATTCAATTGCACATATGAGGCATGTATTCATGAAGATTATTAAGAATTCAGGCATACATGTTCCTGATAATCTTAATAGGTGTTCTTTTGAAAGAATTTATGAGATTTATGAGAGATGTATGAGGATTAATAAAGATGATTTCTGTCCAGTGAATTCTAAAAAGGAAGAAGAATGGATTAAAAAAGATGAAGAGTGGATTCAAAGCAAAAGAAAGAGAAAATCTGAGGTTCAGGAGACATCTGATTCTAAAAGACTGAAAGTAGTTGAAGATGTTAATCAAATTATTTCTTATGAGTTTAAGCTTAAAGTTGGAAGTGAAGGAGTTTGGAAAATTCAAAGACTCAACAATGAAGTTTATGAGTATAATAAATTTTCATAGATGCTTCAGTATTTTGATAGAGATGATTTGATGAATCTTTGGATACTTTACAAGAATAAGTTTGGTGAAGTACATCCAAATGATTATCATGAGAGACTGGTTTATCATCATTTGAAGATTTTATTTGAGCCTACTCATGATGAACCTGAATGGAAAGGACTCTACAATGGTCAAGTTACTAGATGGTTTTTATATCAAACTTGTGGAGTTCATGTTTTAACTGTTTCTGGAGAAGTTATTCAAATGCTTGTAGAAGGTGATTATCCCCAACTGAATAAGTATCCAGCAGTTATTGCTCAGATGTTGAAGCATGGTTGTATCAAGATGTTAGTACCCTATGATGGTCAAGCTTACAATTTGTTGCTGAAGTATGAGAACATTCTTAAGGCTAGTAAGTGTTTGGCTACATCCTCCAATTCAGATGTTTTGAGCTTAAAGGAAACTTGAGAATTCTGTTGGAATGTATCAAGTTTAGGGGAGGATTGTTGGGTTTTAGGTTCATTGGATCAAGAATTACTCTAAGTATTGGAACCACAGACAGTTTTGATATAACCACGGACAAAAGGATGGAACCACTGATGATGACAAATCGCGGCTAGTAGTATTGTGTAACCACTGATAATGTATTGTAATCACTGCTAGTCTTGAATAGTCGGTTTAATTTATTGTATTAGATAAATATGGAAAAGATATTTATCTTGTAGGTTACGTATTGTATAATGTAAAGGACTCCTTAGCCTATAAAAGGAGGTCCTAGGTTAGATTAGATATACGTATGTTTTATATCTAAGGTTGATACACTTCAAGGTTGTAAAACCCTAATACTGGTTAGAGTATTCGTATTAATAATAATATTGAGGTGTTGAATGTTTACTGTTCTTCTTCTTAAGATTAAGTGTTAAATTCCGCGTAATACTTAATAAGCTTTTATTCTAAGTCAGTTTCTATATTAGATCGTTTGCTCAACTAGGATCAACAGAGACAAGAAATGACAAAGTAGTGGAAGTAGTGAACGTACTTGGGTTCCCTTGCGGTTTGTCACTTAAGCGATTTGTCACTTTAAGCGGTTTGTTACTTAAGCGGTTTGACCTTTAAGCGATTTGTCACAAAACATTATAACTGAAGCAGTTTGTATTAACAGCGGTTTGACACTTAAGTGTTTTGACACTTAAGCGATTTGACAGTGAAGCGATTTGTGTTCAAAGCGATTTGACAGAAGCGATTTGTCAATTGTGCAATTTGACAGAAGCGGTTTGTCAATTGTGCGATTCGTCTCTTGAGACTTGTCATTTCTTAGTGATACATTTTACGGTTTTCTCTTGATTTAGTAAAATCCGGTGAAAGTATCTATTTCCCGGTTTAATCAAAGAGTAGTAAAATCCCGTTGAATAAGTAATCATGTCTACAATCACTTCTTCCGTTGCTGATGACGTTCAAACTGCAGGATCCGATACTCGTCCTCCCATGCTTGATAGAACTTATTATGACTCTTGGGCTCAAAGAATCAGATTGTATTGCTTAGGAAAAGAGAATGGGGTTAACATCCTTAAGTCTATTGATGAAGGACCATTTTAAATTGGAATGACTAGGGACATTCTTGAAACTGGAACTGATGGAAATGTTACATTAGGGTTGGTTAGACCAAGAATGTATGATGAGCTTGATGATAAGGAAAAGAAGAGGTATGCTGCTGACATTAGAGCCTCAAACATCATACTTCAAGGTTTACCAAAGGACATTTACAAGTTGATCAATCACAACACTGAAGCCAAGGCTGTCTGGGATAATGTCAAGATGCTTCTCTCTGGTTCGGAATTAACTAAGGAAGATAGAGAATCTCAATTGTATGATAACTTTGAGAACTTTAAAATGAATCCAGGAGAAAGTGTTACTGAATATTATGTGAGATTCCACAAGCTTGTGAATGATATGAGGAATATCAAGATGACAATGCCAAATATCCAGCTCAATTCAAAGTTTGTGAACAACATGAATCCTGAATGGCACAAATTTGTCACTGCAGTCAAACTAAACAAAGGATTGAGGAACACCAATTACGAGCAATTGTATGCTTATTTGTTCCAACATGAGAAGCATGCTGCATTTGAACGAATGATCATGGAAAAGTTCAATACCAATGCTGGAGATGCAAGTTGTTCAAATGATTCAACTGCATTATACACAAATGTGGGAATAACTACCTAAACCTGAACCTTACTCCACACAACAACAATCATCTCAGAACTGCATCTAACCTACACAATCATGCTACGGTAAAAGATGGAAGGGTAGTAGTGCAAAACGTGCAAGGAAGACAGAATACTTATCTACCACATAATGAACAAGGAAATACTGGGGTTGGAACTGGTTATGGGAATGCAGGAGCCGATGCAGGTTATGTGGGAAATCAGAATCGAGGAAGGATTGCGACTCAAGGTCAAGGAAAGCCAATCAAGTGTTACAACTGTGGAGGGGAAGGACACATTGCTAGGAACTGCACTCAACCAAAACGTCCCCAGAATGCTGAGTACTTCAGGAATAAGATGCTACTAGTGCAAGCTCAAGACAATGGAGAAGTGTAGGATGAGGAAGAGTTGTTGTTTCTTGCTGAGGGGAATGCCAAAACTTATGATGCAGATGTGAATGAACAACCAGTGCATGGTGTGGCCCAAAACAATCCCAATGTCTTTCAAGTTGCAGATTGTGATGCATTTGACTCTGATGTTGATGATGAACCAATGGTACAAACCATCTTTATGGCTAACATCACTCCAATGGTCTCTCCACCTCAGCAAGCTAGTCCCTCCAAGGAATCCATTATATCAGAGGTATTAAAACTATACGATGTGGTTGATGTGCAAAAGATTCACGACAAAGTACAATCAACTGAAATAATTGAATCAGATATTGAAAATATGGGTAATAGCAATGTTGTCACATATGATCAATATGTGAAGCAAGATGAAAGTGAAATTGTACCAAGTGATGCATCTTCTGCTGTCAATGATGACTATATTTTTTATGAATACACTGAATGTGCACTGATGATTCCATAACCTCTGAACTTAATGCCTATAAGGAACAAGTTGCTGATGACGTACCCTCTGATCAGGTCGAAGGACCCCCCTTCGGCCTCAGTCGAAATTGCATTACGAAGACCCAAGTCTTTCTTCATAAGTCATTGGTGGCGTAAAACCATTCATCATTGACATGGTTACCAGCTGGGAATTCGTCAGCCGAAGGCCTATGCCCTTCGGTTTCTTCTCTTGGAGACGCCAAGACAAAGGAGAACCTTGACTTTGTCTTCCCCCACGTTCCCACTATTTCCTTAGCTTCCCCGCCAAGTCCGAGATAGTGGGGATGAAGCCCTAGCGGTTACCACAAATCAGAGGACGCCCCCATGATCTCCTAAACGTGTGCTAACACTCTCCAAGCTATTTTCATCACCTATAAATAGGTTAGACGAGTCATTTCAATGGTATGTTCATTCAACACAGTATTTCACATACTTCATATTATTTACAACACATATCACATACTTACTCTCACGCCGGAGGTGGTTCGCAGGGCCCAACCCCTGCGCAATCACTTAACGAAGTGTCTACTATTTCTTATTGCAGATTGGCTACAAGTTTGGCGCAAGCATATCACCCCTCATACCCTTCGATCACCATCGAAGGCCTGGTCGTACGAATTATTGTACAATCAGTGGCGCCATCCGTGGGACCCGCTACTATTGGTCTCGTTATTCCAAACTTACACCCAGTCAATCACTCTCACTAGTTTTACGGCATGAATCAAGGAAGAGAAGATACACCCCCTCCGGGTTTCTCGACCTTGACACCAATCCCAGTCAATGATCCTAACAACCTTCCCAATATAACCGCACCCACTTTTACCACACGATCTCACCCTGAAATAACTCCCAACAACCACGCTTCAACCTCGGCTAACCATGAACCGGTAATCAGCCCAGCGTTTGTCGAAGCTAATATCGAAGCTTTAGAATATTTACTAAGGGCTCGAAGGATGCAAGCTCGGAGTGTGGAGATGCGTAGGGAGTTAGAATACTCAAGCGATGAGTATGACGAAGAATTGGAAATGGAGGCTAGGCCCTTGGCTCCTGGGGCTACACGTTCAGCGCTAAGGATTGGGTCTCCGAGCAGTCGAAGGCCCAGTGGAAGGTCGGTTGGTTTCGAAGATGTTCCGGAGAGGGCTCCGACTAGAAGGGAAGGCACAATAGAAGGCTCCAATGGAAGAAGTTACCGAAGGGATACTACGGAGGTTAATTTGCCACCACTTTTGGCAGCTCACCTGGGAAGAACTGAGGCAGGGGTTCCGTTACAGCGTTCTCACGCATCCAGCGTAGAAGGCAATCCATCTCAAATAAATGGGGGAGGAAATTTTCCTCCTCATGGTATGTACCCTCCTTTCCAGGCTCAATCTTACCCTCAAGGGGTCGACCCCCCGCCTAATGGGCAGGCTAACAACCCTAGTTTTACTCAACCGTACGGTAGCATGGCCTATAGGAAACCTATGGTATATCCTTCGTACCCAGTCGGAAGTCACCCACCTTATATACCTACTGCTTATCCTCAAAATGTTAACCAAAACCCTGTTGGAATACCTCCGAACCATAACCCATACAATGCTGCCCCTACCTACATGCCACCATATAACTGCCTTTATTCGGAGCCCATGGGCTCCACAACACCCTTCGTAAGATGGATAGAAGACTACCCTTTGCCTGATGGGTTGAAAATGCCCGCACATATTGGTACTTACGATGGGAAAGAGGATCCGGATAACTTTTTACACCTGTTCGAAGGGGCTATCAGAATGCAGAAGTGGGTTATGCCTGTTGCTTGCCACATGTTTACATACACCCTACGAGACTCTGCTCGTATATGGTGGAACGGGAAAAAACCAGGTGGCATTGTGAATTTGGATGATCTCAAGGCCAAGTTCAGATCACATTTCAGCCAACAGAAAAAGTTGACAAGAACGTACCTAACAGTGCACAACATCAAGCAGAAGGAAAACGAGAACACCAGGGCTTTCATTACCAGATACACCGATGACACCTTACAGATAATGGGCTTGCACGAAGACCAACGCATCTCAGGTTTTGTGCATGGCCTACGAAACAGAAGTTTGGTTGAATTCCTCTCCACTGATCTTCCAGCAACCTATAAGGGTTTGGTGGAGAAGTCTTACACCTGGATCGAAGCAAAATAAGTGTCTACCAACGGGGCTCCCATCAAAAATAAAGAAAGTCACAGCAAAGCCCCAAAGCATCCTTCGTAGGAAGGGTCAAAGAACAGACACAAAAACTGGGACAGGTTTACACCGTACCACAAAAACACCAACCATGGGCTCTTGGCTAATCTGTCCAAGTCTCCAAGGGAGATACTTGCTACGGAAAAGGCTGCGAAGACCTTTGATCCTCCTCCTCGTTTGGCAAATAGGGGAAGGCCCATGGATACTTCTAAATTCTGCTACTTCCATGACGATTACGGACACGACACCAACAATTGCAGAGAGCTCAAGAAACAGATAGAAGAGGCCATGAAGTCCGGCCAATTGGGACATTTGGTGAAGGGTATAAAGAAAGGTAAAGAAAAGGTCTCCGACACACAGTTGGGGAAAGATACCACACCTCTCGAAGCACCCATCCTCATGGTGTACAAGGATGACTCTGGTTTAAAGAGGAAAGAAGCGGAGGAAGCATTATGCGGAGTAGGAGATGTCACTTTTCCTTCAATCACAGGGAAAGTTCTTTCAAATGACCCCGTGGTCATCAAGGTCTTGATCTCCAACAGAGAAGTAAACAGGGCCTACCTAGACTGCGGTAGCTCCTGTGAAGTAATCTATGAACGCTGTTTTCTAAAGCTCAAGCCTTCGATAAGGTCGAAGAGAGTAGATTCGAAGGTACCCTTAGTAGGGTTCTCAGGGGAACACTCATGGCCCTTGGGAGAAGTCCCTCTAGAGGTGATGATTGGAGAAGGAAGGCTAAAAGGAACAGAAACTCTGGTTTTCACGATCGTAAGGTCTGAATCTCCCTATAACTTATTGATAGGGAGAACGGCAATGTAGAAGATGGACATCATTGTCTCCACCATACATGCCGCGATCAAATTCCAAACACCCTTCGGCATTGGAACGATTTTCTCCAGCTATAGCGTGAAGAAGCCTACGGAAGTAGGCAAAAGGATCAAACAGGTGTCGGAAGAGCCTCCGAAGTATGTTCTCAGTTGTACTGATGCTGAAGAACACATTGTAGTAAATGATCTCTATCCTGATCAGATGGTGGTAATTGGAAAGCAGCTCCCAACCTCCTTTAAAGCAGAATTGGAAAAGGTACTACGTGCTAATGCAGATGTCTTCGGATGGACCTACTCTGACATGACGGGGGTCCCTAGAACTCTCACCATAGACGGAAAGCCCTTCGGCACTGAACACAAGCTCAATGAGTTCAAGCATATTGAGCCCATCAAGCAAAAGCGTCGAAGCTTGGCTCCTGAAAGAAGTGCCGCCGCATGCAAAGAAGTGGATGAGCTTGTAGCAGTAGGCATATTCAGAGAGGTGAAGTATCAAACTTGGGTGGCCAATCCGGTGATGGTCAAGAAGCATGATGGAGGATGGCAAATGTGCGTGGACTTCACAGATATTAATAAAGCCTGCCCGAAGGACTGCTATCCTCTGCCAGAAATTGATTGGAAAGTGGAATCCTTGTAAGGGTTTCGGCTGAAGTGTTTCCTAGACGCTTATAAGGGTTACCATCAGATACAAATGGCGAAAGAGGACGAAAAGAAGACAGCCTTTTTTACAGGAAAAGGCGTTTATTGTGACAAAAAGATGCCTTTTGGTTTAAAAAATGCAGGTGTCACCTACCAACGTTTAGTGGACAAAGCCTTCCACAAGCAGATAGGTAGGAATCTGAAGGCGTACATAGACGATATGGTCATCAAGAGTAGAACAGAGGAGGACATGCTCTCTGACATCAAGGAAACCTTCGACCAGCTTCGCGCCATCAACATGAAGTTAAATCCTAATAAATAGTCCTTCGGTGTGGAAGAAGGACAATTTTTGGGTCATCTGATCACCAAGCAAGGTATTAAGGCCAATCCTTCGAAGGTTAAGGCCATCATGGATTTGCAGCCTCCTAAGTCCCTAAAGGAAGTGCAAAGTCTGAACGGAAAGCTAGCAGCCCTCAGCAGGTTCTTATCGAAGGGTGCAGACAGATCTTTGCCGTTCTTCAAAACACTCAAAGGATGCACGGACAAAAAGACGTTCCAGTGGAGTATAGATGCAGAAGCAGCCTTCCAAAAGCTCAAGGATTTCATGGCTATTCTACCTACACTTACTGCCCCAATCAAAGGAGAAGTGTTGTTTATGTATATCGCAGCCTCCTTCGAAAGCATCAGCGCTGTGTTATTGGCAGAAAGGGAGAAGAACCAAATCCCTATCTACTTCGTTAGCAGGGTTCTACAGGGAGCTGAGCTAAATTATCCAGCATTGGAGAACCTAATTTTGGCCTTGGTCCATGCTGCGAGACGCCTTCGAAGGTACTTCCAAGCTCACCCCATAACCGTACTTACTGACAAACCAATTAAGCACATACTTTCGAAGCCAGAGAAATCTTGAAGGATAGCTAAATGGGCTATCGAGCTAGGAGAGCACGAAATTGAATACAAGGGTAGAAACTCGGTCAAGGGGCAAATATTGGCAGACTTCTTAGGAGAAACACCCTCCGAACCAAAGCATGACACAAAAGTTGTTGAAAAGAAGCTTGATAAAGCGGTCGAAGGGTGGAAACTTTATACTGACGGAGCATCCAGCTCCGACGGTTCTGGCGCAGGTCTCATGCTTGTTGATCCCAAAGGGAAGGAGTACACTTATGCACTCCGTTTTGAATTCGACGCTACGAACAATGAAGCGGAGTACGAAGCCTTGCTAGCAGGCCTCCGATTGGCCAAAGACATGGAGGTAGAAGACTTGGCTATTTTCGTTGACTCGCAACTGGTGGTAAACTAGATAAAAGGCTCCAACGAGGCAAGACAACCTGTGATCAAGCAATACCTGGATAAGGCCAAGGAAATGCTCAAAGGGTGCATCCTACAACATAGAGCATGTTCGGAGAAACCAAAAAAAGAAGGCGAACGCCCTTAGCAAACTAGCATCAATGGCATTTGCTCATTTAACTAAAGAAGTTCTAGTCTAAGTGTTGGCAGATAGGTCCATCGTCCGAAAGGAGGTGTCTGACGTAATACAGGAGGAAGACTCGAATTGGATGACTCCGATTAGAGAATATCTAATAAGTGGTATACTGCCGGAAGATCAGAAGTTAGCTCGAAAGGTCCGCATCAAAGCACCACAGTACATAATCATGGGAAATTATCTATACAGAAGATCCTTTCTGTCCCTATGGCTTCGTTGTGTAGGACCTAGGCAAGCTGCCAACATCATTCAAGAAGTGCATGAAGGATCCTGCGAACTTCACGCAGGGCCCCGCTCCGTTGTTTCCAAAATCATGAGGGTCGGATATTACTGGCCTTCGATGCACAGGGACGCTGTCGAAATCATTCAGAAGTGTGAATCCTGTCAAGTCCACTCAAGGGTCCCAAGGCTACCAAAACAAGATATGACTTCCGTGACGTCCGTATGGCCCTTCAGCCAATTGGGGATAGACATCGTAGGTCCCTTGCCAATTGCTCCAGGGGGAGTAAAATTATTGGTTGTTGCCATCGACTACTTTACTAAATGGGTGGAAGTTAAGCCTTTGGCATCTATCACAGGAAGGCACATGGAAAGGTTTTTGTGGGAGCATATTATCTGTCGGTTCGGAGTACCTCATATCATCATTTCAGATAATGGGAAGCAATTCGCCAAAGGGGTATTCCTAGTGTTTTGCAGAGGCTTGAATATCAAACAATCTTTTACTTCCGTTTACCATCCTCAAGGTAACGGACAATTGGAAGTTACTAACAGGGACATCATACAAGTAATAGAACGAAGGCTGGGATACAATCACCACGGTTGGGTAGATGAACTACCTCAAGTACTTTGGGCTCATAGAACGCATACAAAGTCAAGTCACGGAGAGACACCTTTTAGCTTGACATATGGCACGGAAGCTGTCATCCCTTCGGAAGTAAGCGTCGAAATAGAAAGGGTCATGAACTTCGAAGCAGCAGATAACGAAGAAAGACTCCGTTGTAACCTGGACCTACTTGTAGAACGAAGAGAAATAGCCTCAATTAGAGAAGCTATCCATAAGCAAAAGATTGAAAGGTACTACAATAGTCGGGTTCGGGGTAAGCTAGGGTAAACTAGGACCTACATGGGAAGGGCCCTACGTTATTAAGGAAGCATATGGCAATGGAGTCTACAAGCTGGAAACTTTGGATGGAGACGCTATTGATAGAACCTAGAATGGCACTACCCTTCATAAGTTCTATGTATGAAACTTACAATGTCCAAGGACATTCTTTATTTTTGCTCTCAATCAATGTATTTGCATTCTTCTCACTTGGGGAAAGAAGCATTAATGGTAGGTGTCTAGTATTCATTTCTTAAAATGATGTAATCCTCCCTACCCACTTAATGATATAACACATTTCCCTCAAATCTCTTGTTTCGTTCAATACAACAAAGATTTGCCCACCAAGTCGCTTTATAAGTTTCAATGTCGAAGGGATGTACAAAGACTAAACAACATGTCTTGCTCATATGCATAACATCCATCTCAACTTCGCATTAACTTTCCTATATGGCCTTAAGGTATTCTAAGCCTTTCGTTGCCCAAAGGATCAAGATGGAGTGGGTCGCGACCCTCTGTCAGCAGTCAAATTATACGATTGCTAATATTCTTGGTGAAGTAACTACACAAAATGAGGCCATGCATCTACCATACGCCTTAGGTTGTAAAAAACTTTTTTACGCAAGTAAAATAAAAAGAGAAGAATCACACATGGCAAAATTCAAGCCCTAGTGGCTTTAATGTAGATTACTGACTAGTTTAACTAGTCTAAACAGGCCGTTGCCTTAACGATCCAACCAAACAAAATATTGTCTTAGGCCGTAGCCTACATCACACATACCACATGTGAATTGTTTCATCAGGCACAAAGCCTGGAAAGGAACACAGATAAATTGTTTTAAACAGGGTACATACCACCCTGGGGATCAAATTACAACCACTGGGTTGCCTTCATCAAACTTTGGAATGAGTGGGATCAGCTGAACCTGGGGAGGGAACCTTGGGTGACAGAGTCTTCTTAGAGGGAGACGGAGGCTGGACTTTCCTTGGCTTCTTGGCCAGCAAGTCCTCAATTGAGGCCGCTGGGTCCTTCGTCACATCTGTAAGGAAAAGGAACTCTAAAGCAGTTAAATAATTACCTGCATCATCATACTCTTTCTCATGAGTTGCCCTATAGTAAGGAACTTTCTCCAGCTTCACCGGTTCCCCAATCTTAGCTATCTCCTCCAAAGTGGTACACTTGCCATGGAAAATGGCCGCATTCACCATGTTCCCAATTGCAATCCCCACATCATCGCTATGGTAAAGTTCCATAGCAACATAGGGGATCACCTTGGTTACCAAGTCCACCCTGTCCTTCTTCAGCATTTTCAGACGAAGGTTTAACCCATCTACCTTTTCTCTGAGCTTGATCTCTTGGTCCAGCAACTTCGCCCTCTCTTGTTCAAGGCCTCCACACTTGGATGAAAGAACAGATATCTGATCTTTATAGCCTACGACCATTGAGCCTTCGACAGTCAGCCTGCTGCATTCAGCCTTGCTCGTTGCCAGTTGACCTTTGAGCTTTTCATTCTCAGCTCTGAGATCTTGCACCAAGGGGTTCTTTTCAAAATCTTCCAAGGCATCCTCACACTTCTTCTCCAAGTCTGCATACTTCTGATCCCTAGCCTTCTCCCTTCTCAGCATAACATCCATCTCTTCTCGAGCTTTGGTGACAGCATGGAGCAGTTCCCTTGTCCTAGCATTGAGTTGGTTATCTAGCATGCATTGTCGGACATAACTTTTGTCATGAAGGTCGAAGAGCCTTTCTATGGACATGTTATCCATCACCCCCTTCCACTTGGGTGGGATCACATGGCTCACGAGCTGGTGACAAGCTAGGAGAGAGGGAAGTTCTTTCGTATCAGGAAGTCCTGCAATATATGTAAATTTGTTAATATATTATTACTGGTACCTAATTTATGTTCACAGGCAAGAAACATTCGATGGCCGGAAATTCCACAGCCTTACCCTGGGCACTCTTTTTCCGGGTAGTTCGAGAGGGAGGAGTAGGTAGGATGAGCTTCCTTTTTGAAGCGGACTTCACAACTTTAGCACTGGCACCTTTCCTGCTTTGGATGCCGAAGGGTCCTACGATGGCCAACTGTCCTTCGGAGACTGGTTCATCAGAGTCAGCAACATTCTCCACAAGTTGATCTTCCACATCTATGGGTTCCTTTGACGGAGGAGCAGACGATACAAGCTCGATGGGCTGGGCTTCCACATCATTGTTATTTATGGACACTGATGGGGAGCCCACGCCATAGCTTGTCTCTTGGGGATTCTTTGGAATGAAGCTTACCTCCTTCGCACCACCAGCTACCACAAAGTTCCTGAATGACATATCTACACGAAGGAGCAAATAAGATAAATATCAGAAAGATAAGTTTTTATTTCTTATTTTAATCAAAAAATTACATACTTTCTCCATCACAAATAATCTCAGGTACCAAAGGAGACCCCTCCCATCTTTCAGCAATACCGGCCATGAAAAGAATTGGCTCGGGGAATGTTTGGCAATCAGCTGGATGACGAGCCAAACGCTGATACAAAGGGTTTCTTCTCACAGTATAGGGCAAGGGATCGTTGAACCTTTTTTCGTCATATTGAAATTCTGGGTTTAACAATGCAGAGTATGCCGGAGGGATAATGGTGTTTTGGATATAAAAGAATTTGCCTTTCCAGTTCCTGATGTTCGTAAAAGGCCTATCTATCAGAATGGGCACATCCCTTTCACCCCTCTTGGCCAAGGTCAACCAATCTCCTCCCGGGTACAGATTCAGAAAACCCCTAAGCACAGTCAATGATGGTTCGAACCCATAAGCTTTGCACATCACGATGAATGTCGTAAGCTTGGCTAGGCCAAAAGGGTTGAACCTAGAAATGTGTACCTCATAGTACCGGAGGAATTCTAAGATCATAGGGTGCAAGGGTATCCTAAGGTTGGAGGTGGTGAATGCATGGGTATACAGGCCTACATAGTTTTCAGGGGCATCAAATATCCCTTGATTTCTACTAGGTAGCATGATTTTATGTTCCTTCGGAATCGGGTAATCGGTGAGGAACGGTTTGAGCTCCTCCCTTGTTAATGTGCAACCTTGTTGCTTGATTACAAATTTTTTATTGGTCGACATTGATCCTTCTAAAATCCACAATAATGTATTTGAAATACAAATATGAACGAACACTTTACCTTGTTTGATCGAAAGTTTGGTCGGAAGAGGTTTTAGTAGGTGAAAAACTTGGGCGAGAGATAAAACTATGTTAGGGTTTTACTGTTTTTACATTTTATATACCCTACATATGTTAAATCTCGGCCCTACACGTGTCCAGACTTATCCCTTTACCACCGGATTTCAAACCTTTTTTAAATTTTGAAATGATGTTTACTTTTACCGAGGAAAAGGGAGTAGTTAGGATAGGTTTTGCATTAATTACGATCAATAACTACAAGACTTTTCATCTTTGTTCGTTTTTTGTGACGAAGAGGAGGTTTCGTTTTTATTTCTGAGTCGTAAGCAATATTTCTTGTTCGTACATATCACTTTCGACTGGGGGGCTTGATGACGTACCCTCCGATCAGGTCGAAGGACCCCCCTTCGGCCTCAGTCGAAATTGCATTACGAAGACCCAAGTCTTTCTTCATAAGTCATTGGTGGCGTAAAACCATTCATCATTGACATGGTTACCAGTTGGGAATTCGCCAGCCGAAGGCCTATGCCCTTCGGTTTCTTCTCTTGAAGACGCCAAGACAAAGGAGAACCTTGACTTTGTCTTCCCCCACGTTCCCACTATTTCCTTAGCTTCCCCGCCAAGTCCGAGATAGTGGGGATGAAGCCCTAGCGGTTACCACAAATCAGGGGACGCCCCCATGATCTCCTAAACATGTGCTAACACTCTCCAAGCTATTTTCATCACCTATAAATAGGTTGGACGATTCATTTCAATGGTATGTTCATTAAACATAGTATTTCACATACTTCATATTATTTACAACACATATCACATACTTACTTTCACGCCGGAGGTGGTTCGCAGGGCCCAACCCCTGCGCAATCACTTAACGAAGTGTCTACTATTTCTTATTGCAGATTGGCTACAAGTTTGGTGCAAGCATATCACCCCTCATACCCTTCGATCACCATCGAAGGCCTGGTCGTACGAATTATTGTACAATCAGTTGCCATATATGAATAGTGTGCTAAGTTTGAATTGACTACCCGTGAGCAGGATTTGGATAACCAAATGCGTACACTTATTAGAAAAAGTAGTTTTAGAGAAGAAATATTAAAACAAGAGTTAAATTTCTTACAAGATAAGATTAATAAAACTATTAAGCAAAAACAAGAACTTCAAGAAAATGTAAAGGTGCTTAAGCAGGAATTCAATGCTAAGGAATCAAAACTTTTAAATGATTTTTCCAACCTAAAAAATTTGAATAAAATTAGTAGAAGTACCACCCCCCACTCCTATACCCCGAGATATTTACTTGCTTTTAAAAAATATAAAAAGACCAAAAAGAATCTCCCTCAACCTTACCTTCTCGTCATACATCTCTTTCTAGCATCTCTATTCCCCTACATAACGAATCAATCCCATAGGCTTACCCTATACTACACTACAAAGATTAGGTACAATGCCTAGAGGGTTGAAAAACTTGCTCGTAGAAAAGGAAGTCTTTTCGACCCAGAACCTCCGTATCAAGTTTTTGGCGTCGCTGCCGGGGAATAGAATAGTTAGTTAGATTTCTATCTCGTTTAGGTTTACCCGCTTGATTCCTATCAAGTGAGATTTTTTCTCTTTTCTTAGCTTTCTTGTAGTCTATCCCCCTTCTTTGTGTTTTTGTTCGTAATCTCATCACTTTTCATCATGGAAGGTGATAACCCACCCAACAACGATCCACCACCACATCAACTACTTTCACTCAATCAACCACCACATGACCCGCCAAGAGGCCGTACTCTTGGTGAATACTCTAGACCGAGCCATCAAGGCTATAGGAACACCATCGAGCTCCCACTTCAAGCTCAAACTACAGCCCTGCGATCCGACACCATCCAGTTGGTGCAAAACGGATGTGCATTCCATGGACTTCGTTCCGAATATCCTAATCAGCATCTTAAGTATTTCCTAAAAATCGCAGACTCCATTGACCTTGATGCTACCACATGGGAGACAACGCGCTTGGGTCTTTCCCAATTCTCTCTACGGGACCAAGCTAGTAATTGGCTTGAGCGACTTCCCGCATGATCCATCTCAAGTTGGGATGATCTCACCACTCGTTTCCTCGCCTAATTTTTCCCACCGGGGAGAATTAACAAGCTAAGGAATGACATCTTTATGTTCCAACAACATCAAGGAGAAACTCTCTATGAGGCGTGGACTCAATTCAAGGACTTACTCCACAAAGTATCTCATCACGGCATTGATCTTTGGCTTCGATGCATATTTTACTGACCAGGTTTTAATATTTATAAGTGTCTCATTTACCTATGGTCTACCTTATGCACTAACGGGCAGTGTACCCGATCGTGTATAGTGTAGTAATTGGTAAAACCGAGGTCGTCCCCAGAGTTATGTGAGAGGATTCTAATTAAGTCTAATGTAACTGATTTTAATCGTTTTAAGATTGAAAAGATTAATTAACTAAAAAGACAAGAAATAAAGAAAGCAAATAAAGGCAAGGTTTATGATCAATAGAGGAGAAGTGTGCTAAACTAGCTACTCATCCTGTCAAGTTATGTTCACGTCTAATTACTTCCATTTGCTTCAAGTGGGGGTTTAGGTCGCTAGGACAGCATTTGGTCAGTTCGTCCTAACCTATCAGCAAAGGTTTCCATCGGAGATCAAGCTACTACCCTTGAAAGTCCAGTTGTTTTTAGTCTCTTAAGCCAAGTCATTAATTATCGCTATATGCAAGATTCATAATAATGAGTGCCCTGGCGCTAGCATCTTAGACAATCACCCTAACTTCTTAAGTTCATCCAAACGGTAGATGATCATTTGGTCAGTTCGCACAAGCAAAGAAGGGTCGTCAGTTGGTCAATTCTTACCCTTCCCACTCAGTCTACCTACTTAGGGTCATTTGTCA
The DNA here is from genome assembly GCA_019973895.1 of Chrysanthemum seticuspe. NCBI lineage: Eukaryota > Viridiplantae > Streptophyta > Magnoliopsida > Asterales > Asteraceae > Chrysanthemum > Chrysanthemum seticuspe. Next base: position 162,153,280 of record BPTQ01000008.1, on the reverse strand, counting down.
ATTCTCCTTAGCAACTAGACACTACCGCCATTCAAAACTACCGAAACAAGGGTAGCTTCCAATAAACTATGCATGCATACACTAGAAACAATTATACGAAAGTAATGTAAACATAAACATAACAATTAAGGAATCATAACTAGGCTAGCACCAGAGGTGCTTAGCCGATCATATTAACTGAAACAGTCAATTCAATGTTTGACATAATCAAAATACATGAATTGAAAGTAAAAGAAATGATAAATCGCTAATGCTTATCGTTAGGGAGTGATTTCTCCCTTGGAGTGGCTCCGTATGCTCCTCAAGATCTGCCTTCAGTCCCCTACCCATGTTCTTTGCTTTGTGTGTGGAGTGAATGATGTGAAATGCAGAATTTAGGGATGGTATTTATAGGCCAGATCTAGTTACGGCGTAACTTAAGTTGAGAGTTATGCCGTAACCTATATAAATCCGTAATAATGCTCTAGATAAAGCTGGTTACGGCGTAACACATGGAATGAGTTACGCCTTATCTTCAATATACTTTACAAAATCATGATTATGCCGTAATCATTGGAAGAGTTACGGCGTAGCTTGTAACGACGTGGAACATCATTTGACCTAATTAGTTACGGCGTAATCCTATGATGGAGTTACGCCGTAATCTTCTGTTGAGTTGGCCTTCTGAGTCACGCTTTTGTTACGGCGTAATGTGAGAGAGGATTTCCGCCGTAATTACTTCACAATGGGCATACTATCATATATCTTCAATAAACTCTCCAAATCCGCGTCTCTTTAGCTCCAATACTCATAAATTACCTGAAAGTGAAATATAGAAGAAAACAAGAGTAAATCCATATAAATGATATAAAATATGAGCATTATCGGGGGAAATTAGCACTTAATATTCAGGACTATTTGATGTTATCAAATATCCCCCCACTTGAACTCTACTTGCCCTCAAGTAGACCTTATTAGATAAATTTCTAAAAAGATATCTCCCATTACCTGGAAAATATAAAACAAAGCCGAACACCTCACGAAATGGGAACAAAACACTCAAATCTCTCAACTATTCTAAGTGTCAATTTCTGGGTGATCACTCAACACACAGTCATAGCATGTATTCTATCATAAGCTTGGCGGTTACACAAATCTCCACCACTAGATTTAAGGATTAAACAATTCTCGAAGGCAATATGGGTAGACACGACAAAGGTTAAGGGTGAATCGTCATTACTAACATGTCACGGAGAAGTAGACAAAATCAATGAAACATGACCAAATCCATGGGCAAGACACCCAAGATTGCTCGCTTCATCACCTAGACACGCTTCACGACTAAAGGGTACAATAAAACATGGGATATAATTGGTGTAAAGTAAAAATAACAAGCAAATAGTCTAAACCTATAATCAAGTCATCACCGCTTACCGTTCATCCAAAGTTCAAGTTTCAAGGCCAAGAAACTGGATCATGATATACCAAGTAGATGTGCCATTAGAGGACGTCATGATGGGCACATTACCTCTTCTTCAACTGTTGGCGCAATGATTGCCAACATGATTCTTCAATTGTGACCGAGGTGGCCTCCTCGATACTAAATCTGTTAATACAAATAAACCGTAAAAACGTTTATTAATATTTTGCGATCTCTTTGTGTTTTGTTGATAACAAATATAATGTTATCTTAAGTACAATTATAAGGATACATGTTATTTTTGTAAAGCATTTACATATAGTCACTTAATACAAATTGTTGTAATAAATCATTTGTTGTAATAGTTTATTAGGATGGGTAAAAATCACAACCTATGGATCATATCCATAACCCATGGTATTGACCCATACCCATTTGACTAGATGCATTGCATCTATTAGATACATTGTATCTAATGAAATACCCATTGACCAACCCATAACCCATGACCCATGACCCATAACCAAAAAACCCATGGGCAAAGAGGAGCGTCCCACGGATCCCTAGCTTTACACTAGACGGATCCCTTAAGGGAGGGATCCGTGGGATCCGGGGAACAGTGGCAAGTTTTGCCTATAAATAGAGAGCCATTTCTTCATTCTAACTCACCCCTCTTCTTACTAATTCTCTCATATACTCTCATTCTCTTCTAACAAAAGATCACTTGATCTAGAGAGTTGTTCTTCTTTCTTTCTTTAGTGATTCTCATATAGGTCCTTCTATAAGGCGAGATCACAAGCATTCTACAAGTCATCCAAGCAAGGGGTCCTTGATTGATTTGTTCCTCCACAAGATTTCTGTAGCAAAGATCTTGTATTTGATATTTCACATAGTTGTTGTGTAATAGTCGTGTTGGTTTGGTCCACCGTGTTATGGACTCGGTATTTAGCTTTGTACCGGAAAAAGGTGTAAGCAACGCTGTGAAGACTTCTCCGCCAAGTTGAAGGAGTTTGTTGACATAGTGCTTGAACTCTCGAGTAGCTGACTCGGGGAGTGGAGTAGGGCAAGGAAGGTATCCTTGTAGCCGAACCACTATAAATCGGTTGTGTCATTTCTATCCCTTGCTTTACTTTATTTACTTGCATTATCATTAGATCTATATTTTCTCTTCATCCATACGATTTCACATAATATCGAATCTAAAGTTTTTGAAACTAACTTAAAATCGGCAAAACTATTCAACCCCCCCCCCCCCTTCTAGTTTTCCACAAAATCTATTATGAGCTCTTAAACATAGTGCTTATAACTTCGCACTTTACAATCAACAAATAACTATAATTTTTTTTCGAATCACTTCACTTTTTTTTTTACATAACAACTAAACATAGCATCCCCCCACTTGAGATGAACAATATGAGAATTTGGGGGGGTCTTCAATGATCTTTAAAAATATGTCTTTGACGAAAGCGTGATTCCCCAACCTTTCCACTTGAACCTTGAACTTAGGCAAACAATGACTTCCCGATCACAAATAAATACTACACGGTAGGCTAAGGTGTATGGGTGTATCGAAACAATATATTGGGTAAAAAAAATGAAAGGAATGGCTCAGATGGGTGTATCTAGGGGTATCTTGCACTAAAGGTGAGTGCAACAAAAGGGTTTAACATGTGGGTCGATAAGTCGAGGTGACTAATCGATAGACACACAAGGATAGGCTTTTTGGGTGATAATCCTATAATATTGCCTTCTTAAACTGAATAATCCAAATACATAATTTTTACCTCGTCTATGGTCTCGAAATGATGCAAAGGCCAAGTTACACTCATAATTTGGTGGATTTGGGGTAAATATTTGGAAAGGATAAGGCTAATCTCACCATATAATATCAAGGGTTATAATGTGCTCGGCTAAGGTCTAATCTAGTAAGCTTAAGAAAAACATGTCAAAATTTTGAAAATGGCATAATTTTTCAAAATAAACTAGAAAAATAAGGGCAAAATAAAGTTCAAGAGATAATTCTACTCCTGTCCCCCCACTTAAAATGTACAAAGTCCCTTTTGTACTAAACGTTAAATAAAGGTGAATAGAAAGTAGAATTAGAGCGAGAACTTCCCTAAAATTTGCTCCGAAAAAGAAAGAAGGCCCACGAAAAGAATCGTGCCTTCGCTTAAGCATCCACGAGCAAACTTCATTCCCTGAAATCACACTACCAACAAGCATAATTCTAAAAAAAAAAAGAAAAAAGAAAAGAAACCTAACTCACTTTGGTAGGAATCACGGTTGCATTTAGCGTATGCAACAAGCCTTTTAAACCACTTGGTATCCCAAGTGGATAAGTGTAGTCTCGTGAGGGCTTACAGGGAACATACCCACAAAGTTCATTTAAAAACTAATACAAGGTTATTGTGTTTAAAGATAAAGAATTAATACTGAGGATAGTTACGTCGTAACTCCAAGAAGGAGTTACGCCGTAATTATGGCAAAACCTGGCAGACGCTACTGGAGTGTAGCTACGGCTTAACCATTGCATGGGATTACGCCATAATTGGTAATGCTCTGGGAAGAACTGCAGCAAGATATTTGTTACGGCGTAACCATTGTAATGAGTTACGCCGTAACTGTGGACAGATCAGGTCCCCGTTCAGGCTGCTGCAGCAAACTTCTCCAATTCCTGCAAAAATAGTTAAAAACAAAAAACCCAACAGAAATGGAAATAAAACAAATAAAAGGGATAATTTGGGTTGTCTCCCAAAAGAGCACTTTTCTTTATTAACGAGTCTTTAAATTAGCCTCAAAGCCATGGAGTTTTACGGTGGCCTTTGATCTTGGCCAACTTCCTCCTTAGTTGATCTTTTGTTGGAGGAGGGCTAGTCCCAAACACATGGAGGAATGTACGAAGTCATGCAGTATCAAGTTTCTTACAAAAAATTAGTCTTGGCCTATTCATAGCGAAATTTAGACTCGACTTCCCATTCTAGTTTTATATCCCCAAATTTTACTTTAACCCAATTTTCGAATGAGATCCCCTTGAATCCGACTTCCAATCTTTTTTCTTCATCAAAAGAGGCCCACTCATTGCATTTGAGCCAGTTAGGATCGGGGAATTCTCCACCATTGCAAATCTTTCGGTTGGGATCGCACGTAGGCCATGCCTTAGTGAATCCTCCAGACATCATAATAGTCGGTTCACAAAAATGAAGAGTCCAGTCAACCTCTTCAAACCAATCGGTCTTAATATCGCACCCTTAAAACCAATGTTCCTTAATCAGTTTTTCATCTTTCCAGCACCACCAAACTTTTGCCTCCTTCTTTATTCTTTTAACAAAAAACTGTCCTCCCCCATTGCACCGTTTGAGAAATGGAGAACACGTTGGAAATGTTAATTTAGACCCCTCAATCAAGGAAGTTATAGGAGCACAATAATGAAGTTTTCCTGTAATAATAGTAGCACCCTTTTTATCAGGCATTGAAGCTCGGACTTCATCGTTCTCCTCATCGCTGTCATCTTCATCACTTGACTCGGTTCCCTGCAAATGGCAAAAATATGAAGGAGGAAAATTATTAGAATTATTCACTTGTACCCCCTTGGAAACTTCTTTTGTAACAGCTTCATCCGGTTCATGGCACGAAGTTTCATCCATTCTAAGCACCACTCTCCCATTACTATATCCTAATGAGATTTCTTTTCCAAAACCTTGATTCTAGCACGAGCACAAGTGAGAAAAGGTCTTCCAAGAATTAAGTGTTCTTTTGGGGTGTTTGCCATGTCAATAACTATGAATTTGGAAGTAAATATGAACTTTTCGACCTTGACCAATACACCTCCCATGATCCCAAGAGGAGTGGCTTTAGTCATATTAGCCATCTCAATCACCATGCTTGTCTTCCAAAGATTGGTCAACCTTAGTTTCAAAAATATAGAGAATGGCATGATGTTTATGCTAGACTTGAGATCAGCAAATGCCAAGAGATCATGATTTACTATTGAACATGTAATAACAAACCTATTTGTGCAGACTTCCTTGATCAGAAGTTTTTCGGTTTCTGGTCTGTGTTCGCTTTCTGACTCCTGGTTACGCTATAACTCATTAGAATAATTACGGCGTAACTGCAGACTGTCGCTGACAGTCGCAGCATCCGAATTATTGGATGGAGAATGGAAATCTCCACTTTCTAACTTTGCATCATCATCAGAAAAAACGTCCTTGCACACCACCATAAGTTTGATCCCCTCAGGTTCAGTATTACTTTTCTTAATCTCTTCACTAAGCTTCTCCACCATTGTTTCTAGGGTTTTCAAGGTTGTGTCGTGGTTGGAGAGGCTTCTATTTATGTTTTCCTGGAAATCATTGAGCCATTTATCTTGTTCTTTTTGTCTTTGGGCTGAGGCCTCCAGAAATTTGTTAATGGTCTCTTTAATGTTTGGCCTTCTTTCCCCGAAAGGCCCACGGTTGTAATTTCCGGGAGGTCCTCCACGATAGCCATTACTGTTTCGATAATCCCTATAAAACGGTCGATTTTCACCATCTTTTACTTCTTCAACGTTGCTATTTTCGTCAATAAGAGGACAATTTTTGGTGAGATGACCCCCTCCACAGCTTTCACAACCAAATTGGATAGCATGAACACATTCTCTGAGCTTGAGCATGTCCCGACCAAGATTTTCGAGCTTGTTAGTGATGGTGGCAATTCCATCAAGATTTCCACCTAGGCTTCTCTTGCTTCCTCTATCGTGCCACTTTTGGGAATGATCAGCCATTTTTTGGATGGATTCATTGGCTAGAGTAGGAGTCATGCTCAGAATTGGTCCTTGGTAATCCAACATCTGTCTTGTAGTTATGTTGATACCTTTGTAAAAGATGTTGACCTTTTGCTGGCTGTTTAGGTCATGAGTTGGACACTTGTAGAGGAGATTGTTGTATCTATCCCAAGCTTGATACAACGTTTCATCTTCATCTTGTTTGAAATTATGGATCTCCATGAGCTGATTAGATATCTTCGAAGGAGGACAATATCTTTGGATGAAGTGCTTTTTTAGTAGAGCCCATGTATCAACTGCCCCGACGGGCAATCTTTCAATCCATCTTCTTGCTCCGCCAGTAAGAGTCATGGGGAACACTCGTAGCATAACAGCGTTATGAGAAACACCAGGAATGTTGAAAACGCTTGCGATGTACAAGACATTCTCAACGTGTTCATACGCATCTTCGTCCCTGTTTCTTGAGAAAGGGTTAGCAAGCAGCTCCCTCATAAACTGCTCTTTAATCTCAAACGGACTTTAGCTCCAATTTCCGGTCTTACGAGCCCTAGCCCTTGTTCTTCCCTTGTCAACGCCAAATATTCCTCAAGAGTGAGGTCATCAATGTTAACAACTTCCATAGTACCTGAAACTTGAAAAGAGATCGTGAGAAATTGAGAAAATTCAAAAAAAAAAGACTTAACAAAAATATTAATATAACTCCCCGACAGGCACCAAAAACTTGATGCAGGTTTTACTGACAAGGTTTTAATATTTATAAGTGTCTCATTTACCTATGGTCTACCTTATGCACTAACGGGCAGTGTACCCGATCGTGTGTAGTGTAGTAATCGGTAAAACCGAGGTCGTTCCAAGAGCTATGTGAGCGGATTCTAATTAAGTCTAATGTCACTGATTTTAATGGTTTTAAGATTGAAAAGATTAATTAACTAAAAAGACAAGAAATAAAGAAAGCAAATAAAGGCAAGGTTTGTGATCAACAGAGGAGAATTGTGCTAACCTAGCTACTCATCCTATCAAGTTATGTTCATGTCTAATTACTTCTAATTGCTTCAAGTGGGGGTTTAGGTCGCTAGGACAACATTTAGTTAGTTCGTCCTAACCTATCAGCAAAGGTTTCCACCGGAGATGAAGCTACTACCCTTGAAAGTCCAGTTGTTTTTAGTCCCCTAAACCAATTCATTAGGTACCGCTACATGCAAGATTCATAATAATGAGTGCCCGGGCACTAGCATCTTAGACACTCATCCCTAACTTCTTAAGTTCATCCAAACGGCAAGTGATCATTTGGTCATTTCGCACAAGCGAAGAAGGGTCGTCAGTTGGTAAATTCTTACCCTTCCCACTCAGTCTACCTACTTAGGGTCAGTTGTTCAATTCTCCTAAGCAACTAGACACTACCGCCATTCAAAACTACCGAAACAAGGGTAGCTTCCAACAAACTATGCATGCATACACTAGAAACAATTATACGGAAGCAATGTAAACATAAACATAACAATTAAGGAATCATAACTAGGCTAGCAATTCAACGTTCGACATAATAAAATACATGAATTTAAAGTAAAAGAAATGATAAATCGCTAATGCTTATCGTTAGGGAGTGATTTCTCCCTTGGATATGGCTCCGTATGCTCCTCATGATCTGCCTTCAGTCCCCTACTCACGTTCTCTAATTTATGTGTGGAGTTAATGATGTGAAATGCATAATTGAGGGCTGGTATTTATAGGCAAGATCTAGTTACGGCGTAACTTAAGTTGAGAGTTACACCGTAACCTATATAAATCTGTAATAATGCTCTAAATAAAGTTGGTTATGGCGTAACACGTGGAATGAGTTACGCCGTATCTTCAATATACGTTAAAAAATAATGATTACGTCGTAATCGTTGGTAGAGTTACGGCGTAGCTTGCAGCGGCGTGGAACATCATTTGACCTAATTAGTTACGGCGTAATCCTAAGATGGAGTTAAGCCGTAATCTTCTGTTGAATTGGTCTTCTGAGTCACGCTTTTGTTACGGCATAATGTGAGAGAGTAGTTACGCCGTAATTACTTCACATGGGCATACTATCATATATCTTCAATAAACTCTCCAAATCCGCGTTTCTTTAGTTCCAATGCTCATAAATTACCTGAAAGTGAAATATAGAGGAAAACAAGCGTAAATCCATATAAGTGATATAAAATACGAGCATTGTCGGGGGAAATTGACACTTAATATTCAGGACTATTTGATGTTATCAGGCTTCAAATCCAAATCTTTTATGATCATGTCAATTTCCTTACAAAGTGATCCATTGACCGAGCGGCCGGCGGAAGGCTTAGAAATCTCAATGCGGAAGAATCATGGGATATCATTGAAGAGCTCGCCGGTCAGACCTATGAAAATTGGAGTGAATCTCATGAAACTCCAAAAAGCACGGTAAAGGCCATATCGGTACCTTGTAGGTCTTCTAACATCAACGAAGAGCAACTTTGTGCTCTAGAAAAAAAGATTGACTATCTAGTTCAAAGATAAAAGAAAGTGCCTGGACCAATCCCTCGATCAACGGTTAATTTCCCTGAATCAGCCAATAACCCAACAACCCTCTCTGAATCGCCTAGTCGCGAAAGAAACCCCACTTCCCTAAAACGCTTTCGTTCCACCTCACTAACACCACTTTCACCAAGCTTCAAAACATAAATGAGAGAATATATGGCGGCTCACTCGGTGAGATTAGCTAAATTTGAGGAAGAAGTTTATAGATAAAGGGAAGAAATGCAGGTGAAAATGGTTGAGATGATGAACTCGGTGAAGGAGTACACTAAGATGAAGGTTCCCGAGAACGTGTTAGTAAGGAATGATGACCTTGTTGCCCCCACTATGTTCATTAATGCCATTTCCATTGTTCGTGATTAGGATGGGGTAGTTGAGGAAAAAGAATTGGGACTAACGAGAATAGCTCAAGTTGTAAGGATGAAGGCAAGGCTAAGGAATTAGATAAACCTAAAACCGTAGGGAACTACCTTAAGCATGAGATCAATAGGAAAACCATTGTTAACCAAGTAAAAAATTTTAGGTACAATGATGCTCTTAGGAAGACCTTCTTAGGTGAAATAAAGGAGGAAGAATATGACATTATGCCTATGGGGCCTCTGTAGGAAGGAATTCTTAAGAAACCAGTATCTAAGAAACAAGAGATTTGTAGGAACTTCATAATACCATGTAGCATTGGTGACTTAGAAGATATAAAAGCCCTAGCTGACCAGGGATCCGATGTAAGCATAACGTTGTTATCAAGCTATAATAAGTTAACTAAGGAGAAACCAACCAATACCAATCTTAGACTTTCCTTAGCAAACCATTCATATGTTTACCCCTTTGGAATAGCAGAGGATGTATTAATTTAGGTTGCAAGTAGCATCTATCCGGTGGATTTTGCAATTGTAGATATTGAGGAAGATGAACACATGCCCCTAGCCAGTGCCAAGGCAACAATCAAATGCGGTGAGGGTGTTATGGTATGATGACGTACCCTCCGATCAGGTCGAAGGACCCCCCTTCGGCCTCAGTCGAAATTGCATTACGAAGACCCAAGTCTTTCTTCATAAGTCATTGGTGGCGTAAAACCATTCATCATTGACATGGTTACCAGTTGGGAATTTGCAGCCGAAGGCCTACGCCCTTTGGTGTCTTCTCTTGAAGACGCCAAGACAAAGGAGAACCTTGACTTGGTCTTCCCCCACGTTCCCACTATTTCCTTAGCTTCCCCGCCAAGTCCGAGATAGTGGGGATGAAGCCCTAGCGGTTACCACAAATCAGGGGACGCCCCCCATGATCTCCTAAACGTGTGCTAACACTCTCCAAGCTATTTTCATCACCTATAAATAGGTTGGACGAGTCATTTCAATGGTATGTTCATTTAACACAGTATTTCACATACTTCATATTATTTACAACACATATCACATACTTACTCTCACGCCGGAGGTGGTTCGCAGGGCCCAACCCCTGCGCAATCACTTAACAAAGTGTCTACTATTTCTTATTGCAGATTGGCTACAAGTTTGGCGCAAGCATATCACCCCTCATACCCTTCGATCACCATCGAAGGCCTGGTCGTACGAATTATTGTACAATCAGTGGCACCATCCGTGGGAGTCGCTACTATTGGTCTCGTTATTCCAAACTTACACCCAATCAATCACTCTCACTAGTTTTACGGCATGAATCAAGGAAGAGAAGATACACCCCCTCTGGGTTTCTCGACCTTGACACCAATCCCAGTCAATTATCCTAACAACCTTCCCAATATAACCGCATCCACTTTTACCACACGATCTCACCCTGAAATAACTCCCAACAACCACGCTTCAACCTCGGCTAACCCTGAACCGGTAATCAGCCCAGCGTTTGTCGAACCTATAAACGAAGCTTTAGAATCTTTACTAAGGGCTCGAAGGAGGCAAGCTCGGAGTGTGGAGATGCGTAGGGAGTTAGAATACTCAAGCGATGAGTACGACGAAGATTGGAAATGGAGGCTAGGCCCTTGGCTCCTGGGGCTACACGCTCAGCGCTAAGGATTGGGTCTCCGAGCAGTCGAAGGCCCAGTGGAAGGTCGGTTGGTTTCGAAGATGTTCCGGAGAGGGCTCCGACTAGAAGGGAAGGCACAATAGAAGGCTCCAATGGAAGAAGTTACCGAAGGGATACTACGGAGGTTAATTTGCCACCACTTTTGGCAGCTCACCTGGGAAGAACTAGGGCAGGGGTTCCGTTACAGCCTTCTCACGCATCCGGCGTAGAAGGCAATCCATCTCAAATAAATGGGGGAGGAAATCTTCCTCCTCATGGTATGTACCCTCCTTTCCAGGCTCAATCTTACCCTCAAGGGGTCTACCCCCCCGCCTAATGGGCAGGCTAACAACCCTATTTTTACTCAACCGTATGGTAGCATGCCCTATGGGCAACCTATGGTATATCCTTCGTACCCTGTCAGAAGTCACCCACCTTATATACCTACTGCTTATCCTCAAAATGTTAACCAAAACCCTGTTGGAATACCTCCGAACCATAACCCATACAATGTTGCCCCTACCTACATGCCACCGTATAACTGCCTTTATTCGGAGCCCATGGGCTCCACAACACCCTTCGTAAGATGGATAGAAGACTACCCTTTGCCTGCTGGGTTGAAAATGCCCGCACATATTGATACTTACGATAGGAAAGGGGATCCGGATAACTTTTTACACCTGTTCGAAGGGGCTATCAGAATGCAGAAGTGGGTTATGCCTGTTGCTTGCCACATGTTTACATACACCCTACGAGACTCTGCTCGTATATGGTGGAATGGGCAAAAACCAGGTAGCATTGTGAATTTGGATGATCTCAAGGCCAAGTTCAGATCACATTTCAGCCAACAGAAAAAGTTTACAAGAACGTACCTAACAGTGCACAACATCAAGCAGAAGGAAAACGAGAGCACCAGGGCTTTCATTACCAGACACCGATGACACCTTACAGATAATGGGCTTGCACGAAGACCAACGCATCTCAGGTTTTGTGCATGGCCTACGAAACAGAAGTTTGGTTGAATTCCTCTTCACTGATCTTCCTGCAACCTATAAGGGTTTGGTGGAGAAGGCTTACACCTGGATCGAAGCAAAAGAAGTGTCTACTAACGGGGCTCCGGTCGAAAATAAAGAAAGTCACAGCAAATCCCCGAAGCATCCTTCGTGGGAAGGGTCAAAGAACAGACACAAAAACAGGGACATGTTTACACCGTACCACAAAAACACCAACCATGGGCTCTTGGCTAATCTGTCTAAGTCTACAAGGGAGATACTTGCTACGGAAAAGGCTGCGAAGACCTCTGATCCTCCTCCTCATTTGGCAAACAGGGGAAGGCCCAGGGATACTTCCAAAATCTACTACTTCCATGATGATTACGGACACGACACCAACAATTGCAGAGAGCTCAAGAAACAGATAGAAGAGGCCGTGAAGTCCGGCCAATTGGGACATTTGGTGAAGGGTATAAAGAAAGGTAAAGAAAAGGTCTCCGACACATAGTTGGGGAAAGATACCACACCTGTCGAAGCACCCATCCTCATGGTGTACAAGGATGACTCTGGTTTAAAGAGGAAAGAAGCGGAGGAAGCATTATGCGGAGTAGGAGATGTCACTTTTCCTTCAATCACAGGGAAAGTTCTTTCAAATGACCCCGTGGTCATCAAGGTCTTGATCTCCAACATAGAAGTAAACAGGGCCTACCTAGACTGCGGTAGCTCCTGTGAAGTAATCTATGAACGCTGTTTTCTAAAGCTCAAGCCTTCGATAAGGTCGAAGAGAGTAAATTCAAAGGTACCCTTAGTAGGGTTCTCAGGGGAACACTCATGGCCCTTGGGAGAAGTCCCTCTAGAGATGACGATTGGAGAAGGAAGGCTAAAAAGAACAGAAACTCTGGTTTTCACGATCGTAAGGTCTGAATCTCCCTATAACCTATTGATAGGGATAACGGCAATGCAGAAGATGGGCATCATTGTCTCCACCATACATGCCGCGATCAAATTCCAAACACCCTTCGGCATTGGGACGGTTTTCTCAAGCTATAACGTGAAGAAGCCTACGGAAGTAGGCAAAAGGATCAAACAGGTGTCGGAAGAGCCTCCGAAGTATGTTCTCAGTTGTACTGACGCTGAAGAACACATTGTAGTAAATGATCTCTATCCTGATCAGATGGTGGTAATTGGAAAGCAGCTCCCAACCTCCTTTAAAGCAGAATTGGAAAAGGTACTATGTGCTAATGCAGATGTCTTCGCATGGACCTACTCTGACATGACGGGGGTCCCCAGAATTCTCACCATAGACGGAAATCCCTTCGTCACTGAACACAAGCTCAATGAGTTCAAGCATATTGAACCCATCAAGCAAAAGCGTCGAAGCCTGGCTCCTGAAAGAAGTGCCGCCGCATGCAAAGAAGTGGATGAGCTTATAGCAGCAGGCATACTCAGAGAGGTGAAGTATCAAACTTGGGTGGCCAATCCAGTGATGGTCAAGAAGCATGATGGAGGATGGCGAATGTGCGTGGACTTCACAGATATTAACAAAGCCTGCCCGAAGGACTGCTATCCTCTGCCAGAAATTGATTGGAAAGTGGAATCCTTGTCAGGGTTTCGGCTGAAGTGTTTCCTAGACGCTTATAAGGGTTACCATCAGATACAAATGGCAGAAGAGGACGAAGAGAAGACAGCCCTTTTTACAGGAAAAGGCGTTTATTGTTACAAAAAGATGCCTTTTGGTTTAAAAAATGCAGGTGACACCTACCAACGTTTAGTGGACAAAGCCTTCCACAAGCAGATAGGTAGGAATCTGGAGGCGTACGTAGACGATATGGTCATCAAGAGTAGAACAGAGGAGGACATGCTCTCCGACATCAAGGAAACCTTCGACCAGCTTCGCGCCATCAACATGAAGTTAAATCCTAAGAAATGTTCCTTCGGTGTGGAAGAAGGACAATTTTTGGGGCATCTGATCACCAAGCAAGGTATTAAGGCTAATCCTTCTAAGGTTAAGGCCATCACGGATTTGCAGCCTCCTAAGTCCCTAAAGGAAGTGCAAAGTCTGAACGGAAAGCTAATAGCCCTCAGCAGGTTCTTATTGAAGGGTGCAGACAGATCTTTGCCGTTCTTTAAAATACTCAAAGGATGCACGGACAAAAAGACATTCCAGTGGAGTATAGATGCAGAAGCATCCTTCCAAAAGCTCAAGGATTTCATGGCTATTCTACCTACACTTACTGCCCCAATCAAAGGCGAAGTGTTGTTTATGTATATCGCAGCCTCCTTTGAAAGCATCAGCACTGCGTTATTGGCAGAAAGGGAGAAGAACCAAATCCCTATCTACTTCGTTAGCAGGGTTCTACAGGGAGCTGATCTAAATTATCCAGCATTGGAGAAGCTAATTTTGGCCTTGGTCCATGCTGCGAGACGCCTTCGAAGGTACTTCGAAGCTCACCCCATAACCGTACTTACTGACAAACCAATTAAGCAGATACTTTCGAAGCCGGAGAAATCTGGAAGGATAGCTAAATGGGCTATCGAGCTAGGAGAGCACGAAATTGAATACAAGGGTAGAAACTCGGTCAAGGGGCAAATATTGGCAGACTTCTTAGTAGAAACACCCTCCGAACCAAAGCATGACACAAAAGTTGCTGAAAAGAAGCTTGATAAAGCGGTCGAAGGGTGGAAACTTTATACTGACGAAGCCTCCAGCTCTGAAGGTTCTGGCGCAGGTCTCATGCTTGTTGATCCCAAAGGGAAGGAGTACACTTATGTACTTCATTTTGAATTCGACGCTACGAACAATGAAGCGGAGTACGAAGCCTTGATAGCAGGCCTCTGATTGGCCAAAGACATGAAGGTAGAAGACTTGGCTATTTTCGTTGACTCGCAACTGGTGGCCAACCAGATAAAAGGCTCTTACGAGGCAAGACAACCTGTGATCAAGCAATACCTGGATAAGGCTAAGGAAATGCTCGAAGGGTTCGCATCCTACAACATAGAGCATGTTCGGAGAAACCAAAACAAGAAGGCGGACGCCCTTATCAAACTGGCATCAATGGCATTTGCTCATTTAACTAAAGAAGTTCTAGTCGAAGTGTTGGCAGATAGGTCCATCGTCCGAAAGGAGGTGTCTGACGTAATACAGGAGGAAGACTCGAATTGGATGACTCCGATTAGAGAATATCTAATAAGTGGTATACTGTCGGAAGATCAGAAGTTAGCTCGAAAGGTCCGCATCAAAGCACCATAGTACAGAATCATGGGAAATTATCTATACGGAAGATCCTTTCTGTCCCCATGGCTTCGTTGTGTAGGACCTAGGCAAGCTGCCAATATCATTCAAGAAGTGCATGAAGGATCCTGCGGACTTCACGCAGGGCCCCGCTCCATTGTTTCCAAAATCATGAGGGTCGGATATTACTGGCCTTCGATGCACAGGGACGCTGTTGAAATCATTCAGAAGTGTGAAGCCTGTCAAGTCCACTCATGGGTCCCAAGGCTACCAAAACAAGATATGACTTCCGTGACGTCCGTATGGCCCTTCAGCCAATGGGGAATATACATCGTAGGTCCCCTGCCAATTGCTCCAGGAGGAGTAAAATTCTTGGTTGTAGCCATCGACTACTTTACTAAATGGGTGGAAGCAAAGCCTTTGGCATCCATCACAGGAAGGCACATGGAAAGGTTTGTGTGGGAGCATATTATATGTCGGTTCGGAGTACCTCATATCATCATTTCAGATAATGGGAAGCAATTCGCCGAAGGGGTATTCCCAGTGTTTTGCAGAGGCCTGAATATCAAACAATCTTTCACTTCCGTTTACCATCCTCAAGGTAACGGACAAGGGGAAGTTACTAACAGGGACATCATACAAGGAATAGAACGAAGGCTGGGATACAGTCACCACGGTTGGGTAGATGAACTACCTCAAGTACTTTGGGCTCACAGAACGCATACAAAGTCAAGTCACGGAGAGACACCTTTTAGCTTGACATATGGAACGGAAGCTGTCATCCCTTCGGAAGTAAGCGTCGAAACAGAAAGGGTCATGAACTTTGAAGCAGCAGATAACGAAGAAAGACTCCATAGTAACCTGGACCTACTTGAAGAACGAAGAGAAATAGCCTCAATTAGAGAAGCTATCCATAAGTAAAAGATTGAAAGGTACTACAACAGTCGGGTTAGGCCTTCGACCTTCAAACCAGGGGAATACGTCCTCCGACTCAACAGCGCAAGTAAAGCTGAGTACCAGGGTAAACTAGGACCTACATGGGAAGGGCCCTACGTTATTAAGGAAGCATATGGCAACGGAGCCTACAAGCTGGAAACTTTGGATGGAGACGCTATTGATAGAACCTGGAATGGCACTACCCTTCGTAAGTTCTATGTATGAAACTTACAATGTCCAAGGACATTCTTTATTTTTGCTCTCAATCAATGTATTTGCATTCTTCTCACTTGGGAAAAGAAGCATTAATGGTAGGCGTCTAGTATTCATTTCTTAAAATGATGTAATCCTCCCTACCCACTTAATGATATAACACATTTCCCTCAAATCTCTTGTTTCGTTCAATACAACAAAGATTTGCCCACCAAGTCGCTTTATAAGTTTCAATGTCGAAGGGATGTACAAAGACTAAACATCATGTCTTGCTCATATGCATAACATCCATCACAACTTCGCATTAACTTTCCTATATGGCCTTAAGGTATTCTAAGCCTTTCGCTGCCCAAAGGATCAAGATGGAGTGGGTCGCGACCCTCTGTCAGCAGTCAAATTATACGATTGCTAATATTCTTGGTGAAGTAACTACACACAATGAGGCTATGCATCTACCATACGCCTTAGGTTGTAAAAAACTTTTTTATGCAAGTAAAATAAAAAGAGAAGAATCACACATGGAAAAAATCAATCCCTAGTGGCTTTAATGTAGATTACTGACTAGTTTAACTAGTCTAAACAGGCCGTAGCCTTAACGATCCAACCAAACAAAATATTTTCTTAGGCCGTAGCCTACATCACACATACCACATGTTAATTGTTTCATCAGGCACGAAGCCTGGAAAGGAACACAGACAAATTGTTTTAAACAGGGTACATACCACCCTGGGGATCAAATTACAACCACTTGGTTGCCTTCAGCAAACTTTGGAATGAGTGGGATCAGTTGAACCTGGGGAGGGAACCTTGGGTGACGGAGTCTTCTTGGAGGGAGACGGAGGCTGGACTTTCCTTGGCTTCTTGGCCAGCAGGTCCTCAATTGAGGCCGCTGGGTCCTTCGTCACATCTGTAAGGAAAGGGAACTCTAAAGCAGTTAAATGATTACCTGCATCATCATACTCTTTCTCATGAGTTGCCCTATAGTAAGGAACTTTCTCCAGCTTCACCGGTTCCCCAGTCTTAGCTATCTTCTCCAAAGTGGTACACATGCCATGGAAACTGGCCGCATTCACCACGTTCCCAATTGCAATCCCCACATCATCGCTATGGTAAACTTCCATAGCAACATAGGGGATCACCTTGGTTACCAAGTCCACCCTGTCCTTCTTCAGCATTTTTAGACGAAGGTTTAACCCATCTACCTTTTCTCTGAGCTTGATCTCTTGGTCCAGCAACTTTGCCCTCTCTTGTTCAAGGCCTCCACACTTGGATGAAAGAACAGATATCTGCTCTTTATAGCCTACGACCATTGAGCCTTCGACAGTCAGCCTGCTGCATTCAGCCTCGCTCGTTGCCAGTTGACCTTTGAGCTTTTCATTCTCAGCTCTGAGATCTTGCACCAAGGGGTTCTTGTCAAAATCTTCCAAGGCATCCTCACACTTCTTCTCCAAGTTTGCATACTTCTGATCCCTAGCCTTCTCCCTTCTCAGCATAACATCCATCTCTTCTCGAGCTTTGGTGACAGCACGGAGCAGTTCCATTGTCCTAGCATTGAGTTGGTTATCTAGCATGCACTGTCGGACATAACTTTTGTCATGAAGGTCGCAAAGCCTTTCTATGGACATGTTATCCATCACCCCCTTCCACTTGGGTGGGATCACATGGCTCACGAGCTGGTGACAAGCTAGGGGAGAGGGAAGTTCTTTCGTATCAGGAAGTCCTGCAACATATGTAAATTTGTTAATATATTATTACTGGTACCTAATTTTTGTTCACAGGCAAGAAACATTACCATGGATATCATCGCCGCTGGGCCCTTCGATGGCTGAAAATTCCACAGCGTTACTGATGAGTGTCTAAATACTCATCATTTTTGTACAAAATAAACTGCAAAATCATCTGAAAACACTCAGAAACACATCAAAATGATCAAAATATCACAAATCAGTGTTTTATGTGTTTTAAATGCAAAAATATCAAAATCAGATGAAAAACATATCAAATTTGCAAAAATTGCAGTTTTAGTCCCCCAAGTTTCAAAAGTTGTCAAAAACAGTCCCTGAGTAAATAATTTCAAAAGAAAAATCACCAAAGGTCCTTTTAAAATCAAAAGTTGTCAAATTTAGTCCTTTGGTGAAAGATATAAAAAGTTTGAGAAAATTACAAGTTTAGTCCTTCAACTTTGAAATTTGGCAGAAATGGCCCCTGGAAAATTGCAAAATGGCAATTTTGGTCCTTATACTTTTTGAAGGTTGTCACTTTTAGTCCTTGGAAGGTCCTTGCATTTTCAGAATTGGCAACTTAGGTCCCTATATTATTTAAAGCCTTAAACCATTTTTGGACCCTTACCTAGACCTTGAACCCCTGTCACTTACCCTTTTTGAACCCCCCCTTTTAATATATTACCTGGTCAAACTCTGGTCAAAACACTCATACGCGCCATTTCCACCTTCCTCCCCACTTGAGCCCTGCAACACCTCTGCTACACTCAAGCCCTCCTCACCTTATCACAAACCTTGTCCCCCCTCCTCATCATCCTACCTACCTCCACCCCCCACCTAGTTGCTAGTTTCCAACCCCACAGGTTAATCCAATTTTCCCGCCAAATTCAATCTATGGCCAAAAATGACCCTAAGTCATCCAATGGTGGAGATTTTTGATGGGATTCAATCAGAGTAGTGAGAGAAAGAGAATGGGTATAAAAGAAAGGAGAATGAAGCAAGAAAAGAAGTAGCTAGTTTTATTGTTTTCTTTAAATGTCGTTTTTTTTAATAAAATGTTTTAATTTAAGTTTAAATGTTGTAATCTAGTTTCTATGTATCACATTTGAGTGATAAAACTTTTGTAGTGTGCTTTTAATTACTTATCAAAGTTTTTATATAAGTTCCAATTCTCCAGGTTACTGTTGAGCATTCCAGTTTTATTTTCTATTGAACAAGCTTCCATTAGCTTCATTGTAAGCTTAAACAAGTTTACTTAAGCTTTATATAGCTTTTGATAAGCTTGTAGATCAATTTTCAAGTATTTTGGTTCATGGTCAATATTAGTCAATTGTTGGTGCAAATGGGCATGGAAACTGATGTGGGATGTTGCAGTGATGATAAATGGTTGGATTAGGCTTAATTAGGATAGGATTGGTCTGGTTTTGAGCCTGCATAAGCTGGAACTTCTGTGAGTAAAGTTTCTCAGTTTCAAATTCTCAAGTCCATTTTGCATTTTAGTTTGTTATTGATTCTATGGTCACCTGTTGATTAGAGCATCTCATTTAGGATTATTTTGGTCATATAGGTTTAGATTAAGTGTTAGTTTAGTTTGATTATGTAGATTTGCTGTTTATATTTACATATCAGTTGTGTTAGGGGTGTTTGGAATTAATGCTTTACCTGTCTTCAAGTCTTTTTCAGTGTTTAACTTTTGTTAGTTCATGTTTATTAAACTTATTTGAGCACATTTGAGTCAATATCTTGTGTCTGCTAACACCTTAAGTCAAAATCCATATCTTTGGTCATTAGCAGGTTAACTGTTGGGTTTTTGCATATCCAAATCTTGTTTCATGTTCAAAATCCATAGATATATATTGCAGTAGTCTTATTTCATGTATTTATATCATAATCAGTCCAAAATTTAGCTTCAAAATCCACAAAAGTCAACCTTTATAACTGTTTTAGAAAGTCAAATCTGTCTAAAAGTTCAGTTTATGCAGATCTTGCAGTCATTGCACAGGGTTTATTACAGCTAGTTAGGGCCTGATTTTTGGTCCATTTGTAGTTTGTCAGGTGGTCTTCAAGACCCCAATTCTGTTTTACCTTTCAGCTTTTCTGAGTAGCTTATAAATAAGCTCAAACTAGGTCCCTGTTTACTGTTCTGCTTCAGCAGCTTACACTGTCATTTTAGCACTTTTGTTTTGCCCTCTAACTACTTTATTATAAGTCCTTATTTGCTGAAATTTGGTGCACATGTTCTCTGGTTGGTGGACTTGAGTTCCACATTTCAGGTTTTCTCTTTAGCTTTCAGGATAAGCAGTTGCAACTGCTTATGCAGTAGGGTCATTAGCAGTTTTGCTTAATAAGATCAGTTTGCATAATCCTTGTTAAAATGCTGTTTAGCAGTTAGGAGTAGCTTTAATTGGTGGCCTTAGAGTAGTTATAGTATAGCATAGCTTCTGTAACAGTTTGGTTCACTGTAGAGCTTATTTGCTTAATCTTAAGTGCTTATTTTAGCTCAAGTTACACTACAGCTTCAGATTCATCCACATAGCACCTTGTTTTTATATTTTTCCTTTATTCCTTATATAATTTTAGACTTTTCCTGAAATTTTCAGATTTTTCCAAGTTGTTTTGCTATTTTTCTTAATTTAAATTAGTTTTTAAGCATTTTTAAATAGTATTTAATATAAAAAATTAAGAAAAGCTTCAAAAAAATAATTTTTCATTTTTCTTAAGTTAAGATAAATATAAAAAGAGAAAAAAGTATTTTTCTAGATTTTTCTTAGTTAAATTTGTATTTTTAAATATTTTAATTAGTTTTTAATAGTTTAAAAATCATAAAAAATAGAAAAATAATCAGAAAAATACAAAAATAGTTTTAAAAATTCTAGTTTGTTATTTTAGACTTTTCTAATTCATAATTTTATTTTTCTAGCTTTGTTTCCTAATTTCTTGTATTTTAAGTAATTATTAAATAGTTAAAAATTGTTTTTAATTAATAATAATTAGGTAATTAGTTATAAAAATAATTTTCTTTTTCTAAAAAGTTTCTTATATCATTAGGTTTGTAAAAATGTATTTTTCATATTTTTAGGATTTATATTGTGTAAGTTTCACTTTTTATTTTGTGCGTTTACATAATTTTAATTTAAACGTAAGTTTTTAGTGTTAAGTTTTAAACGTTCATCATTTTAAAAATAGTGATAGCGTTTATTTAATATTTTTAATCTTTTTAATTTCCTTTAATTTTCATTTTAGCCCTTGTAGTTTATGTCCTTTTTCTGTAGTTATAATAATTCCAAATCTCCTTTTCCGTTCAAATCTCGCGATCACTATACGTTTGATAATCCATTGCATAGCTCGCTGGGACATAACGACCCGGGGAAACACTATACTCCCCAGATCTTCATTGCATTCGTGCTCAAGCAGTTTTAAGCTGGTTACGGTCCGCCATTCACAAGTGGCGGGCTTGTGTGATTTAGCTTGACTGTTTGGCACGCATCAGTTACCCTGGGCACTCTTTTTCCGGGTAGTTCGAGAGGGAGGAGTAGGTAGGATGAGCTTCCTTTTTGAAGCGGACTTCACAGCTTTAGCACTGGCACCTTTCCTGCTTCAGATGCCGGAGGGTCCTACGATGGCCAACTGTCCTTCGGAGACTGGTTCATCAGAGTCAGCAACATTCTACACAAGTTGATCTTCCACATCTATGGGTTCCTTTGACGGAGGAGCAGACGATACAAGCTCGATAGGCTGGGCTTCCACATCATTGTTATTTATGGACACTGATGGGGAGCCCACGCCATAGCTTGTCTCTTGGGGATTCTTTGGAATGAAGCTTACCTCCTTCGCACCACCAGCTACCACAAAGTTCCTGAATGACATCTCTGCACGAAGGAGCAAATAAGATAAATATCAGAAAGATAAGTTTTTATTTCTTATTTTAATCAAAAAATTACATACTTTCTCCATCATAAATAATCTCAGGTACCAAAGGAGACCCCCTCCCATCTTTCAGCAATGCCGGCCATGAAAAGAATTGGCTCGGGGAATGTTTGGCAATCAGCTGGATGACGAGCCAAACGCTGATACAAAGGGTTTCTTCTCACAGTATAGGGCAAGGGATCGTTGAACCTTTTTTCGTCATATTGAAATTCTGGGTTTAACAATTCAGAGTATGCCGGAGGGATAATGGTGTTTTGGATATAAAAGAATTTGCCTTTCCAGTTCCTGATGTTCGTAAAACGCCTATCTATCAGAATGGGCACATCCTTTTCACCCCTCTTGGCCAAGGTCAACCAGTCTCCTCCCAGGTATAGATTCAAAAAACCCCTAAGCACAGTCAATGATGGTTCGAACCCATAAGTTGTGCACATCACGATGAATGTCATAAGCTTGGCTAGGCCAAAAGGGTTGAACCTAGAAATGTGTACCTCATAGTACCGGAGGAATTCTAAGATCATAGGGTCCAAGGGTATCCTAAGGTTGGAGGTGGTGAATGCATGGGTATACAGACCTACATAGTTTTCAGGGGCATCAAATATCCCTTGATTTCTAATAGGTAGCATGATTTTATGTTCCTTCGGAATCGGGTAATCGGTGAGGAACGCTTTGAGCTCCTCCCTTGTTAATGTGGAACCTTGTTGCTTGATTACAAATTTTTTATTGGTCGACATTGATCCTTCTAAAATCCACAATAACGTATTTGAAATACAGATATGAAGGAACACTTTACCTTGTTTGATCGAAAGCTTGGTCGGAAGAGGTTTTAGTAGGTGAAAAACTTGGGCGAAAGATAAAACTATGTTAGGGTTTTACTGTTTTTACATTTTATATACCCTACATATGTTAAATCTCGGCCCTACACGTGTCCGGACTTATCCCTTTACCACCGGATTTCAAACCTTTTTTTAATTTTGAAATGATGTTTACTTTTACCGAGGAAAAAGGAGTAGTTAGGATAGGTTTTGCATTAATTACGGTCAATAACTACAAGACTTTTCATCTTCGTTCTTTTTTTGTGACGAAGAGGAGGTTTCGTTTTTATTTCTGAGTCTTAAGCAATATTTCTTGTTCGTACATATCTGTAGGACCTTACTCTTATCAACCTTATCACAAACCCAACACGTATATCACTGTTACGCGTAGAAACACGTTAACCACAAACACAAACGTTATGCTTAGAAAGATTAAGAAGAAAGGAAAGATGGTGACTTGATATAAGATATGTTATGCGTATGAATGTGTAGAGAGATGAAAACAAGAGATGGTTATATTGCTCCAAAGAAAACACACACACACACTTTCAAGCACACCCCTCAAATGACCATTTGAGGGGTATTTATACTCTAAATACAAGATGCCCTAAAAGGCTTTCTATGGGCTTCGATGGCTTGGACATGGGTTGGATTGGATAAAAGGCAAGCTTAACATAACTAGTACCCATTTAGCTTAGTCCAATCCACAAGCCCGTTGACTATTCTAGCACGATATCTAACACACGTTACAAAGTTCCTAAACGTGAATGACCATCACTTCTAATAAAAAATATTAAGGCTAACAATCTCCCCCTAAGGGGTGGTCATTCAAAAGATGCTCCACTTGATTAGGCCATTACTTTTCTCGAGCTTGAACTTTGTGTGTAGATATAGAATAGTCATGAATCTTTGTTCCTTCATGCTTTGTGATCAATTAATGTGGTTGTCTGCCGTTGTCAATTTCGTTGGTTAGGTGTCTCCACGCCTTTCTCCACCATGCTCACACTTCTATTTGTCTTTTGGTTACCAATGATGTAGTTCTCGAGTCTTTAAACTTTGTAGATTCTTTGACATTGACGAAGAATCATCTTAAACTTTGTGTTGCCGTTGATTTTGATGAGAACTTTCATGTGTTGTTGGTATGAGCATGTGGAGAATCTGCACGATCAATCCGCTCCGGAGCTTCCATAAGAAGAAAACATAAAAACAGGTTAGTAATAAGCGGATTCCGGCACTTACAAGTTTGAATTTCAAGGGTGTTAACAACATAGTGTGAAAACACGTCTCTAATTCTCACAAGGGTCGTTCCTGAACTGGAGTCCCACAAGTGAGATAACCCGATATACCGAAGTACACCTACAGTTCAGATGAGTCGCTGAGGTACACCGAAGCATCACCCCACGACTGTAGACCGTTTGAGACACACTAAGCGTAATCCACGGGGAGTTACCGAAGTGACCTGCTGACAGGGCTGTTTGATGTTGACCCTGGCAGGAGTTTCCATTCAATCACTGAAGATCACAGATGTGAAACCTCTCATAAATGTTCTGGCAGATTGCTAAGATCTGCGTAGGACTCTATAATATATCACTTGTGCCCTTATTGATGAACAGCAAGCGATGTCATGTCAAGTGTTCCTATGAGATCTTTTTGATGAATCTCGTGGCTCTAGACTCAATAAGTGCATTTTGGTTTTCCTGAGCGGAGACTAGGGAGAGGGTCTCCTTCTTCAATACCAACGATCTCTAAGAGAAAGTTGATAGACTATGTAGGGTTCCCAGTGAGAATGAAACAAATCCCTTTTGAGAGGAATTGAGCGGCTAGAAGGTTTAGTGCAGTGCGTCACTGGGTCCATGACGTCTTTGTCTTCAATACCAGTGTCATCTAGTGACAACTAGTAGCAGATGAATTGAACCCGGTTTCTGCCCTAAGGTTGAGTATGGAGGGCTATTTCTTTTCACCCTTTCTTTTACATTTCTTTTTAATTCTTCAACCCCTTCTTTCTCCTTTCTCACATTACTCCTTTTTTTCAATCATACCTAAGGACTTCTAATACTAACTATTTGTGATGTCCTTGGGTAGATCCCTCCGGCTCTGGCGGATCATAGGACGAATTTCCTATCCTTAGTCACCTTATAGCTCCATGATGTCCTATTGTTGCCATAAAACCATTTTTCTTGAAAATCTCTCAGAGTGTTTATGATAGAAAACATGCTTGAAACACTCCGTGAGTTTTATATTTTCAGAAACACTCCCCCTTCACATGTGCTTATTAGTTTTGACAGAAATCTGCACATAGAGGGTAGAGTTCGCACTTTTTGAATTGATCAACTTTAAATGAACTAGACCGATTCGAGACACGTTTACATCACTAGAGAACTAGCTTGAAATTATTACCCGTCCTGGTCAAGTCCATAGAAAGTTTCTCGAGATGGTACATTATTCCTCGTCAATTCATTGGTTTCAACTGAGTCGAGCTCATTTCGAGATTCAAACAACGATCATTAAACATTTTGATCACATTTTAATCACGTCTCCTCCCGCTCAAAAATAGCATATTCGTGATATTTTTTATATCAACGGATTAAACAACATTTTAGAATCTTTTGGGGAGACAAACGGATTTGATTTAAGCATGAATTTGGAACATTTTGTTTTATACTCCCCCTTTAATAAAGCATAATCAATTAAAGGGTTTTAGAGGGAGTTATCTTGAGCACAAAATATTTTGAAAGATTTTGAAAATCTTTTTGCACAATCTTGAAAAAGGTGCTCAAGATGATGATGATTTCTCACCATTTTTAAATGTAGTGCACTGAAGCGTACACTTGTGATTTTCATTAAAAAGCACGAGTTTTAATTTGAACAATAATCAAAAGTCATCATTTTTTTCCGGGTTTCGTACTGAAGTATACGAAAGTCATTTTATGAAGAAATTTTGAGAAACGACATGTTTTAGAAAACATATTAAAGAACTCTCGCTCAAGCATCTGTACATGCCCGTATCATTGTTGAATGACATTTCTAGAAACGTACAGAATATCGATTATACGAGAGACATGTCGTGAGAAGAATATTTTTGGATTTTATATTTTCTATTGTTTTTGTATTTTTGAAAGTTTTATATTTTTATATTTTGCTTTTGTTGGTTTTTCAAATTTTTTATTTTGTTTTTCAAAAATATTTACAGGGAAGCTTTTTGGAAAAAAAACATTTTCAAGAAGATTCGAGAAGACGTTCTAACTCCTCAGGGGTTAGGCTTCGCATTCCAATTCGTCGAACTAAATAGTCAAACCTTTCTTTTGGAAGGGCTTTCGTTAATAGATCGGCGAGTTGGTAATCAGTCTTCACGAAGAATAATTCAACAGTACCTTCTTCCACATCTTATTTTATGAAGTGATAGCGTACTCTGATATGCTTAGTCTTTGAGTGATGAACAGGATTGCATGATATGGCTATGGCACTTTTCGAGTCACAATACATAGGTATTTTATCGAAAGTAAAGCCATAATCTGTGAGTTGTGTTCTCATCCATAGAACTTGAGCACAACACGCAGATAGAGACACATACTCAGCTTCAGCTGTTGAAAGTGCAGTGCAATCTTGTTTCTTTGAAGACCAGCTGACTAACTTTTTACCCAAAAATTGTGCTCCTCCGGATGTACTTTTTGCTGTAACTTGATCACCTGCGTGGTCCGCATCTGAAAAAGCAATTAGATCAAATCCGGATTCCTTCGGATACCAAAGTCCCATGTGATTGGATGTCTTCAGGTACCGAAAGATCCTTTTAACCTCTTTGAGGTGCAGTTCGGTAGGCTTTGCCTGAAACCGTGCTAATAAGCAAATAGCAAAATGAATATTTGGTCAACTAGCAGTAAGGTACATGAGAGAACCAATCATGCTTCGATATTTCTTCGGATCAATAGGTTTCCCAAACAAATCGGCTCCAATTTTTGGTGATGTTACCATTGGTGTTCCGACCGAGTCACAATTATCCATACCATGATTTTTCAAAATCTCAGTTCTATATTTAGCTTGATTTATAAAAATTCCACGAGGGGACTGATGTATTTTTAAACCAAGAAAGAACTTTAGTTCCCCCATCATGGACATTTCAAATTTGCTTTTCATGAGATTTTCAAAATGTTTTGAAAGATTCGGATTAGTGGACCCAAAGATGATGTCGTCCACGTAAATCTGAACAATCAAAATGGCGTTTTTGCATTTTTGTGTAAACAAGGTAGGATCAACTGTTCATTTGGTGAAATTGTTTTGGATAGGGAAAGAGGACAGTTCGTCATACCACGCTCGCGGAGCTTGTTTCAAACCATAGATTTCCTTTTTGAGTTTGTAGACGTAGTTTGGATGTTCCATGTCTACGAAGCCTTCTGGCTGACTCACGTACACTTCTTCTTTCAGAGTTCCATTCAAGAACGCGGTCTTAATGTCCATCTGATAAACCGTGATGTTTTTGTGAGCTGCATAGGCTAAGAATATCCTGACTGCTTCAAGTCTAGCTACCGGCGCGAATGACTCTTCAAAGTCTATCCCTTCCTCTTGTCTGTATCCTTTGACCACAAGACGAGCTTTGTTGCGAATGACAGTCATCTCTTCATCCCTTTTGTTCTTCCATAACCATTTGAGATCAATGACGCGAACGTCAATGGGTCTTGGAACCATATCCCAAGAGTCATGAAGACGGTATTGGAGAAGTTCCTCCTGCATTGCTTCTATCCATGCGGGTTCTGCCATTTCCTCGCAAAAGTTCTTTGGCTCTATATTGCTAATTGAACAAAGGTAAATGCATAAGTCGCAATCGGTGGCAAGTTAACGTCTCGTCTGAATTGGCCTGAAGGTTCACCAATAACTTGTTCAATTGGGTGGTCTTTTGTCCACTTCAGAGTAGAAGGATACCGTTGGTTAAACGTATGCGAGTTAGATGGTTCTCGTAAGCTTGAAGATGATTCAGCTGATTCCGTAGCAAACGGGTTTTCAAATAAGTCTTCATCTAACGTTGCATCGTTCTGGTTTTGGTTTTGCTCATCAACTGCTGGTAGAACGGGTGCAAGAACTGGAGTAGATGTAGACGATGTTGATGGAGTTGGTGCATTAGTTTCGACCGTTGTAGATTCATCTTCTGTTGGTGGTGGAGGATGATTTTGAGCGGGTGCAGCGAAATGATGGTTTGATGCATTTGTCGAAGTTCCACCATAGTATTCATCGAACATTAACTCGAAGAAATTCTCTCATTCTTGTTCTTTAGGATTGTCAAACGAAGTTGATTGAGCTCTTTGAGGTACGAGTCCTGAACTGATGTGTCCAGAAGTCTACGGGTTTAGTGCGGGTTCTAGAGCGAGTCTCTCAGAAGCCATATGTGAAAGTTCATCAAATTTCACATTCATCGTCTCCATGATCCTCTTAGTTCTTCTGTTATACACCCTGAATGCCCTCGAGTTATCTGAATATCCAATGAAGATTCCAATATCACCTTTAGCTTTCAAATTACCTAGATCTTCTATGTCGTTCATCGGATAGCACAAAGCGCCAAACACGTGAAAGTAAGAGATATCAGGTTTTCTGTTGTTCACAAGCTCATACGGGGTTTTATTGAATCTAGGATGGATTAGGGATCGGTTCTGAGTGAAACAAGCAGTAGCAACAGCATCAGCCCATAGAAATAACGGTGCACTAGAATAGATTAGCATTGTGCGAGCAGCTTCCACAAGAGTTCTATTTCTTCTTTCAACTACCCCATTCTGCTGTGGAGTTCTAACAACTGATTTCTGATGTGTAATTCCAACATCTTCAAAATAAGATCGTAACTCCTGATTTGTGAATTCAGTGCCATTGTCTGTTCTTACAACCCTTACTGGAGTTTGAAGAAGTACTTGAATACGCTTCAGAAAGGTGATGATGATGCCTGGTGCTTCGTCTTTTGATCTCAGAAACTTAACCCATGTATATCTTGAATAATCATCGACGATGACAAGAATATACTTTTTCCCATTAAAGCTTTCAACTCTCATTGGGCCACATAAGTTGTAATATATAACTTTTCACATGCACATCAAACCATAACACAAAGTAGCATATAGATGGAATTCTAGAGAGAGAAAGTTAGAGGTTTAGGGAACTTAGTGAGAGAAAGTGAAAGATATTATTATGAGCTCCAACTCTCTACCTTGGAAGGTAGAGAGTATTTATAGTCTTACATAACTCGCCACACTTTGGGCTGTGGATCAGGCATACAGTGGGTAAAGACCCGTCCGTCCTCCACGGTGTTACTTAACTAAATACTACCTAACTTAAGAATTACTACGACAACGAGCTTTCTAACGATTACATATACTTGAGGTGACCGACTCTTTAATACCGGGAATTTCTAATTCCTAACAATCTCCCCCTAAGGGAGGTCACCTCAATCATGTACCAAAATTACATTGAATACAAATAGATATTACATTTAACAATTGATCTTGCATTCTTGATGTAGTCCTTTGCTCCTGAGCTCGTAGTCATTGATTCTTCACATTGCATGTTAGGTTATTCCAAGTGGAGGTCTTTTACTGATCCACGTGATGATAAGTTTGAGCCATCTTTGGAGATCATCAGTTATCATCAATCTCTGAGGTATCCTTTGTGGTGTTGTGACTTTAGGACCGACATGCTCACAATCTGGATCATGAATTCTTCACATCAGAGTAGCAGAAGCTGTTGTTGAATCATGATATTGGCAGCAGCGTAGCAGAAGCTTGGAGTGAAAATATCAGAGTCATTGATGCACTAATCATGATTTCTTTGAGTTGAATGTGTTAAGTGAGCATGCGGCTATGGATTGACCGCTCCGTTCTGATCAGCTGCAAACGTCGGGCGTACCTACATACAACAGTTAGCAATAAATCGCACGAAAGTGTCTTTGATCACTTTCGTTGAATTGAGGTACACGGCCCACGGTTCCCCGTTGATCAGTACAAGTACTGCCTGTGATCAGGTAGGATTCCTAAGAATCTCCTTGACAGGGTTTCGCAGCTGTTCTAGCTGTTCTCAAACCGGAACATCTCAAAGAAGACAACACGGAGTGAGTGAACCAGCGAATTTTAAGTCCACTGATTGATGAAAAGAGATTTGAAAAACAATCGTGTATTGCTCAATAGAAATTGTTTTTGCAATACAACGAAGGTTTTATTGAAAATCAATTATCAATCATAAAAATACCTTTTGGTTTGAAAAATGAGTACACAGTCGATGTGCTAAAGAAAAGAGTTTTTAAGCACAAAGACCGGTTTTTCAAAGGTATCCGTCAATCCATAACCTGAACCAGGATTGATTCAAGAAATTGAATCGCCCCATTGTTTCTGTTCAGTTGTCACATGGTTGATCCATATAATAGATCTCACACGCCACCTACCAGGAGCTTGTTTGATGTTGGCTCCAGAAGGCTTTCCATCTTCATTGTGAATATGTTAACACATCACTCAGATGTTCTGGCAATACCACAAGGATAATGCGTAGGACTCAAGATATAATCTCTCTTTCC